>KV007919.1:233025-279912 GCA_001598015.1 Dorcoceras hygrometricum
GTCCCATGTGCTTGTCACCGAGCCTCGCTCCAAGTGATCTTACAGCACAACGAAAATAGAAGCTTGGCATCCGCACGGGACTCGCGCATCCCGTGACAGTTCATCAAAAGAAAATCGGTTCTATATTAAAATAGATCAACTGGCCTTCATAAACAAGCTTCTCAAAACAGTTAAAACATTAAAAACATAGCACATGAGTTTTAAAATTAGTGCTCGTTCAAGAACAACCTGCTCTGATACCAATTGTTGGTCCCTGTTTTTCGAAGGAAAGATCAGCAGCCGCGCTTGTTAAAAGACATTAGAAAGATTTTGCGCGCTGCTTGGAGCTGCAATAGCTCAAGGTTCTTGAACATTTAAAATAACAAGAGCACCGGAGACAGATCTGGTATGAAATTAAAATCATGCGGAAACACCAGAACTGAATCCTGATATTTTAAAATGATTCAAACAGATTTATGTGCAACATAAATCTGTTCGTGACTGTGCAAGTGTGCTAACTGTATGCGTGAGTGATGAAATATAAGCAAGTGCTGAATTATGCGATGCTAAGTATAAAATACAAGTGCTGAAATCTGTGTATGCGTGCTAAAGGAAAAGCAAGTGCTGAAAGCTTTAAATAAATGGATACACAAGATTTGTTTCTGGAAGTTCGGACCTCAATGTCCTACATCTCCCCTTCTTCCACCTCGGAAGGATCCACTAGAAGACTTTGATCTATACAACACGTACAGACCCAATCCCGCAACCAGCAGCTGCGAGAACTCCTAGACTTCACAAACGCACACCAGCCGCAACTGTGTGACTAACTACATACACAGAGTTTAACGTCATCGTGCTTGGACGGAAACTGATGTGAAATGGTTTTGAGATTCATTCACCAATGGATGTGAATGAATCTCTGTGTGTGAGATTTTACAATGTAAGCACAACTTTCGAATAAATTAATCTCACACACTCGGGAAGTTGCTTCTACACAAGCTAATCTAGACTCAGCAGCAGACACTCAATAAGCGCTCCTTTCTAATGGCGGTCTGCTGCTTCGTCTCCAGGAATCTTCCCTCTGTTTTTGTCTCTTCGCTCAATCAACAATCGTCAAACTTCTTCCTTCAAATCTTCTCCCTTAAATAGCCTCTGTTTGAATATAGCCGTTAGACAAATTCCAATCTCTTCTGCGCTTGTTACGGCTAAATCGTCGTCTTTCCAAATGCATGCAATGCTCCTCTGTAAATTGTAATATTTCCCAGAATAGTACAAATTTTGTTCCCTTAATTCCAGTAAATTTGCACGACTTAATCTCAGCTTCTCCCTTAAATAGCCTCTGTTTGAATATAGCCGTTAGACAAATTCCAATCTCTTCTGCGCTTGTTACGGCTAAATCGTCGTCTTTCCAAATGCATGCAATGCTCCTCTGTAAATTGTAATATTTCCCAGAATAGTACAAATTTTGTTCCCTTAATTCCAGTAAATTTGCACGACTTAATCTCAGCCATTGATTCTTCCATCTTGACCGTTGATTGCGTCTGGATGTGCTTGCAGCTGGTTGTCCAGTCGTCGGTCGTGAAATGCTTGCGACTGGATGCACAAAGCTTGCGACTGGATTTCCCAAAGACTGGGTAGATCAAACGATGTCGTATCAACTTATTCAAACGACATCGTTTGCTATGCATCCTCGAATGGTTGATTAAAGCCCTGTAGCTCTCGTCTGGATATAGCACCACTGTAGCTGCCTGCTGGTCATTCTTAGAAGAAGTACCTGCTGGTTTTATCATCGCAAGACCATCTGCTGAATCTTTAGCGCGAAGGAAAAACGCTGTCGTATCAACTTATTCAAACGACATCGTTTTGCTATCGCTAACTTCAAAAGCTCTCGACTAATTGCACTGTAGCTTCCTGCTGAATGTGATGTCACTGCTGATGACATCATCTATGCTTAGCGCTCCAGCTGCTTTCTTCATCTGCTGATTGTGATGACATCACTGCTGATGTCATCATCGCTGATTCCAGATCTTGCACATCTTGATAACTGCTGATTGTGATGACGTCATCTTTGCTGCTCATTGCTTCCTACAGAATATATGCTGACGTCATCACTGCTGATTCTCGATTTATTTTCGCTTCAATCCAACAGCTGATTTCTTCTACTTCTGAACATTGTAGCTTACTGCTGAATTGTTCTTCTTCGATACTTCTCCAGTAGACTTCACAGTTTTCACTCCAGCTGATTCATCTTCTCCTCAGCGCTTGCAGCTGGTTCTTATCGTTCCAGCTGATTCACTTCGCTCCAGCTGGTTCAACTTGGCCTCCGCCTTATTACGAACAGCTGAGTCAACTTTGGACGTCTCCATTGCTAATCCAGCTGCCGTATACAATGATGAACTAAACCAGCTGCTGAACTTTATCTTTGAGAACCATCGACTGGACAGATTACTGCTACTACTGATCTTCTTCTTCGATCCTAAAATCTGTACACTCAAGTAGAATTGTTAGAAACACAATAACAGGTTTTGTGTAATTCAAAACTTAATCAGGATCTGTCTAAACAGATCCATCAAATAACAACGGAATTCACAGAATCTCTTCCATTTCTTTTAACTCTGTCCCATAACAGAATTAAAAGTCTTGGAATACACACAAATCTCGCAAGATCTGTGTCAGCTCGTCAGAAGACATATCGCTGCACGTTTTTTTGGAACAATGCTCTGAAATTCCAAAGTCATTACTCTCCCTATCTTTTATAATATAAACTCAATTAAAAACAAAGCACCAGCTGAAATTTCCGCATAACAGATTTTGAAAAGCCATCAGAGCACTTGAATAAATTTTGTTTCAAATAGAACACGTTCTACTGAATCACCTAAATTATTCAGATTTGGCTAAAAACGACAACTGAACTACCGAATTTTCTTTCATTTCTCCTGTTTTGTCACATGTGCTGAAAACAGCCCAACCAAAACAGAATCTTGGCATCCACACGGAACTCGTGCATTCCGTGTCAGATCGAAAAAATCAAAACCGAAGTTCAGCAATCATTCTTCACCTTTTGTTTATAAATTAAGCTCTTCAAAAAATTTAAAACGTTTAAAAACAGATAGCACATGAATTTTAAAATAAATGCTCGTTCAAGAAAAACCCGCTCTGATACCACTTGTTAGGATAGAAGGATTAGATCTCTCGATGCAACAATAAAATAAACAACGCTAGGGAGGGGCGTGAGATCTGATTCTATATAAATAAAATTAGGATTATGCAAACGCAGCTACTGTTAAATATAAAAGCGCTGCAATGAGAGGTGCAATACCTTGGGTTCTTGAACATAAAATAGAGCACCGGAGACAGATCTGGTATGAAGGCAGCCAACACCGAGACGGGAACAGGATATCTCATCTAGCGAGGTCTCCACTAACGTGATGCAAACTAGGCCTCGCCAATTATGCAGCCACACACCACTCAAACCTCTCGAGGGAGAAGGAGAAAAAGGTGCAGATTACGCCACTACAATCCATTGGTCACGAGAGTAAAGCCAACCCATAAGTAGAAGTGATCCATGGAACTCTAGAAATAGCTCGACAGCTGGAGGTACGAAACTCACAAAATAACTCACCAACTGGATATTAAAACAATAGTGACTAGCAGAGTTCAAGAAAACAATTGCACAGGGATCATCAGTACTCACGAATAAGGCTCAACAGCTGGAGACACAAAGAACACAGCTCAAAAGCTGGAGATACAACAACAGATACACTCCACAGCTGGAGATGCAAAGCACACCGTAACAACTCAATAGCTGGAGATCCAAGGCTCACAGGCACAATAACTGGAAACACATGGCTTGCAAAACAACTCCACTGCTTGAGGTACAAACAGAAAAAATCAATGGGGTTCAAGATACAGCAATTCTGCTGGCAGAACAAGATCTAAGAGGACACGTGCAGTACTAAAGTCTCGGAGGAAAATCGAGGAAATCTCAACTTCAAACACGTTAGGGAAATTTCTCGAAAACAAAGGGAGGTCACAAACCTCTAACCGCGGCTCAGAAATTGCATCCCAAGCAGTAAACAGCTATCCTCAGTCCTCAAACAACGGTAAGTGCAAGGAAAACAAATTATTTACCAACGCTTGCTCAAAAAGCTTACCAACGTGGCTCAGCACCGCTCACGGGACAACGACCTCACATCGACAGGAGTAACAAAGACACCACATCACACAAGAAGGTGGGGTAGAAACCAACCCACGTACCACGCAAAACAATCAAATACAATGCAAACGAATGTGACGTTCTCGTGTCAACTAAACTCACGCAGAGTTAACAAGGATAGAATAACTACCTGCAAAAACCCCTCTAGACATAACATCAGCTTGCTCCTCATTCACCGCATCCACCTGAGTTTGTTGAAGTCCCGGTTGCTGAGACAGAGAAAGGTCTCTAAACCTAGATGCCTCTGGTGGCTGAAATCCTGATCGCTGGGACTAAAAAGGAAGATACGACCGTCTCGAAGAACTTCTAGTCTAACGTGCTGCAACATGTTTGACTGTTTACCCATGGCAGGACACACTCTAGCGAAATGTCCAACCTGACCACACCAATTTCAAGCGCCTCGCACTCCAACGCATTTAGGGGGCCGATGCTTGCCTCCACACTGGCCACAGAATGCTGCTCTCGGATTCGTTCCACTAAAACCGCCCGAACTCGAAGAACTTGAGCTAGATCTCTTGAATTGCCTCCCTCTTGGCCTAAACCTCTAACGACTCAAAGACGGTGGTGCCAAAGAAGGCTGGGAATAAGACATTCCAGACAGCACATAATCCATGCTTTGTCCAACTGACTGCTGAACTTGAGGTTGCCTAGCCGCAAGACTTTCAGCAAAGTCAACCGCTCTGTTTAAGAATCTAACAAAGGGGAGAAACTGACTCACACGACGCCTCACAGGAGCACTAGGTTGAGGAACATACTCTCCCTCGGCATTAACCAAAGCTCTCGAATCACCCAATACCTGCCTACTTTCTCTTCCTCTTGTCCTCGGCGGCATTTAAGACGTACTCAAAGGTAAGAACACAAGCAAGTAGTTCACGTAATCAAACACAAACAACAGAGCAATTACTGTGCCTAGACTCAAGTGTGATAAAAAGAATCGAGCTTATCCCAGTTTAAGCTCTGATACCAAATGTCAATCCCCTTGCTCTAAAACTCAGAGTTAAGCATGCAATTAACTCAAAAACACGGAAGCTTAAAAAGTGGATAAAATTTTTCTTTTGTCCTGACGTAAAATATGTCTTTAAAATAACGCAAGTACTCAAAATACCGACTTATAACAAAGTCTAATAACAGCCCAGTAAAAATCTCATAAACAATACATGTATATAATCCCATCAACAAAACAACGAGTCTTCAAAACACAACTACACAGGGCATCCCATGGTAATGACTCGATAGACTATTTACATAACTGGGAACTCAATGACACCTATGGGCTCCACTGGCTGACGCACCATCGGGGCCAGCTGCAAAACCTGAAAACTACATACACAACAGAAACAACCCCTTCAAAACCTGAAAACAACGAACAGCGTGCACTCTACCTCTTCGCATCTCCTCCTCCGGCCATCTCCGACCACAATACCGGTAGGGGAACTGACGGGTTTGGAACGGGGTTTCCAACGGCACCACTCTAGACCAAAGATGGTCGGCCAAACTCCGACAATCAGGAAAATAGAGGTACGAGTGAACAGTAGACGTGAGGGTTTCGGGAGAGGTGGCTTCTCGAGTATGCTGTAGGAGATAGATATTTTTGGGAAAAAATGACTAAGTCTTGGGTCAGCAGTCCTATATATACTACTACACCCCGATCTAATCTACAGTTCCCACAGAACAGCTAAGAGCTCCTCTACTGCCCCAGCTTAGGTATACACACACACTAGATCACGCGTCTTCTCAGCTCACGCATTCAGATCAGATCGCATACACAACAGCTTTCACATACCTAGATCTCACGACCACAAAGAATACGCTCCCCCAGCAGCTCAGGCTCTCAGCAGATTACATCTTCATGGCTCAGGCCAGATTACGCACTTCGTCCATCTCAGAGCCTTAAAGCTGACACCAGCTTGGACAAACAGCACGGGATGCTCCCACTAACAGATTACGCAGACCAACAGATCTCTCCTGTGGTAGATCACAGCTCACAGTTCTCGTGCACGCAGGTTTAGCCCCAATAGCTCAAAAGATCTAGGATAATTTTTCTGTCAGGCCTCATGCACAAATCAGAGCAAGACCACATAAAACACAACGCGGAAGCAATAAAATAGTGGCAAATTTTTTCCTTTGGCCTGACGATTAAAACATATAATTTAAAATACAACAATACTTAAAGTATCTCAGTTTACAAACACTCAGTACAAGAGTACAACATTTAAACAAATACAAGTACTACAGCATACAATTGAATCCCACAAGCACGGGGCATTCCCCGACTGACAGTACTAGTACATATAGGCTATACGCTAACTGGGACACTCTAACCACCTCCTGGGGCACCTCCCGCTGGGTCAAAGCCACGACCAGCAGAGAAACCTGGGAAATCTGAAACAATACACAGGCAACAAACACCAGCCCTAGAGGGACATCGGGGTCAAACCCCAGTACGGAGAGCAACTGAAAAACAGCAGTAGACAGCAACAGATAAAATGCAGATGCTATGCATGAGAAACAGGGCAACAGCCGAAGGCTACAACCACAACAGGGAGCCAAAGAACTCAGGCATAGATCAACAGCTGACAACAGATTCTACAAAGATAGTGGCCACGGTGTGTGTACAAGCATATGGGAATTACCCACTCATCTCTACACCACACCCGGTACCAGATGCTTCACAACTGCTCAACCTACCATTGCCAAACTCATGAACTATGGTAGTTAACCACTCGGCTCATAGTGGCTAACTAAACCCAACAGGGAGATTATATTGCGGTATTGCCGCTCGCCCTCGCATCCTGGCACGCAACAGAACAGAACAACAACACAAGGCTACAAGATCTGAACTGGGTATGACAAATGTGTATGCAATGCAACAACTTGCCATATAAATCACAAAAACATAAGCAAGCAACAACAATACAGAACGACACAGCATTACACATAATATCCATGCCAAATCTACGCCGTAAGACAAGCTCACATCCGTACCTCAAATCTCTGTGCAACAATTACTACAATTACCACAGCAGATTGCCACAATGAAGTCCCGAGCACACAAATCTGCCACCTGCTCAATGGTAACATACAAAACCTCAGGGACCGAAGCACAGAAAGCAACAGCTGGGAGCTACGAACTCAACCAGCGCTATCCTAATCCATCTAAGCAGCAGAGAGCTCTAAACAACACAAGACAGGATCTGAACACTTACCCCAAAAATCTAGGAGCGAAATCCGACGCTTATGCTAACAGACTACACAAGGGAGATGTCTTCGCACACCTCTCCAGCTTCAAGCAAACATCCGAAAGCAATATTCAAACGAAGCGTCTCAGCAAGAGGAGTCCAACGCTACCACTCTTACTTCAATCGGAGCTATCTACCGTCGGCAATCGAAGGAGATAAGGTTCGGTGACAGTAGCTAGGGTATCGCGACAGAGCTTGCTATCGGGAAATATTCTAAGTGTCGGGAACAATAATAGAAAACAAGGCCAAGCTCCCTATTAAATATCACTGCTGACAGAAACTGGTACAGATCCACCAAAAACTTAAGTTATCACAACTGATATTCCCGCTCGCAAACAGATCTTGCAACAGATCTCACTCTACGCCACAACAGCGATCACTTAAACTAAACGACATCGCAGAGAGCTACTGCCGCAACTGGACACATCACCCTCTACTCACTACTGAACAACTAACCAACATCTGTTGACAACGCAACAACAGATCTCTCACACTGCTGAAGCTAACGCAACTCACATCTGAGTCTTCTTCGCTAATCCAAAACGTTGTCGTTTCAACTAATCCAAATGACGACATACCAACTAATCCAAACGACGACGTTTAGATACTCACTGTTGAAACACGCTAGCACGCTCTCTACTTCTTAGCGACAACTGATCTCGCTACGACTACTGAACACAACCACTCAGCGACCACTGCTTACGTCACCACTGCTGAACGCTAGCAATCAGCGATGACCCAGCACTCACTACTGAACATCCGTGCCAAACTCTAACTCCCCAGAACTGTTCTAAGGACTAAAACAAAACCCGATAGCTTCTCCAAGCACATCAACGCAAAGCTGATCTCAAAGCTGATCACCCAAATTCGATCACACTCAAATCTGATCTCAATAAAACCCGATTAATTAAGTCAATTAATCTCATCAGCTTTTTGGGTCTCACATCTCTCCCCCACTAAAACAGGATTTCATCCTCGAAATCAATCAACTCCAAAACAAGAGTTCAAGATAACTGGGGAAAAGAACTTAAGCAAACATCTACCAGGAAATAACAAAGAACCAACTACTGGAATCTGAGGCAACACTCACTCAAACAGATGCGGCCACTCACGCTGCATCTTCTCTTTCAGTTCCCATGTAGCTTCCTCTCTAACATGTTTTCTCCATTGAACCATCATCAAAGGAATGGTCTTGTTCATCAGCTGTTTCTCTTTTCTATTCAAGATCTTCAAGGGATACTCAACATAGCTCAAAGTCCGACCTAACTCCACCTCGTCAGTTCTCAACACATGCGAGGGATCTGGCTCATACTTCCTCAGCATCGAAACATGAAACACATCATGTAAGGAAGACAAATCTGGTGGCAACAACAGCTGATAAGCCAAAGGACCAATCCTCTTTAAGAGCTCATAAGGACCAACATAACGAGGAGCTAACTTTCCCTTGAGACCAAATCTCATAACGCTGCGGAAAGGAGAAACCTTAAGGAAAACTAGATCACCAACCTCAAATTCTAAAGGCCTACGCCTCCTATTCGCATAACTAGCTTGGCGATCTTGTGCAGCTTTCATTTGCTAGCGAATCAAATCCACTTGATCTCTCATCTGCTGCACAAACTCTGGAGAAGACAACTGCTTCTCCCCCACTTCTTCCCAACATTTCGGCGATCTGCACTTTCTACCATACAAAGCTTCAAACGGTGCCATGCCAATAGATTTACTTGGTAGCTGTTATTGTAAGAAAACTCAAATAAAGACAGTGAATCCTGCCAGCTACCACCGAAGTCCATCACTACAGCTCTTAACATATCCTCCAAAAACTGGATAGTCCTCTCAGATTGGCCATGTAGCGCCCCAAAAATCCATAGAACCACAAATTGATTAGCTTTTCTTTTCTAAGGGCTGTTTTGAGACTTTTGAGCATTCAGATTCTAAGTTCGAATCTGATTCTTTCTCTTTTTTAGATTTGAAGCAACGTCCAGAAGATTTCGGATTTTCTTTTCTAAGGGCTGTTTTGAGACTTTTGAGCATTCAGATTCTAAGTTCGAATCTGATTCTTTCTCTTTTTTAGATTTGAAGCAACGTCCAGAAGATTTCGGAAGGATTTCTCCCAAGCACAAACCTGAAATAATCCAGAAATGTTTCCTTTCGAAAATAAAAATGAGTTTTTGGATGGGAGCTATGTTTTAGTAAAATGAGGTATCAAGTTTATAAATCAAAATAGTAGTATGGAGCTTTTAACAAATCTTTTAAAAAGGACAAAGGAGTTGGCACGGCAGCCATGCCTACTCAAGTATTTTTACCTACTACTCAATCATTCTCCCTTGTATAAAATGATTTATGTAAGCCTCTGGATTCATTTTGGTTGCAAGAAAAACTTTAGTTCTTTCAAAGTTAAGTAGATTTTTCTATTGTTCTTGAGGAGACTTCCCACCGTGATCATATGCACGTTGCGATATTATGGCAAGTAAATCTGATTCTTGCTGCATTTGGAAAACATATATTGCTTCATTGTTTTCTGTGTATGCTTGACTGTTCCAATTTCAGTTAATGTTTGAGTTGAGCTCTGGATTCACTGCTTTGATGCTTTAGTTTTGAGGAAACTCACCAGAAAGTTTAACCAGCAATGGTGTTTTTAAAAATATACTGAGTTGTACAGATTCCAGGTAAGAAAGCCAATAGAAGTCCTCGTTTTTCCTAAGTACTATGAAGACTTTGGACATTGAATATAAATGGATAGGCAACGCTGGTTAGATCGGGAGCAAGTCCTGGTTTGATAAGCGAAGCCAGTTTGTTTAGAATCTGTCTGAGTCGAAGCAGTATTTCGTGTTCCTAGCCAAGTGTTTTTATGCGTAACTTGTCTTTAACCAAATCTGTTGTTGAGTTGCTCACAGCTGAGTAATCTACCAAAATATGAAACACTTGCTATAAGATTTCTGTTAGCGTATTCGTAGTAAGATCTGTTTCTACTATTCATAAGCCGTGTTCCTTAGCCAAAGCTGTTGGTCACATCTGTATGCCTATACCGCACCTAAGATCTGTTTAGATAACCAAAATCTGACTTTTGCGCATGACATCTGTTTTCCAGTGAGATCTGTTTTCCAATTAGATATGTTTTCCAGTGAGATATGTTTTCCAGTGAGATCTGTTTTCACGAAATCTGATTTCCTAGAACCACGTCTGTTTTGCACTCTCGAGTTGATTTCTTTAGACCTGGTCCTCAGCTCCGAGTCCAACTGTACACTCAGTAGTGCTTTTTAAAATAAAATGAGTTTCATAGCAGTGAATCTACCAGATTCCAGTGATCGACTTTCGATCAAGAGCTAGTATAAAGCTATTTCAGAAAGAAAGTAAAGTTCAGATTGAGGATTTATGGCATAGAGGACCCGATCACTCAAGAAAGGGGTGGGATTACAGTAGGACCGTAATCCCTTCATGGAAGGGACAGGATTATGGAAATATTGTAATCCCTTCATGGAAGGGACAGGATTATGGAAATATTGTAATCCCTTAACAGAGAGTTACTGATCAGTTAACATGCTTCATGCACAAGGACCACCAGAGAGAAGACCATAAATCATCCAGTATAAGCAATTCAGATTTGAGTTTCGAGTTGTCTTTCAGTAGCGAGATTTCAGTTTTCAGTTATGCCTGCATTTATGTGATTTTGTTATCATCAGTTTTACTTGTGGAGCCCCTAGGCTCACTAGTTTTCCCAATGCAGGTGAGGCAGCTCAGGAGCAGGTGTGTGGTGCAAGTTGATTCAGATTCGGGGGAGTGTTTGTCAACGGCCAGCATTTTCCGCATAGTCTTAGCTTTTGTTGTTTTGGATCTTTTGACGAACTGTATTAAGATCTGTTACAACAATAGTGAACTTATATAGAGTTCCAGCAGTTGTAATATCGCATTTTGCATCGTGAATCAAGATATGTTTTGTCAAATCTGTTTATTACTATTTACCTTTGGCGCCACTAGCTTCGTTTCAGTTTTGTGTAAGGAAATACAGATTTACTTTATTCGAGTTTTGTCCTTCGACTTGTTCAAAAATTTTCTTTTCTCCAATTCCGTTGACACCCATGGGTTTGGGCGTCACAACTTGGTATCAGAGCGTGGTCCTGAGATAAACACATCTTCCCAGTCTGGAGCAGCTTTCATCATCCGCATCTCCTGATTTGTGAGTTTTATTTTTATGATAAGAATTCTTTCTCTTTCGAGTTCTGATGTTCTTTTGTGGTGGATTGCGGGCTATATATTAAGATTTCAGGAAGATGGAGAGGTAGAAGAATGCCCCAAGTAGATGAAACCAACCCAGATAGCAATGTTCGTATTGCCCAACTCTTAGAACTATTGGTAGAACAATCTGTCAGAGGCAATGGCCAATCTTCGAGCAGCAGGGGACCGAATTATGATGATTCTCAGGAGAGGTTTCGAAGAAAAAAAACTGAAGGAGTTCAGTGGTACTACAGATCTGCTTGTTGCTGAGAGCTGGATTAAGTCTCACAGCAGACAAGAGGTCTGAGTTGAATCGAGAGTTCTTGACCTTGAGCAAGGGAGTCTGACTGTGCAAGAGTACGTCCAGAAGTTTGAGAGAGGCTGTTACTTTGTACCTCTTATTGGGAGGGACCCTGAGGAAAAGCTGAGCCACTTCGTGGAAGGATTGACACCTACATTCAAGTTGAATGTAGGTTAGCAGGGCCCAGATCTTAAAGGGAGGCAGTAGATAAGGCCATGCGAGTGGAGAGGGATTGGAAGGATGTGGAGCAGGAGAGACAGCAGAGAAGGCAATCCTAGCAGGCAGATTTGAGGCCATTTAAGAAGCAGAATAAGAACCATCAGCGACCCCAAGAGACAAAACCTATACCAGCCCAACCTATCAGTGCTGTACCAATTGGTAGTGGTAAACCGGTTTGTCCCAAATGCCATAAGAATCACCCGGGACAATGTAAAGCTGGCCAAAGCGGATGCTATAAGTGTTGTGCTCAAGGCCATCTCTAAGTTCTGTCCTCAGTCGAAACAGCTGGTGCCCAACAGAGCTTACGTCATGACAGCTGAACAAGCTAACCTAGATTCTAAGTCGATTACGGGTAAGATTGTGGTTGCTGGTTTGTCCTCCTTTGCCCTGCTAGATTCAGGTGCGACCCATTCCTTTATAGCTGAGGATTTGCTAAAAAGTTACCGCGTAAGCCAGAAAGATTGTCTATAGGTTATTGTGTAACTGTGCCATCAGGAGAAGAGCTGATATCTTGTTGCATATATCATGACTTAGAGCTTGAACTTCAAGGACATGTAGTTACCGCCAATTTGATTGTTTTACCCATGCCCGAGTTCGATTTGATTTTGGGAATAGACTGGTTATCCAGATATGGAGTAGTGATCAATTTTAAGTTTAGGACAGTAGTTGTGAATCTGTCCACAGGATCCCAGATTTCATTCAGATCTGATCGACTTCAGAGAGTTCCTCGCTTAGTCTCAGCCTTGAAGTCCCAGCGCTGTTTAAGGAAAGGTGGAGTAGGGTTCCTAGTAAGTTTATCTTCTCTAGCTGTTTCTAGTAAACCCCAACTTTCACATGTGGAGGTGGTGAACGAGTTCCCAGAAGTGTTTCCAGAAGACATCAGTGGCTTACCTCCAGATAGGGAGATAGAGTTTGCTATCGACTTAATGCGTGGAGCAACTCCGATTTCCAGACCTCCCTATAGGCTTGCACCTGCAGAAATGAAAAAGCTGA
This sequence comes from Dorcoceras hygrometricum, assembly GCA_001598015.1. Lineage (NCBI taxonomy): Eukaryota > Viridiplantae > Streptophyta > Magnoliopsida > Lamiales > Gesneriaceae > Dorcoceras > Dorcoceras hygrometricum. The sequence continues at coordinate 246,185 of KV007919.1, forward strand.
AAAAACAAATTCAAGATCTGTTGGATAAGGGATTTATTCGACCTAGTACGTCACCGTGGGGAGCCCCAATTCTGTTCGTTAAGAAGAAAGATGGGAGTTTCCGATTGTGTATAGATTATCGAGAACTGAATAAGCTGACCATTAAGAACAAGTACCCTTTGCCTAGGATTGAGGAATTGTTTGATCAGGGAGCAGCAGTGTTCTCTAAGATAGACTTATGATCTGGATACCATCAGCTGAAGATTAAAGAGTCCGATGTTTATAAGACAGCTTTTAGGACCAGATATGGTCATTATGAGTTTTTAATAATGCCTTTTGGGTTAACAAATGCTCCATCTGTTTTTATGGACCTGATGAATAGAGTTTTCAGCCCTTTTTGGATCAATTCGTAATAGTGTTCATAGATGATATCTTAGTATATTCCAAGACCAGCTCCGAGCATGCTAGTCAGCTTCGTATAGTGTTGCAAGTTTTGAAGGACAAGAGATTGTTTGCTAAGTTTAGCAAATGTGAGTTTTGGTTGGAGAAGTTAGCGTTTCTAGGACATATCATATCTAAGGATGGTTTATAATTCGACCCAGCTAAGGTAGAAGCTGTGCGAGACTGGCATGTGCCAAGATCTGTTTCAGAAGTAAGGAGCTTTTTGGGACTTGCTGGATATTACAGATGGTTTATTAAGGGATTTTCAAGGATAGCAGTTCCAATGACTACACTGACTAGGAAACAAGTTCAATTTGAATGGACCCCCAGTTGTCAGCAGAGTTTTGATAAGTTGAAGCAAGCGTTGATAGAAGCTCCAGTTTTAACCATGCCTTCTGAGCAAGGGAATTTTGTGATCTTTACCGATGCTTCTAAGTTAGGTTTAGGATCTGTTTTGATGCAAGATCGTAAGGTAATAGCTTATGCCTCCAGAGAACTAAATAATGAGAGGAATTATCCCACGCACGATTCAGAATTAGCAGCTGTGGTTTTTGCCCTCAAGATCTGGAGACATTATCTGCACGGGGAGAAGTGTGAGATATTTACAGATCATAAGAGTTTGAAGTACTTCTTTACCCAGAATGAATTAAATATGAAACAGAGTAGGTGGCTGGAGCTAGTTAAAGATTACGATTGTACTATTAGCTACCATCCAGGAAAATCCAACGTGGTGGCAGATGCTCTTAGCAGGAAATCTATAGTATTAGCCCAGCTTACTGTCCAGAGACCCTTAGCTTATGAGATTGAAAATTTTGGGCTAGAGCTGATTCCCCGTTATAGTAGCACAGTTCTAGCAGATCTCTCCTTTCGATAAAATCTGTTGGATCAGATCCGAGAAGGACAACTTTTAGATGAACAGTTGCAGAAGTGGGTTAAACAAGACATAGAGAGAGGTAGTAATCTCTATACTTCAGCAGAAGGAGCTATCGGATTTCGAGGTAGATTGTGGGTTCCTAGCGTGAATAATTTGAGATCAGATCTGATGGAAGAAAGTGTAGAACACCCATTTATTGGGATGATATAGGAGAACGAGCTGGTTTGGGACCAGACTTAGTAGAACAGACTGCTGAAACTATTAAGCAAGTAAGAGACCGGTTGAGAACTGCTCAAAGCAGGCAAAAGAGCTATGCTGATGTCAGACACCGCGAGCTAAGCTTTGAATCTGGAAACCATGTCTTCTTGAAGGTAACACCGATGAAAGGCGTAATGAGATTTGGGAAGAAGGGTAAGCTAAGCCCAAGGTTCATTGGTCCATTCGAGATCTTGGACAAAGTAGGAACGCTGGCTTATAGACTAGATTTACCCCCACATCTGTCCTTGGCACATAATGTTTTTCACGTATCAGCTTTGAGGAGATATGTTTCCAACCCGTCGCATATTTTAAGCTATGAGCCAATCCAACTAGCACCAGATTTGAGCTATGAGGAGCGACCAGAAATAATTCTTCATAGAGAGAATAGAAAGTTAAGAAATCGTAGCATCCCAATGGTTAAAGTTCAGTGGTCTAACCAGTCGGAGCGAGAAAAAACTTGGGAGACAGAAGAAGATATGCGTAGTCTCTACCCAGAGCTGTTTGGTAAGTAAATTTCGAGGAGAAATTTCATTAAGGAGTGTAGAGTTGTATCGCCCCAAAAATCCATAGAACCACAACCCTTTATTTTCTAAGGGTTTCTTTAGATTTTTGAGCATTCAGATTCTAAGTTCGAATCTGATTCTTTCTCTTTTTCAGATTTGAAGCAATGTCCAGAAGATTCCGGAAGGATTTCGCCCAAGCACAAACCTGAAATAATCCAGAAATGCTTCCTTTCGAAAATAAAAATGATTTTTTGGATGGGAGCTATGTTTTAGTAAAATGAGGTATCAAGTTTATAAATCAAAATAGTAGTAGGGAGCTTTTAACAAATCTTTTAAAAAGGACAAAGGAGTTGGCACGGCAGCCATGCCTACTCAAGTATTTTTACCTAATACTCAATCATTTTCCATTGTATAAAATGATTTACGTAAGCCTCTGGATTCATTTTGGTTGCAAGAAAAACTTTTAGTTCTTTCAAAGTTAAGTAGCTTTTTCCAGTGTGCTTGAGGAGACTTCCCGCCGTGATCATCTGCACGTTGCGATCTTCAGGCACATGTTCCAATTTCAGTTAATGTTTGAGTTGAGCTATGGATTCACTGCTTTGATGCTTTAGTTTTGAGGAAACTCCCAAGAAAGTTTAACCAGCAATGGTGTTTTTAAAAATATACTGAGTTGTACAGATTCCAGGTAAGAAAGCCAATAGAAGTCCTCGTTTTTCCTAAGTACTGTGAAGACTCTGGACATTGAATATAAATGGATAGGCAACACTGGTTAGATCGGGAGCAAGTCCTGGTTTGATAAGCGAAGCTAGTTTGTTTAGAATCTGTCTGAGTCGAAGCAGTATTTCGTGTTCCTAGCCAAGTGTTTTACGCGTAACTTGTCTTTAACCAAATCTGTTGTTGAGTTGCTCACAGCTGAGTAATCTACCAAAATCTGAAACACTTGCTATAAGATTTCTGTTAGCGTTTTCGCAGTAAGATTTGTTTCTACTATTCATAAGCCGTGTTCCTTAGCCAAAGCTGTTGGTCACATCTGTATGCCTATACCGCACCTAAGATCTGTTTAGATAACAAAAATCTGACTTTTGCGCATGACATCTGTTTTCCAATGAGATCTGTTTTCCAGTGAGATCTGTTTTCACGAAATATGATTTCCTAGAACCACGTCTGTTTTGCACTCTCGAGTTGATTTCTTCATAGCTGGTCCTTAGCTCCGAGTCTAACTGTACACTCAGTAGTGCTTTTTAAATAAAATGAGTTTCATAGAAGTGAATTTACCAGATTCCAGTGATCGACTTTCGATCAAGAGCTAGTATAAAGCTATTTCAGAAAGAAAGTAAAGTTCAGATTGAGGATTTATGGCATAGAGGACCCGGTCACTCAAGAAAGGGATAGGATTACAGTAGGACCGTAATCCCTTCATGGAAGGGACAGGATTATGGAAATATTGTAATCCCTTCACAGAGAGTTACTGATCAGTTAACATGCTTCATGCACAAGGACCACCAGAGAGCCTCTAGACCATAAATCATCCAGTATAAGCAATTCAGATTTGAGTTTCGAGATGTCTTTCAGTAGCGAGATTTCAGTTTTCAGTTATGCCTGCATTTATGTGATTTTGTTATCTTCAGTTTTACTTGTGAGCCCCTAGGCTCACTAGTTTTCCCAATGCAGGTGAAGCAGCTCAGGAGCAGGTGGGTGGTGCAAGTTGATTCAGATTCGAGGAATTGTGTTTGTCAACGGCCAGCGTTTTCCGCATAGTCTTAGCTTTTGTTGTTTTGGATCTTTTGACGAACTGTATTAAGATCTGTTACAACAATAGTGAACTTATATAGAGTTCCAGTAGTTGTAATATCGCATTTTGCATCGTGAATCAAGATCTGTTTTGTCAAATCTATTTACTACTTTTTACCTTTGGTGCCACTAGCTTCGTTTCAGTTTTGTGTAAGGAAATACAGCTATTTTGTCCTTTGACCTGTTCAAAAATTTTAAATTTTCTCCAATTCCATTGACACCCATGGGTTTGGGCGTCACAGGCCATCTTTTTGGGGGTGATACGCTGTAATCATAGCCAAACTAGTACCTAAAGTTGTCTGCAAACTCTTCCAAAACCTGGAAGTAAATCTCGGATCTCTGTCTGAGACAATGGAAACAGGCACACCATGCAAACGCACCACATAATCCACGTACAACTTCACCATTTTATTCAAAGAAAACGTCATACCATAGGGAATGAAGTGAGCATACTTCGACAATCTATCGATAACAACCCACACAGCATCGCATCCTCTGCTGGAACGAGGCAGATGCGTCACAAAATCAATCGCTACGTGCTCCCAATTCCACTGGGGCACTTCCAGACTCTGCAATAGACCACCAGGTCTCATCCTTTCAGCCTTGACTTGCTGACAATTCAGACATCTAGCCACAAAATCAGCAGCGTCACTCTTCAAACCAGCCCACCAGAAGTGAGACTTTAAGGCATAATACATCTTCCTCACGCCTGGATGAACACTGTGCCTACTGCAGTGCGCTTCTTTAAGGATCTCTTCCTTCAAATCAATCATATTTGGCAACTTGCCACGGAATCTCAAACAACCATCAGAAGAGACAAAATACTCCTCAAGCTGTCCAGCTCTAACCTTCAGCTTTAGCTCATGGATGGAAGGATCTGTCCTTTGAGCAGCTCTAATGCTCGCAACAATTTGTGGCTCAACTTGGAAAGAAGACACCACAACATAATCCACTGCTGGGTAAAAACGCCAACCAGTAGTGCTTAAATGTTCATGCACCTTCGAAATCTGCACAGATGCAAGCATCGCCACTTGAGCTTTCCTACTCAAGGCATCAGCCACTACATTAACTTTCCCAGGCTGGTATTGGATCTCACAATCAAAATCCTTATGCAATTCCATCCATCTACGATGTCTCATATTCAAACTCACTGAGAAAACAAATACTGAAGACACTTGTGATCGGTGTACACCACAAACTGCTCACCATATAGATAGTGGCGCCAAATCTTCAAAGCAAAGACCACGGCTGCTGGCCCTAAATCATGAATTGGGTAACGAGTCTCATGTGGCTTCAACTGCCGAGAGACATAAGCAATGACTCGACCATTCTGCATCTACACACAACCCAATCCATTGAGCGAAGCATTTGAACAAACTACAAAACCACCTGAACCACACGGCAAAGCTAACACAGGCACAGTAGTTAGCTTCTCTTTGAGCAACTGAAAACTATTCTCGCATTGCTCAGTCCACTCAAACCTCTTGTCCTTCTGAGTCAACTGCGTCATTGGCTTAGCTGTACTAGAGAATCCCTCTATAAACCGCCGATAATAGCCAGCCAGACCCAAGAAACTACGAATCACAGCGACATTATTGGGACGCTCCCAGTTAAGAACAACCTCAACCTTACTGGGATCCACAGAAATACCATCAACAGAAATTACATGACCCAGAAAAACAACTCGGTCTAACCAGAACTCGCACTTGGAGAACTTAGCATACAGCTGCGAGTCTCGAAGACTCTGAAGAACCAACTTCAAATGCTCTTTGTACTGCATCGGAGTCTTAGAGTACACCAAAATATCATCGATAAACACAATCACAAACTGATCGATGTACTCTCGAAAGACTCTATTCATCAAGTCCATGAAAACTGCGAGAGCATTCGTCAAACCAAAAGGCATAACCAGAAACTCGTAATGCCCATACTGTCCACAGATGTTGCATGAACCCTGCACTCCAACACACTGGGTCGAAGGGTGCTTGCCTCCACAAAAACCACAAAACTCTGCCCTAGGACTACCACTGCTAGAACTACCAGAACCAGAAGAACTAGAACCTGCCTTCTTCTTGAACTGGTGGCCACGAGGCCTAAACCTCTGGCGTCTCGACTGCTGAGCTAACTGCTACTGCTGGGGTGGATGGGACGACTGAGACGACTGGGAAGGTTGCGCTCCCTGAACCACTGGACGACTACTCTGCGCCACCTGCTGCCTAACACGAGACCGACGATTCATCAAACCCTCCTCAACGTCTATCGCACTGTCCACCGCCTCCGCATAGCTCTTGGGTGAACTCGCCAAAACCAACGAATACAACTCCTCATTCAGCCCCTCAAGAAACCTAGTTCTTTTCACTCTCTCTCGGCCAGCAACGTGCGGCACATACGCAAGAAGGGAAGAAAACCTACGGGCATACTCTCTCGCAGACATAGAGCCTTGCTCCAAATTATCAAACTCACGTTCACGAGCGTTCACGTAGGACTCCGGGACATACTCTTGATGAAAAGCTGGACAAAAACTTTCCCACGAAATCCCTACTCCAGTCTCTTCCAAAGTCCTCGAAGCGCCTCTCCACCAACGCTCCGCACCTTTCCTCAACTGAAAAGTATCCAGACTCAACTTGAGTTTGTCATCATACTACACACGGTTAAACAAACCCGTGACATGCTGTAACCACGAATCTGAATCAGCACTAGACTCATCCCCATTGAGTACCTAAGGATTCATACGCTGAAACCTCGCCATAACGAGTTCCATATCGTTCACACGAGCAGCCAACTCGTCAACCTCATCCTCAGCTCGCCTACCGCGTCCACGGAGGGGAAAACTACTCTGATCACCTTCGGTCTGACCTTCTGACTCTTCCGGAATCTGCCCTCTACCTCTACCCCTACGTCTAGGCGGCATCTAAGAAACACTAAGAGGGTAAGGTCACAACAGAACAAATACAGCTTAATTAAATGCAGCAAATAGATCATATAATCAATCACATGCAACACACAACACTCTTCCTAGACTCAAGTGTGATAAAAAAGAAACCGAGCTTATCCCAGATTAAGCTTTGATACCAAAAATGTCAGGCCTCGTGCACAAATTAGAGCAAGACCACATAAAACACAACGCGGAAGAAATAAAATAGTGGCAAATTTTTCGCTTTGGCCTGACGATTAAAACATATAATTTAAAATACAACAATACTTAAAGTATCTCAGTTTACAAACACTCAGTACAAGAGTACAGCATTTAAACAAATACAAGTACTACAGCATACAACTGAATCCCACAAGCACAGGGCATTCCCCGGCTGACAGTACTAGTATATATATGCTATACGCTAACTGGGACACTCTAACCACCTCCTGGGGGACCTCCCGCTGGGTCAAAGCCACGACCAGCAGAGAAACCTGGGAAACCTGAAACAACACACAGGCAACAAGCACCAACACCAGAGGGACATCGGGGTCAAACCCCAGTACGGAGAGCAACTGAAAAACAGCAGTAGACAGCAACAGATAAAATGCAGATGGTATGCATGAAAAACAGGGCAACAGCCGAAGGCTACAACCACAGCAGGGAGCCAAAGAACCCAGGCATAGATCAACAGCTGACAACAGATTCTACAAAGATAGTGGCCACGGTGTGTGTACAAGAATATGGGAATTACCCACTCATCTCTACACCACACCCGATACCAGATGCTTCACAACTGCTCAACCTGTCGTTGCCCAACTCATGAACTGTGGTAGTTAACCACTCGGCTCATAGTGGCTAACTAAACCCAGCAGGGAGATGAGAGTGCGGTATCGCCGCTCGCCCTCGCATCCTGGCACGCAACAGAACAGAAGAACAACGCAAGGCTACAAGATCTGAACTGGATATGACAAATGCGTATTCAATGCAACAGCTTGCCATATAAAGCACAAAACATAAGCAAGCAACAACAATACAGAACAGACACAGCATTACCATAATATCCATGCCAAATATACGCCATAAGACAAGCTCACATCCGTACCTCAAATCTCTATGCAACAATTACTACAATTACCACAGCAGATTGCCACAATGAAGTCCCGAGCACACAAATCTGCCACCCGCTCAACGGTAACATACAAAACCTCAGGGACCGAAGCCAAGAAAGCAACATCTGGGAGCTACGAACTCAACCAGTGCTATCCTAATCCATCTAATCAGCAGAGAGCTCTACACAACACAAGACAGGATCTGAACACTTACCCCAAAAAGCTAGGAGAGAAATCCGACGCTTATGCTAACCGACTACACAAGGGATATGTCTTTGCACACCTCTCCAGCTTCAAGCAAACGTCCGAAAGCAATATCCAAACGAAGCATCTCAGCAAGAGGAGTCCAACACTACCACTCTTACTTCAATCGGAGCTGTCTACCGTCGGCAATCGAAGGAGATAAGGTTCGGTGACAGTAGCTAGGATATCGCGACAGAGCTTGCTATCGGGAAATATTCTAAGTGTCGGGAACAATAATAGAGAACAAGGCCAAGCTCTCTATTAAATCTCACTGCTGACAGAAACTGGGAACAGATCCACCGACAACTTAAGTTATCACAACTGATATTCCCTCTCACAAACAGATCTTGCAACAGATCTCACTCTACGCCACAACAGCGATCAGTTAAACTAAACGACGTCGCAGAGAGCTACTGCCGCAACTGGACACGTCACCCGCTACTCACTACTGAACAACTAACCAACATCTGTTGACAACGCAACAACAGATCTCTCACACTGCTGAAGCTAACGTAACTCACATCTGAGTCTTCTTCGCTAATCCAAAACGCTGTCGTTCCAACTAATCCAAACTACGACGTACCAACTAATCCAAACGACGAAGTTTAGCTACTCACTGCTGAAACACGCTAGCGCGCTCTCTACTGCTCAGCGACAACTGATCTCTCTACGACTGCTGAACACAACCACTCAGCGACCACTGCTTACATCACCACTGCTGAACGCTAGCAATCAACGATGACCCAGCACTCACTACTGAACAGATTCCGCGCCAAACTCTAACTCCCCAGAACTGTTCTAAGGACTAAAACAAAACCCGATAGCTTCTCCAAGCACATCAACGCAAAGCTTATCTCAAAGCTGATCGCCCAGATTCGATCACACTCAAATCTGATCTCAATAAAACCCGATTAATTAACTCAATTAATCTCATCAGCTTTTTGGGTCTCACATTCTCCCTGATCTGACCAACGAAAAGCAGCTTGCAAGTACTACAGTTGTAACAGATCACAGTCCAGATCATTTTATGCACTTGGCCAGCTCACGTGAGACCAACAGCTCTCTCATCCAACAGCTCACGTCCTAACAGATCAGATAGCATCCTACTTACCAGCTCAGGATGCTCCCACAGCTTACAATGCTCCAAAGCTGTTCGATAAGTTCTCGAATCACAGTGCATAATCTCGGAACAGCTTGCGATCCCAGAATAGAGTACGCCTGTTTCTCCCTGCTATGCAGTATTCCTAAACTGCTAACATCTCACGAACTCATCATAGTTCGTGCTTAACAGCTTGTGCCCAATCTGGTGCACAATGAACAGTTACTCTTCCACCCATCACCGGCTCACCTCTAAGCTGGGCTTCTGGTCTGCTACAACACACAAGAGCAGCACAACTACTCTAACAGCTTTCGCCCTTGCTAACTCAAACCGAAACCAAAACAGCTTACACAAACGACTTAGAGCGTAACGTGATAGCTCTCTAAGATGAATAACCTCGGCTATTTAACCCTTAATCTAAACACGATTAAGCTACTAATTAGCTTGTTTAATCACATCCCTCACACTTGTGCTGAGAAACCGAGCTGATTTTCTGTGTTATGCTTGTGAGACTAATCTGTTTACGTGCTATGTGTCGTGTAAGCGTGCGCTTGCCGAGTCGCTGTGCTTCTTGTTTGATGTGTGGCCGTGAGCAAAAATTCTCAGCCTAAAATAGCAGGGGAGAGCCTGATCTGTATTGTGTCCTGTTATCTGCATGCGAATTTATATGTCCGTCGAGTGTACGTTCTGTTTTGTTTGGTCGTGCTATGTTCATGTGATTTATAGTATGCTGTTTATTACCTGCGTGCGAATTTATAGCTGCTTGATTTAGCTGCTCTGTGATATATTGCATACTGTTCATATTTCATTAGCATTGCTTACACGCATTCATATTGAGCTTGAATTCCCTTGTTACCGAATAATCACTGAGTCATGATTTGTCGGCTGAGTCGTTGTGCTTGGGAATTTGATATAGTCACTGAGTTGTGATTGGCCGGCTGAGTCGACGTTCCCTGGGAATCCAAACGCTTACACTGAGTCATGATTGCCAGCTGAGTCTTTTGGATTCCGATGATTCCTGAGATTGGATTTGTCAGCTGAGTCGTTGGCCTTGATCCACGATATTCTTGACATCCCTCATGCATTATATGACACAACATGACATGTTTCATGCTTGATTTGATTAGCTGTATGAGTTTGTTAGGATCGATTTTACCCTCTATCAGTGTATGGGGAAGTTATTTATTTGATAGCTGACACTTAGAGGGAATAACCAGATCGTGTAAAGGACGCTGGATCCAGCTAGTTGCTGAAACCAGATTGTGATGACTAAGCTGGTTCCAGCTGGATGCTGAAGCTGGATCGCTTTTGTGTATGACCAGCTCGGCGCTAAACCAGCGCAATGCAGGAGCCTGGTTCTAGCTGGTTGTTGAAACCATCTCAGTGAAAAGCTATGCGATCTGGTTATTTATTACTTGAGCTGTAATAGCTCAGTATTCTTGAATACTTGTGCATCGAGATAGAGATTGAGTAATTAATTTAAATCATGCGGAAATAACTCAAACTGCACTCTCATATTCGAAAGCATTATTTAAATAGTTTTAAACAAATATTCAATGCGTATGAATGTAAGTGCATAAAGCTGTAAAGAAAATACGCTGCGATTTGTTTCTAGAACTTTGGAACAAACTCTCCTACATCTCCTCTTCTTCCATAATCGGGAAGGATATCACTAGAAGACTTATATTGCAGCGTCCCTACGCTACCCTCGGCCGCAAGAACTCCTAGCATCTACCACCGCACACTAAGCCCGCAAGCTGTGTGTCTAACTGTTAGAGTAGATGCCCAACTAGCCAACTTGTGGCGTGTGGGTTTATAGACTCTTGTACGAAACAATCTTTATATATGATATTCGCATTTATTCATATGGCATTCTTTACTTTCATTGTGTTGTATGATGATTAACAATTGCGTTGAGTAAAGACCTAGAATGCACTAAAGTGTATGTTAGATGTGATAGTGGGTATGACGGCTATCATGAAACACATCTAATAGTCACTGTGTATTCTGAACATGTTCCTAGTCGATTGGGCCGTAAAAATGAGGATAAGGCCGCCCAAGCTCGAGACTAGTATCTGCGATGCGAAGTACCATGTTTCATTGGTAGGGAACATTGTGATGTTGTGAGCATGCAGATAGATAGTGACCTGGTGATCTATCGAACTACCCTCGTTCGAACTTTCCAAGTGGTTACCATTTGTCGAGTAGATAAGTCCGAGGTCTTGGTTGTACTGATTAGTCCTCACGACTCAAAACGTCATTGAGACTCTACATGATAGGCGTCTCACTTTGACCCGTTTTCCGACTCACTTGGGGTCATTAGGCGGCGGGATTGGGTGAGACCCCGATGCATGTAGGAGTCGATGCATCGTTGTCGAGGATTCACCGCTCGCAGACATGCGTGGATATCCTATGCTATCTGAGGGGATAATAGTGTATAAATCTCTGGCCAGAGTACTAGAAGTGTTTTTGGTAAATGTGTTTACATAGTTACACTCGTGATGTCACTATTCGATCTCCAAGATGTACGCATAGCTATCGTATCTATAGCGACTCTCGATTTACCAATGGTCGTTGATCTGATCGGGATATATGGATTGAAAGGACCGTACTGTACGCTAACCACGACCAACTGGTTCTTGCAGGCACTATCAGTGATACCTAGGGGATCATGGGGCGATGTTGCTAGACGCTCTTACCATGATCCGTTGGCCAAGTCCGGAATTGTGATTCCGGAGCCACAATGGTTGTGGGCCAACGGCTAGCTGTATTCCCGAACCATTGAGGATCACACAAGTACTGGATTCGAGATTCCCGCACGGATACTCAGCTCAATGTGTTGAGAATGAGAAGAGGATTTTGGGGAGTGCGACTTCCTAAAAGTCAACAGGGGTCAAATTGTGATTTCCCGCTGTTGAGGGGCAAAACGGTCATTTTGCACTAGGGTTCTGAAAAATGGTTTTTCAGATCATAGTATTCAGTTTTGAAAACTGAGTCGATCGGTCCGATCTGATCGGCGATCAGAGTTACGATGAAGTCTCGGTGATGGGGATGAACCGAATGTTCATCCGTTGGACCCGGGCCCGTTGGGTCGGATCCAAATCCATCATTAAGTCTACTTGAGGTAGACTTAGACCAAAATCATAACACACAAGATACAACACTCAAACCCTAACCCTAAAAGTGGACGCCCCCCTCCTCTCTAAACAAGACGCCGCCGCCGCCGCCACCGCCACCGTCGCTTCGAGTCGCCGGAATTTGTTCCGGCCAACTTGACGAGGAGAATCCGTCCACGCCGATCTCGTCAGGCCTTCTAGTGCAGGCTAACGAAGGAGTCTCGTATCCGGTCGTGGACCTGATTGACGTTATCTACCGCCATCTACCGTGAAGTGCCGGTTTCCTCGAGAAACTGGTCGGAGCCAAGCACGATTTGCCAGCAAGGTAGTTATCTAAACACCCTATGAATGTCATATAGTGTTATTGTTTGAATTGTATTGATCATCTCCCGGCCAAAATTTTTGTTCTTCCGCTGCCTCGCCGGGAGGCGTGATCCGGATCCGTCGTGGTTCCCCTACACTAACTTCACTTCTTTACTGCATCAGTGAGAAAGGCTACACACACTTCTTTAACGTCTCAGTGCGAAAGACAACTAGACTTGTTTAACGTCTCTGTCCAAAGACTACATGGAAGTATTTGATCTGATTTACTCAACTCATCAATTTAGCTCTCATATCTCATATGTGAGTGAATCTGTGTGTGAGAAAAATACAATGTACGCTCACTCTCAAATGTATTCTCACACACTGGGAAGTGCTCCTCTCCGAGCTGGTTTCTCGATGTCTTCCCTGGGTCATGCAGTAGACTTGATTAATCTGTTTTGCTCCTGCACCACTCTCCTTTTACCTCTTCTGCTGCTCATCATATATATAGCCTCTGTGAAGATTGTAGCCGTTGGACACAAGTTTCTTCCCGTTGGAAAGTCTTATGAAAAGCTCTGACATAGTTGTACCTTGTGTTCTTTGCATTTAATGTGTCTGCAGACTTTATGACTTTGAGCTTTGTCCACATTTAATGTTGCAGCCTTTGCTGACTTTGAGTATGAGAATTATGTACTTGATGTGTTAGAGTAGATTTCCAACTAGCCAAATTGTGGCGTGTGGGTTTTATTGACTCTTGTATATGACAATCTTTATATATGTTATTCGCATTTCTTTATGGAATTCTTTATTTTCATTATGTTATATGATGTTAACAATTGTGTTGGATAAAGACCTAGAATGCACCATAGTGTATGTTAGATGTGATTGTGGATATGATGGCTATCATGAAACACATCTAATAGTCACTGTGTATTCTGAACACGTTCCTAGTCGATTGGGCCGTCAAAATGAGGATAAGGCCGCCCGAGCTTGAGAATAGCATCTACGATGTGAAGTACCATTTTTCATTGGTAGGGAACATTGTGATGTTCTGAGCATGCAGATGGATAGTGACCTGGTGATATATCGAACTACCCTCGTTCGGACTTTCCAAGTGGTTACCATTTGTCGAGTGGATAAGTCTGAGGTCTTGGTTGTACTGATTAGTCCTCACTACTCGAAACGTCATTGAGACTCTACATGATAGACGCCTCACTTTGACCCGTTTGCCGACTCACTTGGGGTCATTAGGCGGTGGGATTGGGTAAGGTCCCGATGCATGTAGGAGTCGATGCTTCGTTGTCGAGGATTCACTGCTCGCTCTCATGCGTGGATATCCTATGCTATCTGAGGGGATAATAGTGTATAAATCTCTGGACAGAGTACTGGATGTGTTTTAGGTAAATGGGTTTTCCTAGTAACACTCGTGATGTCACTATTCGATTTCCAAGATGTATGCATAGCTATCGGATCTCTAGCGACTCTCGATTTACCAATGGTCGTTGATCTGATCGGGATATATGTGCTGAAAGGACCGTACTGTACGATAACCACGACCAACTGGTTCTTGCAGGCACTATCAGTTATACCTAGGGGATCATGGGGCGATGTTGCTAGGCGCTTTACCATGATCCGATGGGCAAGTCCGAAATTGTGATTTCGGAGTCACAATGGTTGTGGGCCCACAGCTAGCTGTATCCCTGAACCATTGAGGGTCACACAAGTACTGGGTTCATGATTCCCGCACGGAAACTGAGCTCAATGTGTTGAGCATAGGAAGAGGATTTTAGGGAGTGCGACTTCCTAAAAGTCAACAGGGGTCAAATTGCGATTTCCCACTGTTGAGGGGCAAAACTGTCATTTTGGACTAGGTAATCTGAAAAATTGTTTTTCGCATCATAATGTTCAGTTTTGGAAACTGAGTCGATCGGTCTGATCTGATCGTCGATCGGAGTTATGATGAAACCGTGGTGATTTAAATGAACCGAATGTTCATATATTGGACTGGGCCCGCCCAAGGTCCAATGGGCCGGTTCAAGCCCATCATTGGTCTACTTATGCTAGACCTAGGGCTAAACATCATAACACAAGACACAAACCCTAGCCTCCACACTTGAACTCGGCCGCCCCCTCCTCCTCTCGAACCCACGCGCCGCCGCCGGCACATCCATGCGCCGTGCCCCTTCGCCGGACTTGTTCCGACAACTGCGCTGAGGAGTTTCCGTCCGTGCTGAATTCGTCAGTCCTTATAGTGCAGGCTAACGAAGGTGTCTTGATTCCGGTCGTGGACCTGATTAGGAGGATCTACCACCGCCTACAATTCAAGAGCCAGATTTCCCTGTGAATTCTGGTTGGAGTCAGGCGCCTAGACGCCAGCAAGGTAGCAATTCGATAAACGCCCTATGAATGTTTATTGATTGTTTTTAATGTATTGAACGCATCTCGGGGAATAATTTTAATTTCCACTGTGCCCCCGGGAAGCGGGATCCGGATCCACCATTGTCGCCAACATGATGTGGACAGGACGAAGCAAATCAGTTTGAACAAATACAATGCAATATCCACAATACTTGTGTTCAAACTTCTTTGTTCGTCTGAGCTGGTTGGTCCATTCTGCTCAGCTGGTTTCTCCCATCTGGTCTGCTTCTCATCCAACTGCTCTTGCTGCAAGCTGGT
The DNA here is from genome assembly GCA_001598015.1 of Dorcoceras hygrometricum. Lineage (NCBI taxonomy): Eukaryota > Viridiplantae > Streptophyta > Magnoliopsida > Lamiales > Gesneriaceae > Dorcoceras > Dorcoceras hygrometricum. The sequence continues at coordinate 261,494 of KV007919.1, forward strand.
GAACCAGCTTTGATGTCCTCTGCAATCTGGTTGTCCTCTGTTGGACCAGCTCGGGCGTCCCCTCACTGTATCAGCTAAGTTGTCATATGTTGGACCAGCTCGGGTGTCCCCTTACTGTTCCAACTTGGACTATTCCTCAATCTGCACTGCTATCTGCTCTCAATCAATCTGCTATCAGTGCTTTGTTCCAGCTCACTGCTGAGCTGCTACATTTCTCTTCATCCAGCTTGTTTCTGTCTCTGTACCAGCTTGCTTTTGTTGTAGGTTCAAATTTTGCTCGAGACTGGTGCTACCCCCTCCGAAACGGGCAAACGAGCAATACTCACCACTACGTCGTGATATACGCCGCTTTTTGGCCAAATTGCTCCATTTAGGCCTCCGAAATCGCGTTTTTGCTATTACCTTAGGATGCACTCTTAGTGGGGGCTGAAGTTTGTTTCTGCTCAATGCTGCGCACTTAGATTAAATCGTTAGTAAAATATCAGTAGGTTTTGTGTTAATCAAAATTAAGATTCTGATCTGTAAAAACATATCCAACAGAGTTGCTCTTCGTACTGAGGTTTTGACCTCGTTTATTTTTCCTCTTGGGGCTGCTTTGGCTGTGTGTTGGCCATTGCAGGCTTTGCAGGTAGATCAGCTGGTCAGAGTGTTGAGTCAGCTGATGGAGTTCCAGGCATTGAGTTCCCAGTTATTTATATATATACTATATCGAGTCGTTACCGGGGGATGCCCTGTGTATTTTTGTTGTTGTTGATTCAATTAGAGTTGCATGTATATTCTTATTGTGTTTTGTTTCTACTGACTTTTGTGTTAAAGTCCATATTTGAGTATGAACTTATTTTGAATGATATATTTTTCAGTCAGGATAAAAGAAAAATTTTCGCTTTTTAAGTTACGTGATTTGCTTGATTAATCTTTGATTTAGAGCACCGAGCCTGAAATTTGGTATCAGAGCTTAAACTAGGATAAGCTCAATTATTTTCTACTACACTTGAGTCTAGGCATAGTGTTTGTCCTCCTGCATGTGATTGATTACATGATTACCTGCTTTGTTGTGCTTACCTTTGTGTACTCTTAGTTGCTTCTGAGTAGTGGTAGAGGTAGAGCTGGTAGGCAGGTTGTAGTCGAGCCGAGAGTTTCGACTAGAGAGGAGGATAATGCTGAGCCGAGAGCTCCTTCGCGCCGTTATGCGACACCGATAGATACTGAAGTGGAGCACCTGAATCGATGAATGGATGGTTTGGAGCTGGTTCTGACTATGATCCAGCGGATGAATCCTTTTACCTTCAATGGTGCTGAAGGTGGTCTTGCAGTCAAAGGGTGGCTTGAGCACGTGGTGAGTTTTGTGACGCTCCAGTTGAAAGACCTTATGCAGCTTAGGTGGAGAGGTGCCTCCCAAGCACTGTCAGTTTGGGTACGATGAATTCGTGGAAGATTTTTTGTACTGCTTATCGTTAGGAGTACACCCTTGAGTTGCACCATAACATCAAGGAGCGAGGATTCGATAGCTTGGTTCAAGGGGATTTGCAGATGGCCGTGTTGGCGAGACCGTTTCCTACCTTTTTTCATCTTTGTTTTTCAGGTTGCTGATTGAGATAAGACTAAGCGCATTAGGTTCTTAGCAGGCCTAAGACTGGATTTTTCTCTTTGGTGATAGCAGATTTCCCTTCCTCCTCTGCCGATGCTATGATTTGAGTGATAGACATCGAGGAGAATCCCTCGAATGGACAACTCGAGTTCAACTGATGCTGACCAGGACGACTCCTCTGTGTTTTGTGGAGCATGTCATATCCTGGGAAAAGCTGGAGGCTTTTCGAGGATGTGTTCCGCAAGCAAACCACGTTCGAAGCTGTTGCAGCAGTTCTTCTGGTGATGCTTCGTGGAGACTGCATCCCCCTGTTCAGTTTCAATGATTAGATTATCAGCTTCCAGAAGCGTTTAGGTTCAGAGAGCCTTCTCAATCTCAGTACTCGGGACCTGCACTGGCTCATGTGGACGCGATGTCATGGGAGCAAGCTGACTTGTTTTCGAAGGAGTGAACGCAGTTACTTGGCTATTGGATTATCCTGTGTGAGTTTCGTGTTGACACGAGAACATCACATGTGTAGCTCTGTTGTGCTTGCGTGTGGGTTGAGTCTACCCCGCCTTGTTTGTGTGATGTCGTGTATGGTAGTACTCCTGGTGATGTGAGCTAGAGTGTCCCGTGAGATAGTGTTGGAGTGTTTGGCTAGATCATTGAGAAGGTGTTGTTGACATCCCTGTGGATTGTTAGTTCCCCAATGTCATTCTAGATGAGTTTGCTGGACTTGCCTTGGGAACGAGAGATGGACTTCAGCGTTGAGTTCGTGCAGGAGCTGCCCTGATTTCTAGAGTTCCTTTGATGGTGTGCACTTGCTGGATTGAAGGAATTTTGACAATAGCCAGGCTGATGCTGCTGCTAACCCGATGAGTTAGGGAACTGCTGCTTCGAGAAGTGGATAGGAGCCTATCGGTCAAGCACCGGTATTGAGCTGATTTATGCAGCATGAGAGTTCTTGGAGTCGAAGTAAAATTCGTCAGCTTAGATAAGATCTTTGAATGTGGATCTTGAGCTGACATTAGACTTTTGTGAGCTGAGTAGCAACGTAGAGTTTTGCTGATCTTTGCCGTGCTGATCTGTACAGGCAGACTGGTTAGCGTTAAGCTAAGCTTCAACTTGGACTCAAGCTGAATAGTTTGAGCTGAGAAGCAGCTTAGAGTTTCTGTTGATTGTTTTTGTGCCAGACTGAGTTGACTATGTAGTTGAGTAAGCTAAGCTGTACTGGAGTCCGCTTAGAGCACGCTTGACTACTGTCCTGTTTGGTGTGACAGGTTTCCTTTGAAGAAGATGACGAGGTGGTACGTGAATCATGCAGATTTTGGAAGGCATGTTACGAGCTGTGAGATTGGATTTTGATGGTGGTTGACAGAAATTCCTTGCTTTTGGTGGAGCTTTGGTGCTTTTTTAGTGAGCAAGTGATGTTCTGGATGACATCCTTTGAAGTGTTGCAAGGTAAGAAGTGCAGATTTGTTTTATCAACTGGAAGAGTTGAGGAAAATCAGTGGTATTCACGGGAAGTTGTGCAGCAGGTGAGGGACCAAGAAGATCTGGCTTGATCAAGACGAAGGCTGCGTTTGATCCCTAAGCCAGTATGCACCTTGTAGTGCAGAAGGCTTGTGATTCTGATGCTTCTGCATTGTTGAGTGCTCCTTCAGAGTGGAAGCTCACGACTAGAGATCTAGTTACCCTTTTACCTAATTCGGGTTGAGATTTTAAGACGATTTCGGGTAATAGTAAGTGGACGGTTGAAGTTCGTCCCTGCTAAGTTTCTTTAGTGCAGCTGAAGTTTGCAGAAGATGTCGAAGTTGTACATCGACCTTGTGGTGATTTTGCATGATGTGCCGGTTTTGACTGTGTCCGGCAAGGACTTTTGAGTTACTTCCTGATGTTGGAAGCGCTTTCAGGTAACTTTGAGGTCTAGATTGGCGGTGAGAGCCGCATACCAACCTAACCATATGGCCAATCTGAGTGGATCAGGCAGCTTTTAGCGCTATCCTACGAGCTGTTGCGATAACTTTTGAGTAGAAGATCATGCATTTTGCAATTTTTCTCCTTTCAGACCCTGTTGAAAGAATGAAGAAAGGGTGAGGTAGCTCCTAAAGTCATCGGCCCTTATGAACTTTTGAGTGGATTAGCCCTTTTGACGTGCAGTTTGCGGATGCCGGCGGAGTGTTTTTAGATGCATGATGATTTTTCATGTGTCTAAGCTGAGGAAGGGCAAACCAGATCTTTCTGTGTGTTGAGGACTGATGGAGTTGAGCTGAAGAAATCTCTGTTAGGTATTGTTTATCCAATGAGAGTCTGGACAGAGAGGAGAAATCATTGAAGTGCAGACCATCTCCTTTCAGACCCTGTTGAAAGAATGAAGAAAGGGTGAGGTAGCTCCTAAAGTCATCGGCCCTTATGAACTTTTGAGTGGATTAGCCCTTTTGACGTGCAGTTTGCGGATGCCGGCGGAGTGTTTTTAGATGCATGATGATTTTTCATGTGTCTAAGCTGAGGAAGGGCAAACCAGATCTTTCTGTGTGTTGAGGACTGATGGAGTTGAGCTGAAGAAATCTCTGTTAGGTATTGTTTATCCAATGAGAGTCTGGACAGAGAGGAGAAATCATTGAAGTGCAGACCATACCTTGGGTATCGGTTCACAGGAGTTAGTGTGTTGGAGAAGGTGTTTACCTGAGTGGTGGCAACCTAGAGAAGGCATGAGTAGCCTCATCTTCTTTTGAGTATTAAGTTCTCTCCTATGTTCGGTTGGTGCTTCGTTTTGTTTCCAGTCTGTGCGGTGACCTAATTTGGTGTTTACTGACTGTTGTGCTTGATTTCGAGGACGAAATCTCTTAAGGTGGGGAGAATGTGAGGACTGTAATTATTCAAGATGATTAACGGCTTAATAAGTCCAGATTAGTGAGTGAATAATCGAGATTAACCAGCTTAGGGAGCATCGGTTAAGATGGATCAGCTAGGAGTGCAAACTGAATTGTGTTTGCTATAGAATTGTATCCATGCGGAGTGTGCAGAATACATAGCTTGAGGGATCCAGCTTAGAAGCGTGTTAGTCCAAGTTTTTGTTCCAATATGATAATACAAGTTGTTTGGTTTCAGTGCAGATTACCACTGGTTTGAAGTGTGGTTCCAAGCACTGATATTTGAGTTATCAGAGCTGATTGAAGATTATCAGCAAATATGTTACATCATAATGGTTCGGGTTGATAGGAGTCATCTTTGCGCGAGCTGGTTGAGGTTAACTGTTGCAGGTTCAGCAAAGAGCTGGTTTTATGTACCTTGTTGTACCTCGATTAAAGTTATATTAAGCTGTATTGATTTGGTGAATAGGTCCAGTCTGCGCTGGCACAAGCTGAGAGGTCTGCTGGTGGATTTGGATGTTAAACCAAGACCAGCTTTGGTCTGAGCTGGTTTGGCAGAATAGCTTGGAGCGGAATATCAAGTTGAGCGCTGAGCTGGTTGATATCTTGTGAACTGTTTAACGGAAGCAGTGTTTTAGCAATCAGCTTAGGGGATATGGTGTAAGCTATTGGAAACCTTTGGGTTTAGTACAGACCAGATCGGACATTATCTGGTCTGTGAGGACAGCTCTGATCTGGTTTGCTTCGTCTGTTTGTTCGATTTTCTGTTGTGAGCTATTTGAGGAAAACAGCTTAGAATTGAGCAACTTTGAGATTTCCCGTCTGAATGTAAGCTGGATTCAGCTTAAAGATGTGCTGGAAACCCTGAACTGAGGGATCAGACCGGGAATGGGACTGTGCTGGTGGGTGGTGACATCAGCTTGGGCGTAAGCTGATGGTGATGCACAGTAGAGACCAGAGCTATTCGTGGTCATCAGTTTTAGAGGAAAGATGTTGGTGAGGATCAGCTTTGAGCGATATCTGACCTGTGTTTGTGAGCGTGATCTGTTGAGACACACGTAAGCTGATTTTAGTTTGTAATATGAAGTGTACGCGAGAGCTGAGCGTGACTGGAAGTTGGTGAAGAATAGCTTAGGTTCTGAGCTGAACTGAGATGCTGTAATGGGTTTGTGAGCTAAACGAAGCTGTTACTATGAGTCTGGGTAGTCAGATCATGGGTAGTGCCTGATCTGTTAGAATTCTTGGTCGTAAGCTGATTGAGGCATACAACCTTGAGAGGATTGCAGGATCACTCTATGAGCTGAATTGACTATTGTATGCTGAATCGAGCATCGTGAGCTGAATGCTCTGATATGGTCTGAGTGTGCAGGCTGAGCGGGTCAGCAAAAGCTGATATTTGCGCGAGAACTTATCTGTAAGAGTGATCTGTCTGGTAGCGTAATATGTTGAGGCCGTGATCTGTTGGTGCAAAAGCTGAGTTTTGTCTTCGTGCCTCAGCTGGAATAGTGTCGGGGTATGACTGAAGACACTGTAGATGTGATCCGAGCTGAACAGATGGGAACCGTTTTGAATGCGCAAGCTAAAGCTGCTTCGCCTATGCTGAATTACAGTGAGGAGGTTTGCGCTGATCTGATACCACTGTAGCCGTAATCTACTGGGAGCGTGGTCTGTAGAGTGTGAGTTGTTGGATGCGAAAGCTGGGTAGGTGCGTGCTGAGCTGTGCGCGTGGCTGAGTACGGTGAAGAATCCTGAGATGTGCTTAATTCACTGTAGCCATGTCTGTTGAGTAGTGAGTATAAATACCCTCTCATTGACCACCACTTAGTTAATTTTAGACCACAATTTCCCTTATCTTCTTCTGGAAGCTCGCGAGAGATATTTTTCCCCAAACCCTAGCTATTGTTCACCCGATATCTTTCTCTTCCGATTGTTGGAGATTGAACTCTCAAGTTTGAGTGAGGGTACCTCGGTTGGAAACCTGTCTTCAGGGGAAACATTTCGATACCAGTGTATAGGCATGGGAAGGCCGAACTGAGGAGATAGCTGAAGAGCTGTGTGAGACGTGTGCTGCGATTTCGAGCTGAGTTGACTCTGCTTCAAATTTTTTAACCCTTACCAGTGTATAGGCATGGGAAGGCCGAACTGAGGAGATAGCTGAAGAGCTGTGTGAGACGTGTGCTGCGATTTCGAGCTGAGTTGACTCTGCTTCAAATTTTTTAACCCTCGTGTGGCCTGGCCGTAAGCTGTTGGCCTTGAGTTGTGGGCCGAGGGCTGAACGTCGCAGCAAGTTCTTCCTGTTCCAGCCGTGGGCTTTGAGCTGAGGTATTTTGGTAAGATCTGCATAAGGTACGAATTCTGAGCTTGAGTTACAGCTTTAAGTTAAGAATGTTGAATTGGTGGACGCGGGCTGAGCGGCTTTAGCCCTGTCGTCCATAATATGTTATGCTTGTTGTCAGGCCAGGTGCTCTAAAACTCAGAGTTAAGCACACAATTAACTCAAAACACGGAAGCTTAAAAAGTGGATAAAATTTTTCTTTTGGCCTAACGAAAAATATGTCTTTAAAATAACGCAAGTACTCAAAATACCGACTTATAACAAAGTCTAATAACAGCCCAGTACAAAACTCATAAACAATACCTGTATATAATCCCATCAACAAAACAACGAGTCTTCAAAACACAACTACACAGGGCATCCCCTGGTAAATGACTCGATAGAGTATATACATAACTGGACCTCAACGACACCTATGGGGCTCCACTGGCTGACGCAGCACCGGGGCCACCTGCAAAACCTGAAACCAAATACACAACAGAAACAGCCCCAAAGGGAAGGGGTCAAAACCCCAGTACGAAGAGCAACGTAATTGATTATATTAAACAATTATAAAATTGTAAAACATTAAGCCTCATAGTATAGCTCAAACCAGTCTTTTACATAATTAAAAAAAACGTCTTTACAACTGCAAAAGAAATCAAAGTTACGGAAGCAAAATTACATTAACATATTCTAAGTCTTCCCCAGCCCCAGAATAGTTCTTGTTCCTCCTCTTCAACCTGTTCTTCGTTCTTATCTGGGTGGGAGAAGTAAGGGGTGAGTTTTTGGGAAAACACTCAGAAAGTGGGGGACACCATTCGAGCAAAACAAGTACATATACAGATTCATAAACTGAGCAGAGCATATAACAGAATAGAACAGAGCAGAACATATAACAGGTAGCACTGATAGTCACTTCGTTTCTATGGTTTACTGAGCAGTCCCTAATTTTTTACTCCTCTAAGGGGTAGAGGCCATAGTTACACCTTGTAACTCAGAGTGCATAATATTCCGTAGACCCATATTATGACAGAAACATCAGTGCTAAAAAAGAGCTTAGATCATAGCATGAACTCGACACGAAACGAAAGCTCGAATGATAATTCAAAACATAATGTAGCATGAATATCATATAATATATGAAACGAATATATATAACAAAAGCCCACTTACAGTCTCCTGAAGTTTGTGTGGTTCAAGGTGTAGAACAGTATTCAGCTCAGGCCAAATCTGATGTACGAAATCTGGTGAACTTCGTACAGCGCTGGGGTAAAGCTTGTGCAGGGTTTCAACGTGAGAGCTTACTGGTGTTTTACTGAAAATTTTCGGAATGAGTGAGGGTAATCTGATGCCACAGCTGGGTATTTATTGGTGCAGAAACATGGAGTCAAAAGGTCAGCCGTTACAGTCTTAAATTCCGGATTTGATGGTCATTAACCTGACTGTTACAAGAGTAACTATTTAGGCATTAAATTGGGCGGTTTAATTGGTCATTAATCTCTCTAAATTGACAGTTACGACTGTTGATGGTTGGCTTTCCAGACGAAATATGATCTGTACGCGTAATCTGTCTGGGTATGCTGAAGATGAGTTGACTCTTCCAAATCTGAGTTGATCGTCCAAAGCTGAATTGACCAGTCCAAGCTTAGTTGACCAGTCAAAACTGAGCTAACTGTACCAGATCTGAGTTGACTGTTTGATCGTCCCAGATCTGAGTTGACTGTTGATCGTCCCAGATCTGCGTTGACTGTTGACCGTCCCAGATCTGAGTTGACCGTTGACCGTCCAAAATCTGAGTTTTTTTCGGCTGTATTTCCGAGACCTGAATTTCTAGGTTTTCACATCCCTCCCTCCTTAAAAGAAGTTTCATCCTCGAAACTGGGTTCATGATTTTCGAAGAGGTTGGGGTATTTTCTACGCATCTTCTCCTTCATTTCCCACGTCGCTTGTCTCTCGGTGTGGTTGGACCATTGGACCTTGACGTATGGGATTGTTCTTCGTCTAAGCACCTGGTCCTTTGTGTCCATGATTCGAATAGGTATTTCTTCATAGTTCAGCCCTTGGGTCAAATTCCCTTCCACCAGGAGTGGTCCTTCATCAAGAACGTGACTAGAATCCACGATATATCTCTTTAGTTGTGAGACATGGAAGACATTGTGGATTCTTGACATATTGGGTGGTAAGGGAAGTCTGTAGGCAAGTGTGCCTATTCTTTCCAAGACTTCAAATGGTCCGACATACCGGGGATTCAACTTTCCGGTCTTATCAAATCAGACTATCCCTTTCATTGGAGAAACCTTGAGATACAATTTTTCGCCTACCTCGAAGGCCAAGGGTCTTCTCTTTTAAGTCTGCCCAGCTTTTCTGTCGATTCTGGGCTGCCTTCAGTCTTTCCTTTATGATGGCTACCTTTTTTACTATTTCCTGGACGAGTTCAGGTCCTGTTCTCCGACCTCATCCCAATAAGCGGCGATCGACATTTCTGTCCATAGAGTGCCTCAAATTGTGCCATTCTTGTTGTGGTAGTTATTGTTGTATGCGAACTCTATTAGAGATAGTGTTCGCTCCAATTACTACCGAAGTCCAAGGTGCATGTCCGTAGCATATATTCTATGGTCTGGATGGTTCTCTCAGTTTGGCCATCTGTCAGTGGATGATAAGCCGTACTGAGGGTAACCTTACTTCCCATGGCTTCTTGGAAGCTCTTCCAAAAATGACATACGAACCTTGGGTCCCTATCTGAAAGAATGCTGGTTGGAACTCCATGTAGTCTGACAATGTTGTCCATGTACAAGGCAGCGAGCTTATCCAAGCCGTAGTTCATACGGACAGGCAAAAAGTGCACGGACTTTGTTAACCTATCCACTATTACCCATATTCCATCATATCCTAATCTCGTTTTCAGCAGACCTACTACAAAGTCCATGGATAAGTTTTTCCACTTCCATTCTAGAATTTCCAGTGGTTGCAATAATCCTCCAGGTCTTTGATGTTCTGCCTTGACTTGTTGACATACATGGCATCTAGCGACAAAACCAGCAACATCTCTTTTTATCGCATTCCACAATAAGTGTTATTTTAAATCTCTATACATCTTTGTACTTCCTGGGTGGTTTGAGAACTTAGATTATGTGCTTCAGACATTACTTCTTGATGGAGGTTATCGATATCGGTCACACATAATCTTTCGTTCATCCAAATGATTCCCTTTTGGTCTACTTGAAATTCCGACACCTTCCCTTGCTTTATCTGTTCCTTAAGTTTGGTCAGAGAAAGGTCTCGATCCTGATTGATTTTGACCAATTCCTTGAGGCATGGTTGAGCTGAGAGTGAGGATAGTATCACCTTGTTCATGTTCTTCCGACTTAACGCATCGGCTACCTTATTTGTCTTTCCTGGGTGGTAGTCTATCGTTAAGTCATAGTCTTTTAAAAGCTCGAGCCATCATCTTTGTCTCAGATTCAATTCTTTCTGAGTGAATATATACTTGAGACTCTGATGGTCGGTGAATACTTCACATTTTGCCCCGTAGAGGTAGTGTCGCCAAATCTTTAGAGCAAAAACTACCGCAGGTAGCTCTAGATCATGGGTTGGATAGTTGTGTTCATGCGTCTTTAGTTGTCTTGAAGCATAAGCTATCACACCGCCATCATGCATGATCACACACACTAGACCTCTTTTGGATGCATCGCTATAGATAGTAAAGCTTTGTCCCCTACGGGTAGAGTTAGAACAGGGGCAAATGCAAGATTTGTCTTCAGAGTTTCAAAACTTGTCTCACATTCTTCATTCCAGTTGAACTTGGAGTTATTCTGGATGAGTCTCGTGATTGTTATGGCTATTGAAGAGAAGTCTTCTATGAACTTACGATAATAGCCAGCCAATCCCAAGAAGCTTCTTATTTCTGTCACTGTCTTAGGTATAGGTCAGTCCATGATGTCTTCCACCTTCTTTGGATCCACTGATACTCCTGCTTCGGAAATTATATGGCCTAACAAGGCACACTCTTCGGCCAGAATTCGCATTTCTTGAACTTGGCGTACAGTTGTTTCTCCCTCAGGGTTTTGAAGGGTAATTCGGAGATGTTCCTTGTGTTCTTCTTCGCTTGGTGAAGTACGAGTATATCGTCTATGAACACCACCACAAATTTGTCGAGGAATGGTTTGAATACAAGGTTCATGAGGTCCATGAAGGCCGTTGGTGCATTGGTTAGACCAAATGGCATCACTGTGAATTCGTAATGGCCATTCCTTGTTCTAAATGCAGTTTTAGGGATGTCCTCAGCCTTGTTCTTGAGTTGGTGGTAACCCGACCACAGATCTAGTTTGGAAAAGGTTGTAGCTCCCTGGAGTTGGTCAAAAAGGTCGTCGATTCTTGGAAGCGGATACTTATTCTTGATTGTGATCTTGTTCAACTCTCCGTAGTCGATACACAACCTCATAGTTCCATCCTTCTTCTTGGCAAATAACACTGGAGCTCCCCAAGGTGACACACTGGGTCTGATCTGCTTTTTGTCTATCAGTTCTTTTAGTTGATCCTTGAGCTCCTTGAGTTCTGCAGGTGCCATCCGGTATGGTGCCTTGGAGATTGGGGCCATCCCTGACACTAGGTTGATTTCGAACTCTATTTCTCTGTCAGTACACAACCTCATAGTTCCATCCTTCTTCTTGGCAAATAACACTGGAGCTCCCCAAGGTGACACACTGGGTCTGATCTGCTTTTTGTCTATCAGTTCTTTTAGTTGATCCTTGAGCTCCTTGAGTTCTGCAGGTGCCATCCGGTATGGTGCCTTGGAGATTGGGGCCATCCCTGACACTAGGTTGATTTCGAACTCTATTTCTCTGTCAGACACTTTTCCAGGTAGGTCGTCTGGAAACACATCTGTGAACTCTTGCACCACTGGGATGTCTTCTATTTTGAGTTTGTCTCCTTCTTTTACTTCGTGGATCATTGCCAAGAAAAATTTATCTCTTGACTTCATGGCTGTCCATGCTTGGGAGGCAGAAAGTAAGGAATTTCGCTTCTTGTTCTACCATAATATATTAGCTCCTCTTGATCAGGGATTTGGAGTTTCACACTCTTACCTCGACAATCTACCAGTGCAGTGGTTCTTGGATAGCCAATCCATCCCTAAGATGGCGTCGAACTCGACCATGTTGAGTTGTACCAGGTTTGCAGAGAACGAATGGTCTTTTATGGATATCTCGCAGTTCCTATGGATCTTATGTGTTTCAATGGTAGTGTTGGTAGGTGTTGCTACTCTATATGATTCACATAGAATTTCAGGCTCTAGCCCTAAATTTTTAGCAAATCTCCTAGATATGAACGAAGTAGCACCACAATCAAACAACACATAAGCAGGCAGCTTGTTGATAAAAATGTTACCTGCCACCACGTCTCTGGCGTCTTCGGCCTCTTCCTATGTCATTGCAAACACACGAGCATTGGGTTTATCCTCCCTGGCCTTTGGCTTGTTCTGAGCCACATTGCTCGGTCCAACCTTTGGACCTTGGTTTTCCGGAAAATCCGCAATTCGGTGGCCCAACTTTCCATACTTAAAGCATGTACCACTCTACTTGCGATAATCTCCACTATGACGATGACCGCAATAGGTGCAAGGTGCCAACATTTGGTTATTCGGTGCAGATGTTGATCCGAGGTTGTTGAGGTTTGTCCGCTTGGTCTTAGGCCCACCGTGTGAAGTCTGAGCATTGAGGGGGTGTTTGTTCTTGTTGTCAGCTTCCCGCCTTTTTATGTCAGTCTCTGCTCGGATTGCAGCTCCCATTAAGTCCTCAAAGCTTGTGGCTTGGTAGACTACAAGGGCTGACTGGATACGGCTATTCAGACCCTTATTGAATCGGTGCATCTTTAGAGTATTATCTACCATGATCGTTGGGATATAGGTGCCCGACGAGTTGAACTTGGATGTATACTCTACTACCGACATGTCTGCGGTCTGGGTGAAAATTTCAAACTTGCTGAGACGTTGCATTCTGACTTCCATTGGGAAGTACTATCTCAAGATTGTTTCTCGAAATCTTTGCCACGTGATTTGTCCATTTGCAGTCATGGTTGGCTCGACTGCTTCTCACCATTTTCCAGCTTTACCGTCAAGGAGTGGTGTTACAACATCTACTTTGAAAGCGTATGGGACTTCCAGTAGTCGAATTTGCGTTTCAATATTCTTCATCCAAGTCTGGGCAACTTCGGATTCATGGCTCCCATTGAAAGTGGGGGCTTTGTTCTTGCGAAGGGACTCATAGTAGTACTTAGCCCCACGAGGTGGAGGGTTAGGAGGAGGAGCTTGATTATGGTTGGTATTGACCAACCCTTGGAGAGTCGTGGCAACTATGGTAGCTATTGCCATCAGGTCTTCTCTGTTAAGACCACCTTTTGAATTGGAGGATCATTAACCTCCATTGTTAATGTCGCTTCTTCGGGTGCCTGCCATATTCTTCCATAGGAAAGCTTACTAAGGATGGGTGCGTACAATTTCGAAATAAACGAGAATACCACAATACAAAGGGATAAGAAAATTTGGGACAGAAGGATGAATTGAATACACGTTTTATTCGAAAGGTAAAACATATTTCTATTCATCAACAATCTCTCCCTCGCCTACAGGAATATCCTCAAGCCCTTCCTCTTCCGAGTCTTCCTCCGGTTCTTCCTTCCATTCATCATCGAATGGAGCAGGAGCACCGCTGTCTTCTTGCAGACCTTGGATTGTTTGGAGTAGGCTAGCTTCTCCTCTACTAGGGCCTCGACGATTAGGTGTTGCTCTAGGATCGTACCTTTGGCCTCTTGGATACGAGCCTGCAACTTATGATGGCACTCCAGATGGCTCTCTCTAGCCTGTTGTTTCTTTCCCTTCATCCTTTAAATTTTCTTTGACATGCAAAGGCCTATTTCAGTGAGTCCGACAATGGTCTTGTGCGAGGCTTCTAACGCTGCTGGGTTAGTCTTATGCTCTTTCTTAGCCTCAACCAGCTGAGAGATACGGCGATCGATGTCTTTATGGTATAGGGTCACCGTATTTCGTAGACTATGGTTATCACATCTCTGGATTTGTAAGTCTCCTTCCAGACTGGATACCTTAGTTTCCAATCCTTCGTTGGTAGCAGCTGACTCTCGTCTCTTGATTTCCAGTTTGGCTCTAAGACATCTAATCGTGCGGCTTTGGTTGTCAAGGGCTATTTGCTTCATACGAAGGGCAGCAGCAGCACGGGTACAGGGGACAGAGGGGGCCATTTCATAAAATCGGAGAAAATTTCCAAAATAGAAAGTTGTGAGATTATTCCATAAACTGTGAGTTCTAACCATAGGGATTACATAACAGTTGACGGAACTGAAATCGGAGTTTCATACAAGAAGTTATCGAATTTTCAAATCTTTCCATAAACGGCAAAAACGCGATTTTGGAGGCCAAAATGAAGGAATTTGGACAAAAAGCGGCTTATGTCATGACATAGTGGTGAGTATTGATCGTTGGACCATTTCAGAGGGGGTTAGCACTGGTCTCATGCGAAAATCTGCAAGTTCATCCCGAACCTGGAGCTCTGATACCACTAAAATGTCACGTCCCGAGACTGAGACTCATGACATCGGCAATATTAAACAATTATAAAATTGTAAAACATTAAGCCTCATAGTATAGCTCAAACCAGTCTTTTAATAATAAAAAAATCGTCTTTACAACTGCAAAAGAAATCAAAGTTGCGGAAGCAAAATTACATTAACATATTCTAAGTCTTCACCAGCCCCAAAATAGTTCTTGTTCCTCCTCTTCAACCTGTTCTTCGTTCTTATCTGGGTGGGAGAAGTAAGGGGTGAGTTTTTCGGGAAACACTCAGCAAGTGGGGAACACCATTCGAGCAAAACAAGTACATATACAGATTAATAAACTGAGAAGAGCATATAACAGAACAGAAAAGAGCAGAACATATAATAGGTAGCACTGATAGTCACTTCATTTCTATGGTTTACTGATCAGTCCCTAATTTTTACTCCTCTAAGGGGTCGAGGCCATAGTTACACGTTATAACTCAGAGTGCAAAATATTCCGTAGACCCATATTACGACATAAACATTAGTGCTAAAACAGGCTTAGATCATAGCATGAACTCAACACAAAACGAAAGCTCGAATGATAATTCAAAATAGAACGTAGCATGAATATCATATAATATTTGAAACAAATATATATAACAAAAGCCCACTTACAGTCTCCTGAAGTTTGTGTGGTTCAAGGTGTAGAACAGTATTCATCTCAGGCCAAATCTGATGTACAAAATCTGGTGAACTTCGTACAGCGCTGGGGTACAGCTTGTGCAGGGTTTCAACATGAGAGCTTACTGGTGTTTTACTGAAAATATTCGGAATGAGTGAGGGTAATCTGATGTCACAGCTGGGTATTTATTGGTGCAGAAACAGGGAGTAAAAAGGTTAGTCGTACAGCCTTAAATTCCGGATTTGATGGTCATTAACCTGGATGTTACAAGAGTAACAGTTAGGCATTGAATTTGGCGGTTTAGTTTGCCATTAATCTCTCTAAATTGGCAGTTACGATTGTTGATGGTTGGCTTCCAGACGAAATCTGATCTGTATGCGTAATCTGTCTGGGTATGCTGAGAGCTGAGTTGACTCTTTCAAATCTGAGTTGACCGTCCAAAGCTGAGTTGACCAGTCCAAAGCTGAGTTGACCAGTCAAAGCTGAGTTGACCCGTCAAAGCTGAGCTGACTGACCATATCTGAGTTGACTGTTTGACCGTCCCAGATCTGAGTTGACTGTTGACCGTCCAAGATCTGAGTTGACTGTTGACCGTCCCAAATCTGAGTTGACCGTCCCAAATCTGAGTTTTTTTTTTGGCTGTATTTCCGAGAGATGAATTTCTGGGTTTTCACAGAAATTAGTCTTTAAGCAAATCCAAGAACAAGGAACAACACTTACAGTGCACGGGGTATCAGCCCAGGTGAACAACGTGGCTGGGAGAAGCAACGAACAGCGTGCACTCTACCTCTTCACGTCTCCTCCTCCGGCCATCTTCGGCCACGATACCAGTAGGGGAACTGACGGGTTTGGAACGGGGTTTCCAACGGTACAATTCTTGACCAAAGCTGGTCGGCCAAACTCAGGCAATCGGGAAAATATAGGTACGAGTGAACAGTATACGCGAGGGTTTCGGGAGAGGTGGCTTCTCGAGTACGCTAGAGGAGATAGATATTTTTGGGCAAAAATGACTAAGTCTTGGGTCCACAGTCCTATATATACTTCTACACCCCGATCTGATCTACAGTTCCCACATAACAGCTCAGAGCTCCTCTACTGCCCCAGCTTAGGTATACACACACACACCAGATCACGTGTCTTCTCAACTCACGCATTCAGATCAGATCGTATACACAACAGCTTGCACATACCCAGATCTCAGGACCACAACAGAATATGCTCCCCCAGCAGCTCAGGCTCTCAGCAGGTTACATCTTAACGGTTCAGGCCAGATTACGCACTCCGACTAGCTCAGAGCCTTAAAGCTGACACCAGCTTGGACAAGCAGCACGGGACGCTCCCACTAACAGATTACGCACACCAACAGATCTCGCCTGTGGTAGCTCACAGCTCACATCTCACAGTTCTCGTGCACACAGGTTTAGCCCCAACAGCTCAGGAGAGCTAGGCCAACTTCTCCCTGATCTGACCAATGAAAAGCAGCTTGCAACTACTACAGTAGTAACAGATATAGTCCAGACCAGTTTACGCACTTGTCCAGCTCACGCGAGACCAACAGCTCTCGCATCCAACAGCTCACGTCCTAACAGATCAGATCGCATCCTACTTACCATCTCAGGATGCTCCCACAGCTTACAATGCTCCAAAGTTGTTCGATAAGTTCTCGAATCACAGGGCATAATCCGGAACACCTTGCGATCCCAGAACAGATTACGCCTGTTGCTCTCTGCTATGCAGTATTACTAAACTTCTAACAGCTCACGGACTCAGCATAGTTCGTGCTTAACAGCTTGCGCCCAATATGGTGCACAGTGAACAGTTACACTCCACCCATCACCAACTCTCCTCTAAGCTGGGCTTCCAATCTGCTACAACACACAAGAGCAGAACGGTCACTCTAAGAGCTTTCGCCCTTGCTAACTCAAACCGAAACCGAAACAGCTTACACCAACGGCTTAGAGCGAAACGTGATAGCTCTCTAAGCTGAATAATCTCGGCTAATTAACCCCTTAATCTAAACCCGATTAAGCTACTAATTAGCTTGGTTAATCATAGCCCTCACATTATCTCCACCTTAAAGATTTTGTCCTCGAAATCAAACGGTTCTCGCCAAAGCTGACGGCTACAACTAACGTTGTCGAAACCGAATCCACAAACAGATCTCGCACGATCTGATAATTACGAACCGCTCTCCACCTTAGTTGAAGACTACTATAGCTCTGGTATACATCAGGAGTTGCTACAATCTTACGCCTAAACTAGTACTGTGAGGGACGTGGTACAAACCCACGATCTTCATAATGTGCTCAGGACGTCCAGAACATCCCTAAACTGAACTTAGCTTATTCTTCAGCTGCTGAAAGCTTACGCCATACCGCGCCTCTCAAAGCTGTTCACTTCTAATCTGATATCCCCAAACAGTTCGCGACAGAATACTAACGGAACGTCCAGCGAAATACTTCAACACTGAACTCACTCTACACAGATCAGCATTACACTAAGAAGAACAGAATCCTTAAGCTGACCACTACTTTGTTGTCATGCCCGTAACAGCTCACACCAAAAAAAAGCAGGTCACAACGCAAGCTACTAAAAAGGGATCACCGAGAGCGCACAACTAGGCTACAAAATGGGTAGAAATAGAGCTCAAACGTGAAGGAGACAGACTGCAAGGAAGAAAACAGCATCCAACGAGGATGAGGGTACTCTCCACTCATCTCAGATTTTGATTCTCACGTAGCCTCTTCTCGCCTAAGGCTACGCAACTCTACCACAACCCAAAGTATGGTCTAGATCCTTAACTATTTATCCCCTCTGTCCAGAATTCTCATTGGTGTTAGAGTAGATGCCCAACTAGCCAACTTGTGGCGTGTGGGTTTTATTGACTCTTGTACAAACGATCTTTATATATGATATTCGCATTCTTTTATATGGCATTCTTTACTTTCATTATGTGTGTAATGATTTACAATTGTGTTGAGTAAAGACCTAGAATACACTAAAGCGTATGTTAGATGTGATAGTGGGTATGACGGCTATCATGAAACACATCTAATAGTCGCTGTGTATTCTGAACACGTAACTAGCCAACTTGTGGCGTGTGGGTTTTATTGACTCTTGTACAAACGATCTTTATATATGATATTCGCATTCTTTTATATGGCATTCTTTACTTTCATTATGTGTGTAATGATTTACAATTGTGTTGAGTAAAGACCTAGAATACACTAAAGCGTATGTTAGATGTGATAGTGGGTATGACGGCTATCATGAAACACATCTAATAGTCGCTGTGTATTCTGAACACGTTCCTAGTCGATTGGGCCGTCAAAATGAGAATAAGGCCGCCCGAGTTCGAGACTAGTATCTGCGATGCAAAGTACCATGTTTCATTGGTAGGGAACATTGTGATGTTCTGAGCATGCAGAT
>KV007919.1:311896-329158 GCA_001598015.1 Dorcoceras hygrometricum
TAGAATTGTTAGAATCACAATAACAGGTTTTGTGTAATTCAAAACTTAATTGGGATCTGTCAAAACAGATCCAACAATCTCTCCCTTTTTGATTTACACAAAACCTCAAATCAACGATGCATGTTCTAACAATTCTCTCCCTTTTTGTGGGAATCAAAAAGAGTTCGAATCTGCTGGTCTTCCCATTTACACACTTAGTAGAGACATTAGAAACACAATAATAGGTTTTGTGTAATTCAAAACATAATTAGGATCTGTTAAAACAGATCCAACAATCTCTCCCTTTTTGATTTACACAAAACCTCAAATCAACGATGCATGTTCTAACAATTCTCTCCCTTTTTGTGGGAATCAAAAAGAGTTCGAATCTGCTGGTCTTCCCATTTTAAAACAAAAGGCTCTCCCTACACTGTTTCAGCAAAACAATGAAACAGCAGGAGTTTTAACTTTGAAAAACAACACAGCTTTGGGAAGCACCAAATGCAACAGTATATGATTTTCAAAAGCGAAACTGATGCATCTCTCAAAGTTATAAAAGACAGTGACGCCACTCTCCCTATCTTTTATAATCATGAGCTCAAATCATTTTTAAACTCAAAATTTTGCATCAGCTGGAATCCGCAAAAACAGAACATTTAAACACATCAGAGCATACAAATATTTCAAATAACACAAGCTACTGAGTTGCTTAAATCTATGAAGAACCAGTACAAAGAACAGCTCAGATTTTTCCTTCTTCTATCTCGCCCCATGTGCTTGTCACTGAGCCTCGCTCCAAGTGATCTTACAGCACAACGAAAATAGAAGCTTGGCATCTGCCCGAGACTCGCGCATCCCGACAGTTCATCAAGCGAAAAACCGGTTCTATATTAAAACAAATCTGGCCTTCATAAAATAAGCTTCTCAAAACTATTTAAAACATTAAAAACATAGCACATGTGTTTTAAAATTAGTGCTCGTTCAAGAACAACCTGCTCTGATACCAATTGTTGGTCCGAAAATAGGATAAAAAAGATAGCCAGCGCTGATTTGACAAACAGTAAAAATTTTGCGCTGCTATAAACGAGCTGCAATAGCTCAAGGTTCTTGAACATATAAAATACAAAGAGCACCGGAGACAGATCTGGTATGAAATTAAAATCATGCGGAAACACCAGAACTGAATCCTTAGTATTTTAAAACGATTCAAACAGATTTATGTGCAACATAAATCTGTTCGACTGTGCAAGTGTGATAACTGTGTATGCCTTCAAATATGTTATGCGATGCTAAAGTAAAGCAGGTGCTGAATGAATAACAGAGTACAATACACAAGAGATTTGTTTCTGGAAGTTCGGACCTCAATGTCCTACATCTCCCCTTCTTCCACCTCGAAAGGCTCCACTAGAAGACTTTGATGGTTACAGCACATCGGCAAACACCTCTTCGTTCCTAAAATCTGTACACTTCACGTAGAATTGTTAGAAACACAATAACAGGTTTTGTGTAATTCAAAACTTAATTGGGATCTGTCAAAACAGATCCAACAGTCAGCTGGTGTAGCGCTGCGGCGTCGTTTTAGTTAGTTGGAACGATGTCGTTTTGGATGTTTCTTTTCGAATGCAACGACTGGATTCTATCGACAGATTTCTATTGTAGCATTTCTCAACGACTAATTTAGAGGAACAGCAGCTGGTGTATGGAGATATATATATAGAAGTGTTGATCGACACTTGGAATTATTCTGAACCCGATATTTCTTATCTCTATCTTCAACCCTCGTTAGCTACTGTTCACCGTGGTCTATTTTTCCGCCGATTGTCACCGTTCTCCGCCAATTATTTGAGCGATTTTGGTGGCGCTGGAATCCCTGTGACTTGCTCTTTCGATTGTTACCCATTTGAAGCTGTAGAACGACCTTGGAGAAGATCGCGAAAGCGGCTGGGTTCTGGTCGTGAGTGCTGCCGTGCCCTGTTTGAATTTGTGAGGTAGAATTTGTGGATTCAAGGTACGATTGAGCAGCCCTTAGCAGCCTTGAGCGTGAACGAGGTATCTGTTGGCAGATATGATGACGTATCCTGTGCGACGTCGTTTTGCTTTAGTTGGCGGGAGCCTTTATACGTCGTCGTTTGATTGATTTAGCGCGACCAGTCGATGGTTATTTAGAGGAATCTGTTGTCAGCTGGTGTAGCGCTGCGGCGTCGTTTTAGTTAGTTGGAACGATGTCGTTTTGGATGTTTCTTTTCGAATGCAACGACTGGTTTCTATCGACAGATTTCTATTGTAGCATTTCTCAACGACTAATTTAGAGGAACAGCAGCTGGTGTATGGAGATATATATATAGAAGTGTTGATCGACACTTGGAATTATTCTGAACCCGATATTTCTTATCTCTATCTTCAACCCTCGTTAGCTACTGTTCACCGTGGTCTATTTTTCCGCCGATTGTCACCGTTCTCCGCCAATTATTTGAGCGATTTTGGTGGCGCTGGAATCCCTGTGACTTGCTCTTTCGATTGTTACCCATTTGAAGCTGTAGAACGACCTTGGAGAAGATCGTGAAGCTGCTGATTTCTTCGTACAGTGGAACCCGATAGTTTTTTCGCTAGTTCCAGCTGTTGGGTAAGAAATTTCTACCGTTTTAAGCTTAGTATTAGATGCTAGTACTTTGTTTAGAAGTAGAACCGGAGATTAGGTTCTTGATCGTAGGAATTGCTACTGAGAAGTTCTGATTCGAACTAGACATGAATTGATTCTTGAGTTTCCTTAACAGATTTGAGGTTCTGGACAATTTCTGCCGTGGTTGAGGATATCAGGTGAAAGCTGGTTTGCATTTTTGGTATTGCCATGCCTCAATTGACGACAGTATTTGTACGATTTATGCTGAAAATGAAGCTTACGATGCAAGATCGATGCGTGTGGATTAAAATGAGTTGGAATAAAAGCTTTACAACCTTTCTTCAACCTTGAGAGGTTTTTGGATGAAGATATGTGAAAAAATATTTTTTTTTGATAAATAATTGATTCAATTGACTTTTTATTTTTCAATGTTAACAGGTCGGCGCACACCACAGGTCGGTGCACACGCGCCACTCCATGGGCGCTATGGCATTGCCCCCTATAAAATCATGCTATTTAACAAACATGGAGGTACCCTACATATGTTAAAGTAGGTGTCTGATCAGCTAACTATGTATTGGGCTTTGTTGACTCTTGATGTAAACAATCTTTATTCATATATATAATTATATATATGTATATGTTACTGGTATTCTTTATCTTTTTATTATTGAAAACTTGTTGTATAAAGACCTTTTGAATGTACTATAGTGTATATAAGATGTTGTAGTAGATATGATGGCTATCATAAAATACTTCTTATATTAACTGTACATTCTGAATAGGCTCTTAGTTGATTTTGCGACCCGCAAGAAGGAAAAGGGTCGCTCGAGTTTGAGTTGAGAAACTGAGTTCCACATTTCATTGAGAAGGAACCTGGAGATGTTCTAACCATGCAGATGGGTAGTCACTTGGTGTTCAATAGAACCACACCCATTCGTACTTTCCACGTAGTTATCATTTGTCGAGTAGATTACGTTCGAGGTTTTGGTAGTACATGATTAGTCCTTATTACTCCAAACATCCTGGAGACTCTATATGGTGCCTCATTTTTACACATTTACCGACTCCATGAGGGTTATCAGGTGACGGAATTGGGTGAAGTTACGATACATGTAGGAGTTGATGCTTTGTTGTCGAGGATTTGACGCTAGCCTAAATGCGTGGATATTCTATGTGATCTAAGAACTAATAGTGTGACAATTCTTCGGACAGAGTACTTGATGTGATTCGGGGTAAATGGTTTCCCTAGTTGGACAAGCGATGTCATTATTTGATCTCAAAGATTTACTGCATGGCTATCGAATCATTAACAATTCTCAATTCACCAATTGTCGTTGATTTTTATTGTAATATTTGATCTGAAGGGACTGTACTCTACGCTAACCATTACCTTTTTTTTATTCCAGATACTATCAGTGACACATAGTGTGATGCCTAGGGCTCAAAAGAGGGCGGGGAGTGATCGCCGGTGCCAAGAGGTTGTACGAACAATGAGCGGCTCCTGACAAGCTTCTAGAGGCAAAGGGGCACATGAATGAGCCGATCCCACATCGAAATGAGAGGGATTACGACTCTGGGAAGTTATAGATGAAATTGAGTTAGTTGAGGAAGACTTATCAGATTTAATTGTTCTTCTTTTCGGGAGCTCATGACTTAAGAACTTCAATTTTAGCGTGCTTGACTTGGGACAATTTTGGGATGGGTGACCCTCTGGTAAATTTCTCAGGGTGCGTGCGAGTGAGGACAAAACATGCTGGAAAGACCAGTGTTGGTACAGTAGGGACAGTCGTTAAAACTGGGACGTTATAGTTGGTATCAGAGCCGACCTCTCTTAGTACGATGTGGTTCAGGGACGAACCAAGCGGAAGCTGGTGGACATGTGATGCCCGGGGCTCAAAAGAGGGCGGAGAGTGATCGCCGGTGTCAAGAGGTTGCACGGACAATGAGTGGCTCCTGGCAGGCTTCTAGAGGCGAAGTGGCACATGAATGAACCGATCTCACACCGAAATGAGAGGGATTACGAGACTGGGAAGTTATAGATGTAATTGAGGTTAGTTGAGGAAGGCTTATCAGATTTAATTGGTACTACTCATACCAACTGTTAGAGTAGATGCCCAACTAGCCAACTTGTGGCGTGTGGGTCTTATTGACTCTTTGTATAACGATCTTTATTTATGAAATTCGCATTTCTTTCATGGCAATCTTTATTTTCATTATATTATAATGTTAACAATTGTGTTGGATAAAGACCTAGAATGCACCATAGTGTATGTTAGATGTGATAGTGGATATGATGGCTATCATGAAACACATCTAATAGTCACTGTGTATTCTGAACTCGTTCCTAGTCGATTGGGCCGTCAAAATGAGGATAAGGCCGCCTGAGCTTGAGACTAGCATCTGCGATGTGAAGTACCATGTTTCATTGGTAGGGAATATTGTGATGTTTTGAGTATGCAGATGGATAGTGACCTGGTGATCTATCAAACTACCCTCGTTCAGACTTTCCAAGTGGTTACCATTTGTCGAATGGATAAGTCCGAGGTCTTGGTTGTACTGATTAGTCCTCACAACTCGAAACGTCATTGAGACTCTACATGATAGGCACCTCACTTTGACCCATTTACCGACTCATTTGGGGTCATTAGGTGGCGGGATTGGGTGAGGTCCCGATGCATGTAGGAGTCGATGCTTCGTTGTCGAGGATTCACCGCTCGCTTTTATGCATGGATATCCTATGCTATCTGAGGAGATAATAGTGTGATAAATCTCTGGCCAGAGTACTTTATGTGTTTTAGGTAAATGGGTTTGCCTAGTAACACTCGTGATGTCACTATTTGATCTCCAAGATGTATGCATAGCTATTGGATCTCTAGCGACTCTCGATTTACCAATGATTGTTGATCTGATCGGGATATATGTGTTGAAAGGACCGTACTGTACGCTAACCACAACCAACTGGTTCTTGCAGGCACTATCAGTGATACTTAGGGGATCATGAGGAGATGTTTCTAGGCGCTTTACCATGATCCGATGGGCAAGTTCGAAATTGTGATTTCGGAGTCGCAATGGTTGTGGGCCCACGGCTAGCTGTATCCCTGAACCATTGAGAGTCACACAAGTACTGGATTCACGATTCCCTCACGGAAACTGAGCTCAATGTGTTGAGCATAGGAGGAGGAATTTAGGGAGTGCCCCTGAACCATTGAGAGTCACACAAGTACTGGATTCACGATTCCCTCACGGAAACTGAGCTCAATGTGTTGAGCATAGGAGGAGGAATTTAGGGAGTGCGACTTCCTAAAAGTCAACAGGGGTCAAATTACGATTTCCCATAGTTGAGGGGCTAAACTGCAATTTTGGACTAGGTGGTCTGAAAAATTGTTTTCACATCATAATACTCAGTTTTGGAAACTGTGTAGATCGGTCCGATCAGATCGTCGATCGGAGTTATGATGAAGCCACGGTGATAGGGATGAACCGAATGTTCATATGTTGTACTGGGCCCGCCCCAGGTCCAATGGGCCGGTTCAAGCCCATCACACCTATACTAATACATGGTCTAGGGTTGTATTGACAACAACATAACAACATACCACTCTCCAACCCTAGCTAGCGCCGCCCCCTCCTCTCAAAAACACCTCTCGGCCGCCGGCCACCTCTTGCTCCGCCGCCGTCCGCCGCACCGCCGCCGCACCGCCGGTTTTCACGTGGTCGGACTTGTTTCGATCACGTCGACGAAGAGATTCCGTTCATGGCAAATTCGTCTGCTCTTCTAGTGCATACTAACGAAGGACTCGTGCATCCAGTCGTGGACCGGATTGAGGAGATCTACCGCCGCCTACCTTGAAGTGCCAGATTCCCTGTGAATCTGGTCGGAGCCGGCCGCCTAGACGCCAACAAGGTGACATATTCAAACATCCTATGTATGTTTAATTGTTGTTATTATTATGTATTGAACGATTCCTGGTGCAAAATTTTGAAACTTCCGCTGCGCCCCGGGAAACGGGATCCGGATCCGCCACTGAGCCAACCCCAACAAGATGCATCTTCTTTTCGGGAGCTCATCACTTAAGAATTCCAAATTTAAGTGTGCTTGACTTGAAAAAATTCTGGATTGGTGACCCTCTGGGAAGTTTCTCGGGGTGCGTGCGAGTGAGGACAAAACACGTTGGAAATACCAGTGTTGGTACAGTGGGGACAGTCGCTAAAACTGGGGTGTTATACATAGGAAATTATGGGATGATGTTTCTAGACGATGTACCATGGTTTGATAGGTGAATCGGATAATGTTTTCTCCGAGTCACACGGAAATATGAGCCCATGGCTAGCTGTAACCTTAACCATTAAGTGTAACACAAGTAATAGTTTTCTAATTCCCTTAGAGATCTTAAATTCAAGTTGTTGAGTATAACAAAATGGGGAATGGGAGTATGATTGCCAGAATCAATGGTGGAGATTGAAGCTGTCATTTTTGGAACCAGTGGTTGATAAGTTGATTCCACATCATAATAAATAGTTTCGTATAGAGCACATCGATGAAACCTGATCATCGATCGGGATTACGATGACATCATAATGATGGACTCAAATCAAGTTGACATGGGCTTGGGCTTACCAAGGGCTAACTAGTTGGGCCCATGAAATTCTATTATAAATATGGCACACTAGGGCTAATTATTCACAATATAATATATAATACACTTGTAGCCCTAGCCCCTCTCTCCAACCACCCTAGGCCGCCACCCACCCTAGCCACCGCCCTATGGTATGCTGCCCTCCTCCCTCCTACTCACAATCTGCGTGGCCCCCTCATTCTCCTGGAAATTGATCGGTGCTTCGTGCGCTCACCACCGCTTGTCGAAGGACTCTACGTACAAACTCGATATTGCTTCAAATCATACTCATCCAGTTGAAAATGTACGATATGTGACAATTGAGCTTCCCAAGGTTTTTTCAATAACTTAACCAATAGTACTAAACTGATTCGCAAGTTATAGAATGTTCCACATGCAGTATGCAACATATCCATCTGACACAGTTTATTATTTTGCATAACTCCTTCAATAATAACTAAATAAATCGATCATTGTTTACATCGAAGCAAAGAAAAAGATTTATAATTATATAAACACCTAATTGATATTCTCAACAAATAATTCCCAAAAGTCGAATATACGACATAATCAATTTCTGGATCAGTTTCAGTAAAACACGTTTACCTCCCTCATTTCTTAACAAAATCCAGGGATTCAAACGACGGGCACAACAATCTAAAAGCCACTAGTATTCATACCTATTGTGCTAAAAAAGAAGCTCATGGTGCAATATCAATGCATGTGGATTAAAATAAGTTGGAATCTAAGCTTTAAAACATTTTTTCGACCTTCATAGGTTTTGGTATGAAGGTAAGTGGAAATACGTGTTTTTTTGTGATTAAGAAATGATTAAATAACTCTGATGTAACCGAATTTTTCCCAACCAATGAGCTGTCACCACGTCAGACCGTAAGGTCGAGAGGTCGGGAGATCTATAGGTCTAGAGGTCTGGAGGTCTGTAAATCTGTAGGTCGGGAGGACTGGAGATCTGCAAATCTGTAGGTCTGGAGGACTGGAGATCTGTCCTCGGGGGATGAGCTGGACGTCCTTCCTGCAATGACCTGCGACCACAGAAACGGGTCAAAGGGCGTCGGGAGTCATCCCGACGAAGGTTTTTTGATGCTTAAGTCAGCTCGTGTGATTGAGAAGATATAGAGAGGGCAAAGAATAAGTATGCTGAATGTGTGTAAAATGAGAAAATACCTGGTATTTATTGGAGAGCCAAGGGGTTGCGTGTTGTACTACCTGGGTAATTATGAGTAGGGATGGGTTTAGCAGACATCACGTGTATGCTACCCTATCACCTGTACGCAGGGATGGGTCTTGCAGCTTTGTCAGAGCACTAATCATGAGTTCTACAAGAGGGCCAAGTTGCTTGTGAGGGGTCTCTGTCAAGGCCAGACCTGCCATCAGGTCGGGAGACTATACTTGTGCAGATCATTACACCTCGAGGTCCCAAGGTGCACTCTTGGGTCAAGAGGTCTTCCTGCAAGAGATGTTCCGGAAAGAGCTGAGGTCTTCCTGCAATAGGTCTTTCTGGAAGAGCTGAGGTCTTCCTACAATAGGTCTTCCTGGAAGAGCTGAGATCTTCCTGCAAAAGATGTAAAAGGTGTTGGAAGAGCTAAGGTCTTTCTGCAATAGGTCTTCCTGGAAGAGCTGAGGTCTTCCTGCAATAGGTCTTCCTGCAAAAGGTGTTGGAAGAGCTAAGGTCTTCCTGCAATAGGTCTTCCTGGAAAAGATGAGGTCTTCCTACAATAGGTCTTCCTGGAAGAGCTGAGGTCCTCCTATAATAAAAGGTCTTCCAGTGGCATTTTAAGATGATCTTGTTCCTTGGGTTTCGAGGTGAAAATTAATAATGGTATCAATAGTAAACCCCCAACGAGTCCTAGACGAATAAATGAAGTTTAGGACTTGGAGTAGTGATCGGGACCCGAGGTGCAAACTTCTGCTCTCCGAGGAAAACCACGATCTGAGTGTACTCGCTCTGCAGCCGTTGATTAAGTTTAATTGGATGGTCAGGATAAGTCCTAGCCCGGTGTTTGAATCGACTGCTAAAGTTCCCAATGAGGTAGGGCTTAGTGTGCCGAGATGGTCGGGCTTTGTGCCAACGAGAGTTGGGCTTATGATGCCGAGCTGGTCGGGCTTAGTGTGCCGAGCTGGTCGGGCTTAGTGCCAATGAGAGTTGGGTTTATAGTGCCGAGCTGGTCGGGCTTAGTGCCAACGAGAGTTGGGCTTATGGTGTCGAGCTGGTCGGGCATAGTGCCAACGATAGTTGGGCTTATGGTGCCGAGCTGGTCGGGCTTAGTGTGCCGAGATGGTCGGGCTTAGTGCCAACGAGAGTTGGGCTTATGGTGCCGAGCTGGTCGGGATTAGTGCCAACGTTATGAGAGTTGGGCTTATGGTGCCGAGCTGGTCGGGCTTAGTGCCAACGATATTTGGGCTTATGGTTCCGAGCTGGTCGGGCTTTAGAAATTGAGGAGTAGGGCAGGATAACAAATTGCCAAGCTGGTTGGGATAACAGATTCTCGAGCAGAGCAGATAATACATTCCCGAGCAGTGTAAGATAACAGATTTCCGAGCAGGGGCAAGATAATAGATTCCAGAGCAGGGCTAGATGACAGATTCCGAGCAGATCAAGATGACAGACTTCAAAGCTGGTTGGACTTACAGATTGCCAAGCTGTTTAGGTAACAGATTCATGAGCAGAGCAATATAATAGATTCCCGAGAAGGGTAGATAACTTATTCCCGAGTAGGGCAAGATAATAGATTCCAGAGCAGGACAGATGAAAGATTCCGAGCAGGTCAATATGACAGACTTCCAAGCTGGTTGAACTTACAGATTGCCAAGCTGTTGGGATAACAGAGTCCCGAGCAGAGCAATATAATAAATTCCCGGGCAGGGTAGATAATTGATTCCCTAGCATGGCAAGATAACAGATACCTGAGATGAGGTAATGGACACCCGAGCTAAGATAATGGACTCATGAGCTGAGATAATGGACTCCTGAGCAGAGATAGTGGACTCCCGAGCTGAGATAATGGACTCCTAAGTAGAGATAGTGGACTCCCAAACTGAGATAATGGACTCCTGAGCAAAGATAATGGACACCCGAGCAGAGATAATGGACTCCTGAGCAGAGATAGTGGACTCCCAAGCATATCGGATTTGGTGCCAACGGGCTTTGGTTTTGTATTGCCGAGCTGATCGGGCTTATAAGTGTGTTCTAATAATGCTCAGTTAAGGATGTAACCCAAGGACGGTTTAATGCAGAAAAAAGCATCTTTCGATCGGATCGACTTATTGCCAAAAGTAAATATTTGATTAAGTAGAGTAATTGCAGAATAAAATGAGAACTGACATAAGTTTAGTGTTTTTCTATGGTTGATTGATGTTCCAGTGTCATCAGCCTCTTCCTATCTCAACAGTATTTTCATGGAGAGTCCGTGTAAATAGAGATGATCGACCTCTGGTTGTCGATCTAGAAAATGTTCTATCACCAGTTGAGCAGTTCATGCTGCTGTGAGACCCTCGTTCTTGGGTGCTCGGGTTTTCTTGCCTCCCATCATCTGGTCCTTAGGTATGGCCTATCTTGTTTCTTCTATTGTCGTTTCCCACAGACGGCGTCAACTGATGTAACCGAATTTTCCCCACAAATGAGTTGTCACCACGTCAGACCGTAAGGTCGGGAGGTCGGGATATCTATAGGTCTGGAGGTCTGTAAATCTGTAGGTCGTGAGGACTGGAGATCTGTAAATCTGTAGGTCGGGAGGACTGGAGATCTGTTGGTCGGGAGGACTGGAGATCTGTAAATCTATAGGTCGGGAGGACTGGACATCTGTCCTCGGGGGATGGACTGGACGTCCTACCTGCAATGACCTGCGACCACACACACGAGTAAAAGGGCGTCGGGAGTCATCCAGACGAAGGCCCTCCGATGCTTGAGTCAGCTCATGTGATTGAGAAGATATTGAGAGGGCAAAGAATAAGTCTGTTGAATGTGTGTAAAATGAGAAAATACCTGGAATTTATAGGAGAGCCAAGGGGTTGCGTGTTGTACTACCTGGGTAATTATGAGTAGGGATGGGTTTAGCATACATCACGTGTACGCTACCCTACCACATGTACGTAGGTATGGGTCTTGCAGCTTTGTCAGAGCACTAATCATGAGTTATACAAGAGGGCCAAGTTGCTTGTGTGGGGTCGCTGTCAAGGCCAGACCTGCCATCAGGTCGGGAGACTATACTTTTGCAGATCATTACACCTTGAGGTCCCAAGGTGCACTGTTTGGTCAAGAGGTCTTCCTGCAAGAGATGTTCCGGAAAGAGCTGAGGTCTTCCTGCAATAGGTCTTTCTGGAAGAGCTGAGGTCTTCCTGCAATAGGTCTTCCTGGAAGAGCTGAGGTCTTCCTGCAAACGGTGTTGGAAGAGCTAAGATCTTCCTGCAATAGGTGTTGGAAGAGCTAAGGTCTTCCAGCAATAGGTGATGATCCCAAAAATAGGATCAAAACAAGTACAGGAGTTCAGAAGGTGGGGGTTGAATGAACTCCTTCAATTTTTCTATTTCAAATTCTTTTCAAAACGTTTTACATGCGGTGCTTAACTCAAGTTCGAGTTACCAAACTTGAGGTATCTCAGTTAAGTGCAAATCTCTCGGCTAACTAAAAAGTGCGGAATGAAGCCGATCAATTTGTGAACAGTGAATAGTAAATAAATGCGTAAATATAAAGAGATGAAGGGACAGAGTTTGTTTCTGGAAGTTCGGACATAAATATCCTACGTCTCCCCTTCTTCCTTTTTCAGGAAGGATACACTAGAAGATTTGATGTACACAGTCCTTCTGCAGACACCCAGTCACTGAGCCTCGCTCAAGGTGAACTCCTAGCAACTCCACAAACTTCCACGCAGACGCAGCTGCTGGTTTACAACACTTTGAAATATATCAAACGGCATTTTAAGAGCACTTTGTTACAGACTCAATAATAATATAACAATGAATACACGTATATGAGACTGTAAGATCCTCTGGTTTCTAAACAAAGAAACACGATTCAACACTATGAACCAGAGGATGACTTGAAAGTATATCAATGAATAACAATGGTTGTGTTCTTCAAGTCTTTGAGCTTCGTGAGATGAACTTCAGTATGTGATGAAAGCTCAGAAAGAAATTTGGCAGAGTTTTAGCAATAGCAATAGCGAGAGTTGTATCTTCAATTCAAACCTGCTGGTATTTATAGTCTTCGCTCAACGGTCATTTGAATTGCTAAGGAAATAAAATCCTTTTTGAAATTATGATAATCTGTAACCGTATACTCTGCTCCACTACAAGGTAAATTGCACACTGTCAGAGCTAATTTGTCGATTTCCATATCTGTGCAATAACCGTGTAACAACCTCTGCAAATATGTACTATTTACCAAAAATAGTACCACGTTGTCTCCTAAATTTCAGGTAATTTGTACGATTCTACTGATATTTTCCATATTGAGTAATCAATCCTATTTTAATCACTTTAAGCTTGCGCCTGAAATTCTTTATCTTAACCAGCTCCAACTTCCTTCGTCGTTCATAATGAGTGACTGGAAAAAGTGTTCAAGTGTATGCACCGACTGGTTTCCTTATAAAGTCCAACGACTGGTTAGTTCAAACGTCTCCGTTTTAACTTATCCAAACGACATTGTTTGCTATACATCCTCGACTGGTTAAATAACACTGTAGCTCTCGTCTGGATGTACAAATTACTGTAGCTCTCGACTGGTTTCAAAAACCATCGACTGATTCCAATACGCTGTCGTTCCAACTTATTTAAACGCTGTCGTTTTGCACACGCTAACATTCGAATACTTGCGTCTGATTCAAGAACACTGTATCCTGCGTCTGGTTATAAAAACACTGTAGCCAACGTCTGATATTACTGTATCTTGCAAATGATTCGATACCAACGACTGGTTTATT
Organism: Dorcoceras hygrometricum; assembly: GCA_001598015.1. Classification (NCBI taxonomy): domain Eukaryota; kingdom Viridiplantae; phylum Streptophyta; class Magnoliopsida; order Lamiales; family Gesneriaceae; genus Dorcoceras; species Dorcoceras hygrometricum. The sequence continues at coordinate 325,054 of KV007919.1, forward strand.
GTAGCTTGCGATTGAATCACTGTAGCTTGCGACTGTTTCGATAACAAAAACTGATTCACTGTAGCTTGCGACTGATTCGATAACAAAAACTGATTCACTGTAGCTCTCATCTGGATTACTGTAGCTAGCGTCTGGATAGCCCAAAAACTGAAATCCAACTACCGGAACCCTGTAAAATCATCGTCTGAGTAAACCTGTCATGTGGATACACAACTAATATTAACAACGACTGACTATCCAGATTTAACTTAACTTTGTTATCACCAAAACTATAAATTTTATCCTAACAATTTCCCCCTTTTTGGTGATGACAAAACCTAGCAGCCGAGATAAATGAATAGGCAAAAATAAATTTCACAACGGACTGCTGGAATGCAAACTTTCATTAATCAGAAAAATTGTACATAAGATTTGTACAAAAATCAACAACAATTCTATCTTAATATCTGCGTCTCTTGTATGATCCACTTCTGCTCTTGCTCCTTCTTTCCCTTTCTCTTTCTCTATCCTCACGCATCATCCTCTCCAGAATTTGTCTATTCGCTGCATCAATGTCTGCCTGTGTAAGCTCTGTTGTTCTCACAGCATCACCACTACCACCTGCATTGCCACTGTCTCTAATTTGAATGGCAGGTGGTGGTTGAGGTCCTCGGCTGCTCTCTCCTTCCCCCTTTTTGGAATTACCGCCCCTGTTAATATAATCAACAAGTTGGCCCAACTGGTCGGAAGAACAATATGATTGGCTTGCGCCTGACTTTGAAACTCCAAAAGTTGGTGGGAGATAGCTTCCTTGGTAGCCTCAACATCCTTCTTAACATCATCCAAACGGGAAGATAAAATATCCACCTTAGCATTCATCTCTTTCACTTCCCTTCGTACGTCAACTGTATCAAGAGCAGCAGCACCAACTTGAATGCTAACCTTCTGCTGATATGATTTAAGGTCCAACGACAGGAGGTTCTTGTGTTCTCGCATATCATGTCGAACATTATTGAATAGAACCCTGTAAGTCCTATCGTGGGCATCAAATCTGTCGAAAAGCCTCCTCTCGAGGTTATTGATGTGCAGGGAAAGTGTTTCTCTGATTTTCTTCACATCATCCTTATGCTCGAGTAGCTCAAACTGTAAAAAGGTCAACAGAAGCACGCAACTGAGCCAGAACATTTTGGACATCTGTAGAGATAGTTGGAGGAGAATGTGAAGTAGCAGCAGTAGTGTCATGATCAACAAAATCCATTGAAATGTCGTCTGAAGTAGAATCAGAAGAAGAATGCTCATCTATCAACTGTACAATCGGAGCAACTGAAACTGTATTCTGTGCAATCTGTACACTTCTGAAAACTGTTCTATCCATGGCAATAGAGAAAATCTGTAATATCTACTGTAGGCAACCAACTGAACAAACTGTACTGAATATAAACTGTACAAAACTGAGAGAAACGAAGAGCAAACACTGTTGGCTGTCGATAAGCAAAACTCGAATCTGGTTCGACAATAGCTAAGGCTCTACAAAAATTGAGTGAACCAACGGGTAGTAATCTCCTAGAAGCACAAAATTCAACAGCCTCCAGACAAACATCAACCCATCTTTTCCTCAAAAGCCTGAAGGGTTCACTCACAACTGGGAAGAAGTCCACAAAAGAGCACTGTCGAGATACTTCAGTACATACAACCGGCCATGGAATCTTCACCCATTGATCACAAAAAGGCTCAACAACCCACACCCCATCAACACGAATAATTGTTCTAAGCCAGCACGTAGACGAAGTGTTGGTGTTGGTTCTGGCAATGATTGCACCACGATCACTGGGGCTCCCTTCAACAATTTTAGAGCAACACGTCCTTGTCCATTTAAGACCGTGTGCTAAAGCCTGTTCCTGCAATTCTTCCAAAACAAACAAGTGAAGATCGGAAGCATATCTATCACTTTCAAATCAATCGCCGAAGATCCTTTTCCAGGCACAAAATTGTTCTTCCACGATTCTAAAAACTTTCTCACCAAAACTTCTCGATACTTTAGCAAAATGTACCTCTTTCTGTTGAGGGCTACGTGAGTGGTCTTCGTCTCTCCCCAACACAAAACTTGTTCTTCTTTCTTGGACAACTCTTCTATATTAATGGTTGCCAGCTTCTTAAAGCTGAAAGAATGAAAGAATTGGTCAACTGCATCTATGACCTGAGCTCTCAAATGAACAAGCAGATCAATGTCTGCACAAATTAAATAATAATGTTCCTTGGCGGGGTTGCCCTTTATAGGGTCTTTCTCCACAAGAATGGCCTTCCCTTTATTGTCAAGAGGGATTTTAGGAAGACTGGCCAGATACTGAGTCTTCTCATCAACACCTGGGATCTGGATCTTTTTGCCCATTGTGATCTTAGTAATTTCTATGCCAGCAGAAGCCAATGGAACTTCGACTGGAATTGTCATAAGAATATCTTCCAGCGACATCTTCTCATCGGCATCAATCAATTCATCAACTTTCTTAGCCTCCCTCATTTCTACATCCTCTGGTTCCTCCTCAGAAAACTGTACCTTCTGGTCTCCACCAGCAGCACCAACATCCATGGTTTCTGCATCTTCATCAGTGTCACTTGCAGTGACCACTGGTCTTTCAGCTTCCCATTTTGCAATAAGATCATCGTAGGGAAGATCAAACCAGTGTGGCTCTTTAGCAGCAACCACTGTCTCTTCAATCACGGTTCCCTGGGGCTGTTCCCCATCATCTGTTCGAAAAACAACATCCAGTTGATTGAGCACCTTTTTAATGAATGCGTCTGGATCATCAGTCGCAGGAGAAACAACTGGTACAACTACTGGTTGTTCCATAGACTCAGGAACTAGTTTTTGCACACCAGTCGTAGCCTCTTCGACTGGATTCTCAGCAGTAAATCTACCAGCCACTGGCTCATCAATTTCAAGATCATCCTCCAAAATCAACCTCCGCTTCCTCTTCTGTGATTTGCATTTGGGCACAGGGGGTTGTTCAACTGGTGCATCTGCAGCAGCTTCAACAATTTGCAGGGGCACCGTTTCTTGTGCAATTACCAAAGGTTTACCCTTGGTGGTTCGTTTCTTTTACACAACGGGGGCAGTTTCAAAATCAACCGCTGGCCTCTTGTGAGACACAGCCTTCTTCACAGGGGTCTTCTTGACCCTTGGGGCATCAGTATCAGCTTCTCCACCAACCTTGTCATTTACAGCAACATACCGATGAATAGTTTTCTCTGTTAACACCCGTGAGACAGGAAATACTCGAGATTCTCCCAACAACAATCCTGGTACAGATTTCAAAATTGCACAGATTTGGATTGCAAAACCCTTTGCTTGTCTAGAGCCAGGAGTCACCATCTCCTTAAGAACATTGAACAATAAACTACTCCAGTTTACTTTTATGCCACAAGTAATGCAAGTCATTAACATAAATCGTTCACGGGTCACTGCATCAAATGACCCTACTTTGACAAACATTGTCTTCGCCAGAATGTCATGTAGAAGGCGAAATTCTATTTTTAGTTCCTTTTTCAAACACAAAATGCTAACCTGCTCCTGGGATGCAGAAAATAGGCTCCGAGCATCAAAGACAAGGTTCTTGGGCACATTCGAAACATCTGTCAACCCATCAATCGGAAGTTCAAATGCCTCTGCAAACACTTTCTCATAAATCTCCACATGCACGCCATTCACTGTACTAACCACCAACCCATCTCTTACTGATCCATTCGCAAAGAACTCTGTGAGGGCAGCTTCTGTTAGAGTAGATGCCCAACTAGCCAACTTGTGGCGTGTGGGTTTTATAGACTCTTGTACAAACGATCTTTATATATGATATTCGCATTTTCTTATATGGCATTCTTTACTTTCATTATGTGTGTAATGATTTACAATTGCGTTGAGTAAAGACCTAGAATGCACTAAAGCGTATGTTAGATGTGATAGTGGGTAGACGGCTATCATGAAACACATCTAATAGTCGCTGTGTATTCTGAACCTGTTCCTAGTCGATTGGGCCGTCAAAATGAGGATAAGGCCGCCTGAGTTCGAGACTAGTATCTGCGATGCGAAGTACCATGTTTCATTGGTAGGGAACATTGTGATGTTCTGAGC
>KV007919.1:354679-368781 GCA_001598015.1 Dorcoceras hygrometricum
CCGCCTCCCGCCGCCGTCGCTTCGCCGGAAATCGTTCCGGCCTAGTTTTTCGAGGAGAATCCGTTCGTGCAGAATTCTTCAGTGCTTCTAGTGCAGCCTGATGAAGGAGTCTCAGTTCTGGTCGTGGACCGGATTGGCGTTATCTACCGCAATCTACCGAGAAGAGCCGGGTTCTTGTAATTCCGGTTGGAGCCAGGCACAAGTGCCAGCAAGGTATTCGTTTTGAATGCCCTATGTATGTCGAATTTTGAATTCTATTCTTCGTATTGATAGTCTCCCGGCTGTATTTCTTTGTTCTTCCGCTGCCTCGCCGGGAGGCGTGATCCGGACCCGCCGCGGCTACCCAACATAGCCGCATGTACGACTATGAGATATGGCAAATGGATGTGAAAACTGCGTTCCTTATGGAAACATTAAGGAAGTAGATCTATATGACGCAGCCTGAGGGGTTTCACATCTGTTGGAAGCGAGCATAAGGTATGCAAGCTTCAGAGATCGATCTACGGTCTCAAACAAGTATCGCGAAGTTGGAACCTGAGATTCGATGAAACAATTAAGGAATTTGGTTTCATCAAGAATCCCGAGGAGCCATGTGTGTATAAGAAGGTAGTTAAAAGCGCTGTGACATTCCTCGTACTTTATGTTCATGACATTCTACTCATTGGTAATGATGTAGGAATGCTGCAATAAACTAAAGTATGGTTGTCTAGTAGATTTTCGATGAAGAACATGGGTGAAGCATCCTATATTCTTGGAATACAGACCTATCGGGATAGATAAAAACGGATGCTCGGACTCACCCAAGCTACCTACATCGATACCATACTTAAGAGGTTCTCTATGGAAGAGTCCAAGAGAGGACACCTACCTATGTGCCACGGGGTCACTCTATCTAAGTCTATGTGTCCGAAGACTGATGAGGAGATAGAGAGTATGACACGTGTGCCATATGCCTCGGCAATAGGTAGTATTATGTATGGCATGATCTCGACTAGATTGGATGTCGCATATGCTCTGAGTGTCACGAGCCGCTACCAGGCCAACCCCGGCCAATTGCATTGGAAGGCCGTGAAGGATATTCTTAAGTACTTGCGAAGGACTAAGAATATGTTCATGGTCTATGGGGGTGGTGAACTGAAACTGGAAGGCTACACTGATTATAGCTTCCAGTGTGACGTGGATGATTCGAAATCAACATCTGGATTTGTATTCATGCTCAATGGTGGTGCTGTCTCTTGGAAGAGTTCCAAGCAAGAAACCATCGCGGATTCAACCACTGAGGCTGAGTACATCGCAGCATCAGCTGCTGCTAAGGAGGCCATTTGGATAAGGAATTTCGTCCAAGAGTTGGGCGTCATTCCTAATGGAGTTTGTCTAGTCCCGGTGTACTGCGACAACACGGGTGCCGTTGCGCAAGCAAAGGAGCCTAGGTCTCACCAAAGATCCAAACACATACTGAGGAAATACCACATAATCCGGGATATTGTGGCTAGAGGTGACATAGCAGTTGTGAGAGTCGCCTCTACGGACAACGTTGCTGATCCACTTACGAAGTCCTTGCCTGGACCGTTGTTTGAGAAACATCGTGAAACAATGGGACTACGTCTGATGAGTAGTTGGCTTTAGGGCAAGTGGGAGATTGTTAGATTAGATGCCCAACTAGCCAACTTGTGGCGTGTGGGTTCATAGACTCTTGTATATGACAATCTTTATATATGATATTCGCATTTATTTATATGGCATTCTTTACTTTCATTGTGTTGTATGATGATTAACAATTACGTTGAGTAAAGACCTAGAATACGCTAAAGTGTATGTTAGATGTGATAGTGGGTATGACGGCTATCATGAAACACATCTAATAGTCACTGTGTATTCTGAACATGTTCCTAGTCGATTGGGCCGTCAAATTGAGGATAAGGCCGCCCAAGCTAGAGACTAGTATCTGCGATGCGAAGTACCATGTTTCATTGGTAGGGAACATTGTGATGTTCTAAGCATGCAGATAGATAGTGACCTGGTGATCTATCGAACTACCCTCGTTCGGACTTTCCAAGTGGTTACCATTTGTCGAGTGGATAAGTCCGAGGTCTTGGTTGTACTGATTAGTCCTCACGACACGAAACGTCATTGAGACTCTACATGATAGGCGTCTCACTTTGACCCGTTTGCCGACTCACTTGGGGTCATTAGGCGGCGGGATTGGGTGAGACCATGATGCATGTAGGAGTCGATGCATCGTTGTCGAGGATTCACCGCTCGCAGACATGCGTGGATATCCTATGCTATCTGAGGGGATAATAGTGTATAAATCTCTGGTCAGAGTACTAGAAGTGTTTTAGGTAAATGTGTTTACCTAGTTACACTCGTGATGTCACTATTCGATCTCCAAGATGTACGCATAGCTATCGGATCTATAGCGACTCTCGATTTACCAATGGTCGTTGATCTGATCGTGATATATGGATTGAAAGGACCGTACTGTACGCTAACCACGACCAACTGGTTCTTGCAGGCACTATCAGTGATACCTAGGGGATCATGGGGCGATGTTGCTAGACGCTCTTACCATGATCCGATGGGCAAGTCCGGAATTGTGATTCCGGAGCCACAATGGTTGTGGGCCCACGGCTAGCTGTATCCCTGAACCATTGAGGGTCACACAAGTACTGGATTTGAGATTCTCGCATGGATACTGAGCTCAATGTGTTGAGAAAGAGAAGAGGATTTTGGGGAGTGCGACTTCCTAAAAGTCAACAGGGGTCAAATCGTGATTTCCCGCTGTTAAAGGGCAAAACGGTCATTTTGCACTGGGGTTCTGAAAAATGGTTTTTCAGATCATAGTATTCAGTTTTGGAAACTGAGTCGATCGGTCCGATCTGATCGGCGATCGGAGTTATGATGAAGTCTTGGTGATGGGGATGAACTGAATGTTCATCCGTTGGACCCGGGCCCGTTGGGCCGGTCCAAATCCATCATTAAGTCTACTTAAGGTAGACTTAAGCCAAAATCACAAGACTACTACACAATCAAACCCTAAACCTAGCAATAGGCGCCGCCTCCCCTCCTCCAAAAGCCTCGCCGCCGCCGCCGCCGCCGGTGCACGCCGCCGCCGCCGCGCCGGAATTTGTTCCGGCCAATATTTCGAGGAGAATCCGTCCGCGCCAATCTCGTCATCCTTATAGTGCAGGCTGACGAAGGAGTCTCTTATCCGGTCGTGGACCTGATTGACGTTATCTACCGCCATCTACCGTGAAGTGCCGATTTCCTCGAGAAACTGGTCGGAGCCAGGCACGAGTTGCCAGCAAGGTAGTTATCTAAACACCCTATGAATGTCATATAGTGTTATTGTTTGAATTGTATTGATTGTCTCCCGGCCAAAATTTTTGTTCTTCCGCTGCCTCGCCGGGAGGCGTGATCCGGATCCGCCGTGGTTCCACAACAACACGGAGCCCAATCAAGCGATCACGGACCCGAATAATATCAGCCATCCATGACCCCTAAAAGGTAGTTTCCGATTGCAACCGGTGCAACCTTCATGTATTCACCTCACGTCCAGTAAGGGCCCAATAATATGACGCCGTTTACTATCACGTGTCAAGATGACCCATCAATGTTGAGTCGTGAAGGACGGTCACACTGTCAGAGCTAATTTGTCGATTTCCACATCTGTGCAATAACCGTGTAACAACCTCTGCAAATATGTACTATTTACCAAAAATATTACCGACGTTGTCTCCTAAATTTTAGGCAATTTGTACGATTCTACTGATCTTTTCCATATTGAGTAATCAATCGTATTTGAATCACTTTAATCTTGCGCCTGAAATTCTTTATCTTAACCAGCTCCAACTTCCATCGTCGTTCATAATGAGTGACTGGAAAAAGTGTTCAAGTGTATGCACCGACTGGTTTCCTTATAAAGTCCAACGACTGGTTAGTTCAAACGCCGCCGTTTTAACTTATCCAAACGACATCGTTTGCTATACATCCTCGACTGGTTAAATAACACTGTAGCTCTCGTCTGGATGTACAAATTACTGTAGCTCTCGACTGGTTTCAAAAACCATCGACTGATTCCAATACGCTGTCGTTCCAACTTATTTAAACGTTGTCGTTTTGCACACGCTAACATTCGAATACTTGCGTCTGATTCAAGAACACTGTATCCTGCGTCTGGTTATAAAAACACTGTAGCCAACGTCTGATATTACTGTAGCTTTCAACTGATTCGATACCAACAACTGGTTTACTGTAGCTTGCGACTGAATCACTGTAGCTTTCGACTGATTCGATAACAAAAACTGATTCACTGTAGCCTGCGACTGAATCACTGTAGCTTGCGACTGATTCGATAACAAAAACTGATTCACTGTAGCTCTCATCTGGATTACTGTAGCTAGCGTCTGGATAGCCCAACAACTGAAATCCAACTACCAGAACCCTGTAAAATCATCGTCTGAGTAAACCTGTCGTCTGGATACACAACTACTATTAACAACGACTGACTATCCAGATTTAACTTAACTTTGTTATCACCAAAACTATAAATTTTATCCTATCAATTTTCCCCTTTTTGTTGATGACAAAACCTAGCAGCCGAGATAAATGAATAGGCAAAAAAAATTTCACAACAGACTGCTGGAATGCAAACTTTCATTTATCAGAAGAATTGTACAAGATTTGTACAAAAAATCAACAACTATCATAATATCTTCGTCTCTTGTATGATCCACTTCTGCTCTTGCTCCTTCTTTCCCTTTCTCTTTCTCTATCCTCACGCATCATCCTCTCCAGAATTTGTCTATTCGCTGCATCAATGTCTGCCTGTGTAAGCTCTGTTGTTCTCACAACATCACCACTACCACCTGCATTGCCACTGTCTCTGATTTGAATGGCAGGTGGTGGTTGAGGTCCTTGGCTGCTCTCTCCTTCCCCCTTTTTTGGCATTTGTGCCAACGAGAGTTGGGCTTATGGTGCCGAGCTGGTCGGGCTTAGTGTGCGGAGCTGGTCGGGCTTAGTGCCAACGAGAGTTGGTCTTATGGTGCCGAGCTGGTCGGGCTTAGTGTGCCGAGTTGGTCGAGCTTAGTGCCAACGAGAGTTGGGCTTATGGTGTCGAGATGTCGGGCTTAGTGCCAACGAGAGTTGGGCTTAAGGTGCCGAGCTGGTCGGGCTTAGTGCCAACGAGAGATGGGCTTATGGTGCCGAGCTGGTCGGGCTTTAGACATTGAGGATTAGGGCAGGATAACAAATTGCCAAGCTGGTTGGGATAACAGATTCTCGAGCAGAGCAGATAATACATTCCCGAGCAGTGTAAGATAACAGATTTCCGAGCAGTGGCAAGATAATAGATTCCAGAACAGTGCAGATGACAGATTACAAGCAGATCAGATGACAGACTTCAAATCTGGTTGGACTTACAGACTTCCAAGCTGTTGGGGTAACAGATTCCCGAGCAGAGCAATATAATAGATTCCCGAGCAGGGTAGATAACTGATTCTCGAGTAGGGCAAGATAATAGATTCCAGAGCAGGACAGATGACAGATTCCGAGCAGGTCAAGATGACAGGCTTCCAAGCTGGTTGGACTTACATATTTCCGAGCTGTTGGGAGAACAGATTCCCGAGCAGAGCAAGATAATTAATTCCCGGGCAGGGTATATAATTGATTCCCGAGCAGGGCAAGATAACAGATTTTCGAGCTGAGGTAATGGACACCTGAGCTAAGATAATGGACTCCTGAGCTGAGATAATGGACTCCTGAGCAGAGATAGTGGACTCCCAAGCTGAGATAATGGATTCCTGAGCAGAGACAGTGGACTCCCGAGCTGAGATAATGGACTCCTGAGCAAAGATAATGGACACCCGAGCTGAGATAATGGACTCCTGAGCAGAGATAGTGGACTCCCGAGCATATCGGATTTGGTGCCAACGGGCTTTGGTTTTTTATTATCGATCTGATCGGGCTTATAAGTGTGTTCTAATAATGCTCAGTTAAGGTGTAACCCAAGGACGGTTTGATGCAGAAAAAAGCATCTTTCGGTCGGATCGACTTATTGCCAAAAGTCAGTACTTGATTAAGTAGAGTAATTGCAGAATAACATGAGAACTGACCTAAGTTTAGTGTTTTTCTGTGGTTGATTGATGTTCCAGTGTCATCAGCCTCTTCCTGTCTCATCGGTATTTTCGCGGAGAGTCCGTGTAAATAGAGATGATCGACCTCTGGTTGTCGATCCAGAAAATGTTCTATCACTAGTTGAGCAGTTCATGCTGCTGTAAGGCCCTCGTTCTCGGGTGCTCGGGTTTTCCTGCCTCCCAACATCTGGTCCTTTGGTATGGCCTATCTTGTTTCTTCTATTGTCGTTTCCCACAGACGGCACCAATTGATGTAACCAAATTTTGCCCAACCAATGAGTTGTCACCACGTCATACCGTAAGGTCGGGAGGTCGGGATATCTATAGGTCTGGAGGTCTATAAATCTGTAGGCCGTGAGGACTGGAGATCTGTAAATCTGTAGGTCGGGAGGACTGGAGATCTGCAAATCTGTAGGTCGGGAGGACTGGAGATCTGTCCTCGGGGGATGGGCTGGACGTCCTTCCTGCAATGACTTGCGACCACAGACACAGGTCAAAGGGCGTCGAGACATCCCAATGAAGGCCCTCCGATGCTTAAGTCAGCTCAGGTGATTGAGAAGATATAGAGAGGGCAAAGAATAAGTCTGCTGAATGTGTGTAAAATGAGAAAATACCTGGTATTTATAGGAGAGCCAAGTGGTTGCGTGTTGTACTACCTGGGTAATTATGAGTAGGGATGGGTTTAGCAGACATCACGTGTACGCTATCCTACCACCTGTACGCAGGGATGGGTCTTGCAGCTTTGTCAGAGCACTAATCATGAGTTATACAAGAGGGCCAAGTTGCTTGTGTGGGGTCGCTGTCAAAGCCAGACCTGCCATCAGGTCAGGAGACTATAATTGTGCAGATCATTACACCTCGAGGTCCCAAGGTGCACTCTTGGGTCAAGAGGTCTTCCTGCAAGAGATGTTCCGGAAATAGCTGAGGTCTTCCTGTTGGGATTTCGGTGGCGGATCCGGATCCCGTCTCCCGACGAGGCAGCGGAATAATAAAATTAGGCCGGGAAATGTTCAATACAATTAAAAACTACTGCAAACTACGAACCATCCATAGGATGATTAGTAGATTACCTTGCTGGAGACTTGCGCCTGGCTCCAACCGGAATTACAAGAAAACCGGCTCTTCACGGTAGGCGGCTGTAGATTCGTCAATCAGGTCCACGACCGGAAGGGAGACTCCTTTGTCAGCCTGCACTAGAAGGCCTGACGAGATCAGCATGGACGAATTCTCCTCGAAAAATTGATCGGAGCAAGTCCGATCAATCAACGGCGGCGACGGCGCGTGGCAAGCACGGCGGCGGCGGCGACGAGGCTTGTATGGAGAGGGGCGGCCGAGAGCTTAGTCTAGGTTTAGGTTTAATGTGTGTCAAGTCAAGTGTTATGATTAAAGCCTTAAGTCTAATTAAATAGACTAGCAATGGAATTGGACCGGCCCAACGGGCCCGGGTCCAAATGACGATATCCATCGCTGCGACTTCATCGTAACTCCGATTGCCGATCAGATCGAACCGATCGACTCAGTTTCCAAAACTGAATGTTAAGATATGAAAAACAATTTTTTAGATCATCCAACCCTAAATTGCAATTTAGTCCTCCAACTTTTGGAAATTGCAATTTGACCCCTGTTGACTTTTGGGAAGTCGCACTCCCTAAAGTCCTCCTCCTATGCTCAACACATTGAGCTCAGTATCCGTACGGGAATCTCGAATCCAGTACTTGTGTGACCCTCAATGGTTCAGGGATACAGCTAGCCGTGGGCCCACAACCATTGTGCTCGAATCCAATACTTGTGTGACCCTCAATGGTTCAGGGATACAGCTAGCCGTGGGCCCACAACCATTTTGGCTCCGGAATCACAATTCCGGACTTGCCCATCGGATCATGGTAAGAGCGTCTAGCAACATCGCCCCATGATCCCCTAGGTATCACTGATAGTGCCTGCAAGAACCAGTTGGTCGTGGTTAGCGTACAGTACGGTCCTTTCAATCCATATATCCCGATCAGATCAACGACCATTGGTAAATCGAGAGTCGTTATAGATCCGATAGCTATGCACACATCTTGGAGATCGAATAGTGACATCGCGAGTGTAACTAGGTAAACCCATTTACCTAAAATACTTCTAGTACTTTGGCCAGAGATTTATACACTATTATCCCCTCAGATAGCATAGGATATCCACGCATGTATGCGAGCGGTGAATCCTCGACAACGATGCATCGACTCCAACATGCATCAGCGTCTCACCCAATCCCGACGCCTTATGACCCCAAGTGAGTCGACAAACGGGTCAAAGTGAGACGCCTATCACGTAGAGTCTCAATGACGTTTCGAGTCGTGAGGACTAATCAGTACAACCAAGACCTCGGACTTATCCACTCGACAAATGGTAACCACTTGGAAAGTCCGAACGAGGGTAGTTCGATAGATCACCAGGTCACTATCCATCTGCATGCTCAGAACATCACAATGCTCCCTACCAATGAAACATGGTACTTCGCATCGCAGATGCTAGTCTCGAGCTCGGGCGGCCTTATCCTCATTTTGACGGTCCAATCGACTAGGAACGTGTTCAGAATACACAGTGAATATTAGATGTGTTTCATGATAGCCGTCATACCCACTATCACATCTAACATACACTATAGCGCATTCTAGGTCTTTACTCAACGCAATTGTTAATCATCATACAACACAATGAAAGTAAAGAACGCCATAAATAAATGCAAATATCATATATAAGGATTGTCATATACTAGAGTCTATAAACCTACACGCCACAAGTTGGCTAGTTGGGCATCTACTCTAACAATCTCCCACTTGCCCTAAAGCCAACTACTCATCAGACGCAGTCCCATTGTTTCGCGATGTTTTTCAAACAAGGGTCCTGACAAGGGCTTCATAAGTGGATCAGCAATGTTGTCCGCAGAGGCGACTCTCTCAACTGCTATGTCACCCCTAGCCACAATATCTCGGATTATGTGGTATTTCCTCAGTATGTGTTTGGATCTTTGGTGAGACCTGGGCTCCTTTGCTTGCGCAACGGCACCCGTGTTGTCGCAGTACACCGAGACTGGACCAACTCCATTTGGAATGACGCCCAACTCTTGGACGAAATTCCTTATCCAAACCGCCTCCTTAGCAGCAGCTGATGCTGCGATGTACTCAGCCTCAGTGGTTGAATCCGTGATGGTGTCTTGCTTGGAACTCTTCCAAGAGACAGCACCACCATTGAGCATGAATACAAATCCATAGGTTGACTTTGAATCATCCACGTCACACTGGAAGCTAGAATCAGTGTAGCCTTCTAGTTTTAGTTCACCACCCCCATAGACCATGAACATATTCTTAGTCCTTCGTAAGTACTTAAGAATATCCTTCACAGCCTTTCAATGTAATTGGCGGGGGTTCTCCTGGTAGCGGCTCGTGACACTCAGAGCATATGAGACATCCGGTCTAGTGGAGATCATGCCATATATAATACTACCTATTGCCGAGGCATATGACACACGTGTCATACTCTCTATCTCCTCATCAGTATTCGGACACATAGACTTAGATAGAGTGACCCCGTGGCTCATACGCCAATAATATAGGATGCTTCACCAATGTCCTTCATCGAGAATCTACTAGACAACCATACTTTAGTTGACTGCAGCATTCCTACATCATTCCCAATGAGTAGAATGTCATCAACATAAAGTACTAGGAATGTCACAGCGCATTTAACTACCTTCTTATATACACATGGCTCCTCGGGATTCTTGATGAAACCAAATTCCTTAATTGTTTCATCGAATCTCAGGTTCCAACTTCGTGATACTTGTTTGAGACCGTAGATCGATCTCTGAAGCTTGCATACCTTATGCTCGCTTCCAACAGATGTGAAACCCTCAGGCTGCGTCACATAGATCTCTTCCTTAATGTTTCCATTAAGGAATGCAGTTTTCACATCCATTTGCCATATCTCATAGTCGTACCATACGGCTATGGCTAATAAGATTCTAATCGACTTGAACATTGCGACTGGTGAAAAGGTTTCATCATAGTCAACACCTTGCCTTTGAGTGTAACCTTTTGCGACCAGTCGTGCCTTGTAGGTCATTACCTTACCATCAGGCCCAAGTTCCCTCTTGTATACCCATTTGCACCCAATAGGAACAATTCCTTTGGGAGGATTAACAAGAGTCCAAACTTGGTTCGCATGCATTGAGTCAAACTCAGACTGCATTGCTTCAAGCCACAAATTAGAATCAACATCGGAAATTTCCTCTTTGAAAGTTCTTGGATCAGATCCAACAATTTGATCACTTTGATCATCTTCAAGGAGAAAATCATATCTCTCAGGAGCCCTAGGAACCCTTTCGGATCTCCTAGGTTCGACCATTTCTGGTAATGGCTCTGGAGGTGTAGGAGATTCACCTGGTACTTCAGTTGGTTCTCGAACCTCTTCGAGTTCTACTATTCTACCCTTTCTATCAAGTAGAAATTCCCTTTCCATAAAGGTGGCATTCCTAGAAACAAACACTTTTGTTTCACTCGGATAGTAGAAGTAGTATCCAATGGAATTCTTTGGATAACCAATGAAGTAGCATAATATGGATCTCGTATCCAGCTTATCTCCCACTGTCTGCTTCACATAAGCAGGACATCCCCAAATCCTCATGTATAAGTACTTGGGTGGTTTGCCCATCCATATCTCATATGTAGTCTTATCCACTGCCTTGGTGTGGACATTGTTCAATAACATTACCGCCGTTTCGAGCGCATAGCCCCAAAACAAGGTAGGAAGTTCAGCGAAGATAATCATAGATCGAACCATGTCCAACAAGGTTTGATTACGACGCTCCGCTACACCATTGAGCTGTGGTGTGGCCGGAGGGGTCCACTGTGCGAGAATCCCATTCTCTTTCAGATAGTCTTGAAATTCAGCACTCAAGTATTCACCACCTCGATCAGATCAAAGTGCTTTAATACTTTTGCCTAGTTGATTTTCTACTTCAGCCTTGAATTCTTTGAACCTTTCAAATGATTCAGACTTGTGCTTCATTAAGTACAAGTACCCATACCTAGAGTAATCGTCGGTAAAGGTGATGAAGTATGTGTGACCGTATTTAGTACCAATACTAAATGGACCACACACATCAGTATGGATCAAATCCAATAGACCTTGAGCACGCTCACCCTTTCCCTTGAAGGGCCGCTTAGTCATCCTTCCCTTGAGACAAGACTCACAAGTCGGTAAGGAGTTAATGTCTGACAGATCAAACATGTCACTCCTAACTAACTTGTTCATCCTACTTAGAGAAATATTACCTAGCCTAGCGTGTCATAGTTGTGCTGGGTTCAAGTTATCGTGTTTCCTTTTAATCGTTGTTGTATGTGCTTCGACATCGCGAGTTGGAACGTCCTTTAATTTTAAGGTGAATAAATCGTTTTCGCGTTCCCCAATTCCAATCAAACATTCATTCTTGTAAATGTTGCAAATCGAATTAGCAAACATACAAGAATATCCATCACTATCAAGCATAGAAACAGAAATAATGTTCTTTATTAATTCGGGAACAAACAAAATGTTTCTCAATAACAACTTAAAATCAGAAGACAGAAATAAATAAACATCTCCTATATCTACTGCAGCAACTCTTGCTCCATTGCCAAGCCTCAAGTGGGTATCACCCTCTCTAAGACGTCGGCTTCTTGTCATCACCTGCAAATCATTGCAGATATGAGATCCACATCCGGTATCAAGTACCCAAGAAGTCGAATTAAGAGACATATTTATTTCGATATAGAACATACCTTTCGCAGTTCGCAACTGCTCGAGGTACTCCTTGCAGTTCCTCCTCCAATGCCCAGGCTTGTGGCAGTGGTGGCAAATATCCTCATGCTTGTTTGGCTTGGAAGCCTTTGCCTTTGGCTTCTTGGTGGGCTTTTCCTCCTTTGCAGGGGCAAAACGCTTCTTTCCCTTGCGTCTGGGCCCCTTCTTCGCAGAGGAAGAAGAGCCCATAAGGAGGACGGGCTTGTCCTTCTTTATGGTTCCTTCAAACACTACAAGCATGTTAACCACCTCTTCAAGGGTGGCTGCCAGCTTGTTCATGTTGAAGTTGACCACAAAGGGGTCGAATGCAGCGGGTAGTGAGAGGAGAAGCACATCCACAGAAATCTCGTGTGGAAGTGTGATATCAAGGCCCGACAGCTTTTCAACGAGCCCAATCATACGAACCCCATGCTCGCGGACCGAAGTCCCATCACGCATGCGGCTCGTCATCAGCTCCTTGACAGCCGTGAACCTCTCATGTCGAGAGTTCTCCCCATACAGTTCTTTGAGATGAAAAAGTATGTCAGCAGCATACTTTGTCTTCTCAAAGCGCCGTTGCATTTCGTTAGACATTGACGCCATCACATAGCATCGAGCTTTAACCTCGTCGTCCCACCATTGTTTAAGCATAACCAGCTCCTCAGGGCTGATATCGGCAGGGGCTTCCTTCGGAGGGCACTTCTCTATCGTATAAAGAAGTTTCTCCAAAGCCAACACAAGATTGAGGTTGCGGAGCCAGTCTTGGTAGTTCAGACCGGTGAACTTGTTGCTATCCAGTATAGCAGCGAGTGGGTTTTTGAACGAAGACATTATATAAGCAGTAATTGAACTTGTTGCTATCCAGTATAGCAGCGAGTGGGTTTTTGAACGAAGACATTATATAAGCAGTAATACTGAAAGAAAACAGACAATCATCAATAACTATATAAAATAATCGCTAAGACATAAAACAAGGTCGTTAAGTTTTATGAATTATCCTCCCACTATTTTAACGATTTCACCACCCTCTAATGAAATCGAGAAAGCAGGTTTCTTTAGTGGGTACACGGAGCCCAGCGATCATGGTCCCGAATAATATCAGCCAACCACGACCTCCAAAAGGTAGTTTCCAATTGCAACCGGTGCAACCTCCATGTATTCACCTCATGTCTAGTAAGGGCCCAATAATATGACGCCGTTTACTATCACGTGTCAACATGACCCATCAATGTTGAGTCGTGAAGGACGGTCCCCTTAACGTCCCCAATAATATGAGCCAACGTTAAAGAGAGTTCCAACCGACTCACAACAGTTGTCAATGGCGTGGACAGCTTTCCGGCATACATGACCCCCTCAATAATATGAGTCGGGCCATGTATAGGGGTAGCATCGGCGTACACCCATTGTTGATGGAAGGTAGGGAGATTTAAACAAATTTAAATTCCCTTAGTTTGTCGAATAAACTTTTATCTTGATATAAGCTTTAAATCATATTTAAAGCGAGGGATTTTATTTTCGAAAATTTGATCTCATGCAATATATTTTAAATCATATTTAAAACATGCGTCCGTGGTTGTCAATCACGGACCTGGGTCCAATCCTAGGTGAAATGCAATATGCAATGCAATCCTATTACATTTGCTTCCAATTTTACAGATCTTCGGTCTTCAATATCTTTGATCGTCATCGGGCCCACCATCTTCAAAATTCCTCCCACTAAGTCTAGTAATTTACAATAAATTTCCATGACAAATAAGGGATACATTTTAAGGGGTGGGAACGGGCCACAAACAGACCCACTGTAATAAATGATAATCAACAATGTCAAATACAACCGAAATCATAAAAACCTAAAGCATACACCTAACACATTGGGCATGGCTCTCGATCATCCCAATCATGCAATCAATCTAATTAATATGCATAAATTAAATAATCCAATATTTATCGCAAAATCATATTTTAATCATAAAATCGCATTTTATAATAAAATCGTATTTTGTCGATAAAATCAAATTTTAATCAACAAAATCATATTTAATTATAAAATCATATTTTACAATCAAAATCATATTTTGCTATTTTAATTGCATCATATTGGGCCTAAAACAATTTTGGGCCCAAAATCTCAAAAATTTCAAAATCGACCAAATTGGGCCCGATATCGAA
>KV007919.1:379324-396443 GCA_001598015.1 Dorcoceras hygrometricum
CGAAGACATTATAAATGCAGTTATACTGAAAAGAAAACAGACAATCATCACTAACTATATAAAATAATCCTAAGACATAAAACAAGGTCGTTAAGTTCTATGAATTACCCTCCCACTATTTTAACGATTTCACCACCCTTTAATGAAATCGAGAAAGAAAGTTTCTTTAGTGGGTACACGGAGCCCAATCAAGCGATCATGGACCCGAATAATATCAGCCATCCATGACCCCCAAAAGGTAGTTTCCGATTGCAACCGGTGCAACCTCCATGTATTCACCTCACGTCCAATAAGGCCCAATAATATGACGCCGTTTACTATCACGTGTCAAGATGACCCATCAATGTTGAGTCGTGATGGACGGTCCCCTTAACGTCCCCAATAATATGAACCAACGTTAAAGGGAGTTCCAACCGACTCACAACAATTGTCAATGGCATGGACAACTTTCCGGCATACATGATCCCCTCAATAATATGAGCCGGGCCATGTTTTAGGTAGCATCGACATACACCCGTTGTTGATGGAAGGTGTGAGGATTGAGAATTTGATTTAGTGATTAATTGTTTTGATTTGGAATTAATCACGTGTGTTTTGAGGAAATTGCGAAAGAATTGAAGTTCCTGCTGTTTTCGAATGTTGCGTGGAATTTTGGAGAATTTTATCGTAGCAATTTTGGTGCAAAGCTGTTTATAGCAAGTTACTGTAGCTCCTGCTGGTGGAATTGGAATCAGCAGATATGGTGACATCAGCGTGACGCATGAAGATCTGCTGGCTTTGGTGCGAATTGAAGTTGCTGCTGGTAGACATCGCGCGTAGCGTGAGATTGAGCGAGAAAGTGACGCGTGTTAGTCAACATTTTGGAGTGTTGACTATTGTTTCAGCAGATGGCTTGTGGAATCAGTTGCGAGTGCTATCGATAGATATGATGACGTAGGCGTGACGTATCCATTGCTGCTGGTAGTATTTGCGTTGTATTGGTTGCTGCTGATCAGCAGGCGCGCTTTTGCAAGAGCGTTGAGAAGCGGCGTCGTTTGATTAAGTGGAAACGCTACGTTTTGGAGCTTTGTGTTTGGAGATCAGCAGTTGGCAGCTTTGCTTACGTATATGAAGTGACGTCGTTTGATTTAGTAGATGCGTCGTCGTTTTGAGTGTTTTCTCGCGACCAGCAGATAGATTGCTTTGTAGAGAGAGCTGTTAACATCTCTTGGTTGTTTTGCTTGCGCGAGAGCTGTTATCTGCTGGTGGTTGCTTCGGCGTCGTTTAGATAAGTTGGAACGGTGTCGTTTTGTAGCGTTTTTGTGCGATTGTTGTTTAGACGTTGCTGCTGATTTTACGAAGTGAAAAGGGAAGATTGCTGCTGATAGACTTCTGCTGAATTTTTCGATGGATCTTAGTGAATCAGCAGGCGAGGTTTGAAGAGGTATATATCGAAGTGTTGATTGACACTTAGAAATATTTTGAACCAGCCATATCTTATCTCTTCTTCTCCAAACCCTCGTCGGGCTACTGTTCACCGAGACATTTCTTCCCTGGATTTCCTTCGCATCCAGCCTTTGTTTTTGGAGATCTTTGTGGCGCTGAATTCCCCTTGCTTAGCTCTTTCGTTTGCTACCCATTTGAGTAGTTGAATTGCGCTGGAAGTGGAAACGCGAAGCTGCTGGACTTCGAAGCTTTTGAGGAAAGTCTGTGCGTACGTTCTTCTGCTAGCGTGAGCTTTTGGGTGAGCAATTCTTGTGGTTTGAGCTCGGTTTTTTTAGTAATCTAAGTCTGCGTAGAAGTGTAGAATTTGGATTAGCTTCTGGCAGTAGGTTTAGCGTGATTATGATTAAGAATTGAGCTAAGATATTAGCTGTGTTGTAACAGATTTCAGCTTCCAGGAAGTGTCCTGCTGCGTGATTTGAGCCAAGAGGAGTTTGTAGGTAATTCGAAGGAGGAAAGGTACTAATTGAGCAGCTCTTAGCAGCTTGAGCGTGAACATGTCTATTCTTCGATGTTGTGAACTGCTGCTATATGATTTACGTGAACTTAGATGATGAAATTGATTGTGTTCGGTTTGTTTCACATATTGTATATTGTATGCATCCAGCATGGATATTGAATGACATTCATTGCATACATCTTGAGCCTGAATTGACAGATTGATTTGATAACCTGATTGGGTGCCACGTTGTGACTGGCTGACTGTTAAGTCGTGCCTGAAAAGTCCAATGCTATCGTCGGAGTGGTGACTACCGGATTCGAGTGTCTATCACCGGCTGATTGGCTGCGTGTGGTATAGAGGCTTGCTTTGAGTTGCCAGTTTATAGACTGGTCTAGCTATCCGATTTCTTGATAGCCCTCATGCATTCATAGCATTGATTTATAGCATGTTGCATGTTTATCTGCTTTGATAGCTCTTCGTACTGAGGCTTGACCTCGTACTTGTTTCCTGCTTTTGTTTAGTTTGGGTATGTGTTGCCCATTTGCAGGAGCTCTAGGTAATCAAGCTGGACCGAGTGGAAGTTCAGCTGGTCGATCCCCGCGTCCCTGAGTCCCAGTCTATATACGATATGTATTGAACCGGGGGATGCCCCGTGTTATCATGTATTGGGGATTTATTTTGGATGATATACTTGTTGTGTTGGAATTTGAGTCAACTCGTATTTTGTTATAGCTATTTTGAATGTATGATTTGAAGTTCAGGCCCATTGTATTTCGAAAATTTTTAAGCCCTGATTTTAAGCTTCCGTGTTTATGCACTTATTATGTGTTAATTGTTAGTAATTAGCACGGGGCCTGACATGATCGACCTCCGGTTGTCGATCTAGAAAATTTTCTATCACCAGTTGAGCAGTTCATGCTGCTGTGAGGCCCTCGTTCTCGGGTGCTCGGGTTTCCTGCCTCCCAGCATCTGGTCCTTAGGTATGGCCTATCTCGTTTCTTCTATTATCGTTTCCCACAGACGGAGCCAATTGATGTAACCGAATTTTGCCCAACCAATGAGTTGTCACCACGTCAGACCGTATGGTCGGGAGGTCGGGATATCTATAGGTCTGGAGGTCTATAAATCTGTAGGTCGTGAGGACTGGATATCTGTAAATCTGTAGGTCGGGAGGACTGGAGATCTGTAAATATGTAGGTCGGGAGGACTGGAGATATGTCCTCGGGGGATGGGCTGGACGTCCTTCCTGCAATGACCTGCGACCACAGACACGGGTCAAAGGGCGTCGGGAGTCATCCTGACGAAGGCCCTCCGATGCTTAAGTCAGCTCGGGTGATTGAGAAGATATAGAGAGGGCAAAGAATAAGTCTGCTGAATGTGTGTAAAATGAGAAAATACCTGGTATTTATAGGAGAGCCAAGGGGTTACGTGTTGTACTACCTGGGTAATTATGAGTAGGGATGGGTTTAGCAGACATCACGTGTACGCTACCCTACCACCTGTACGCAGGGATGGGTCTTGCAGCTTTGTCAGAGCACTAATCATGAATTATAGAAGAGGGCCACCTTCTTCGAGCCTTGGTACCATATTAGCCTTTAGCACAGCTTTTCATCCTTAGACGGATGGTCATTCATAGAGGATGGTCCAGACTCTTAACATTTACTATGCTTCAGAGCTGGGTTTCGAAGCTACCTCAAGTCAAGTTAACTTACAATAACAGCTGTCAAGATTCGATAGAAATGTCTCCCTATGAATCTTTTTATGTGGCGGCAAGTGCAGAACACTGATCCATTGGATGATGTAGGTGAGAGAGATGAATTGGGTCACGATATTGTTAGACATACTGCCTAGGTAATTCGCAACGTTTGGGACAATGAGAATGGTTCAGAGTAGATAGAAAAATTATGTAGAAAAACATCGCCATAAGTTGGAGTTTGAGGTAGGAGACCACGTGTTCCTCAAGGTGACTCCTATCAGAGGAGTTATGAGATTTGGAAGGAGGAAAAGCTGAGTCCAAGGTACGTACATTGGACCATTAGAGATCTTGAGAGAGTGGAAACACTTTCTTATTGAGTTGAGTCCAAGGTAAATTGGACCATTAGACATCGGCAACTTAGCAGCGGTGCACAATGTGTTCCATGATTCTACACTTAGAAAGTACATGTCAAACCCTTCTCATGTCTTGAGTTATGAGCCACTACAGTTGGCACCGGACATAACTTACAAGGAGAGGCCAGTGAGGATACACCGGAGAGAAGAAAGGCGACTGAGGAACATAGTCACCAATGATTAATGTTCAGTCGACCAACCACACTGAGCAAGAAGAAACTTGGGATACCTAGACATGCGCAACCTATATCCACACCATTTCGGTAAGTCAAATTTTGAGCAAGAAATTTCTTTTAAGGGGTAGAATTATAGTGCCCATAAGTTTGAGGTAGTCATATGGATCAACAAGATTAAATTATTTTTTTAAGGATGAATTTGTTTTAATTAAAATAAATGATGATTTATGTTGAGAATCCAGGATTTTGGTTTGAGATAAGATTTGTAGAGAAATATACCCGAGTTTGGGAAAAATTTATTTATAAGTTTCTATATGTCAAGTTTTAAACAAAATTTTATATTTTGACCCTAGTTAATTAAATAAAAATTTATTTATATTGGAAATTTGTTAAATTTTATTTGCTAAATTTTTTGGCGCATTTATGTTAGTTATATTTAGTGCTTTTACAATTATAAAAAAGAGGGGCATCTTTAATCCAAATTGCATTTCAAATATTATAGCAAGATTATTAAATTATTAAAAGCACTTTTTAGGCGGTTATAGTATTATATGGCATTATTTACTCTCAAATATCTGAAAATTCATTTTCCCCTCCCCTAAACTCTACAAATGATATATTTGGACTGTTGGACAAAAAATCAGGTTTAAGAGCGGCTGCGGATGGGAGTGGCCTATTGCTTCTTCAAAAAAAAAAATGAAAAAATTTAGGTTTAAGAGCGGCTGCGAATGGAAGTGGCCGATGTCTTCTTAAAAAAAAATTCGAAGAGAATTTGATCGTGTTCCGTAGTATCTACCCTTTGCCAGATCGTCTCTCGACCGTGTCTTACCGAATTTGAGGCAAGTTAACTTCCGTTCTCGATGTGTTGATGAGATTCTATTATGTTTGATGTTCTATGGTTTTCGAAAATTGAGGTTTCATTCCAGGGTATTGAACGTTCTTCTGTTTTCTTTTTGAAAAGCCAAGACACCAATTTTTTTTTCATGAATTCCGATCATGATGCTTTATCCTTCAGCAAGTCCTTTTTTTTATGTATGTTGTATGCATGAATATATATCGTGTTCTTTGTGTATGTGATCGAGTGCTGGTGTTTTGTGTGGGTGAAGTAGCTGTGGCCCGTGGTATAGGCTTACGGCCATTCATCGGTGAAATTAGGATGCCTGTTGTTTTGTTAAAGTTGAAATCAAAGGGCAGCATACGTCGACCTTCCATATTTCTGGATAGCTGCTGTGTGTGTGCTACTGGTTCTTTTTTTCCATGTATGAAGGTGATTGAGTGTGCCGTGTGAGTGAGCTCCAGCTTTCTGGACTTGAGTTTCTTCCATGATTCTGCTGCGTATATGCATGTGATTGGAAGTGTGTGAGGCTTGCGGTATCGTAAAATTTATATCATTCGAGGGAGGAAGGAAACAATCAAAACTTTTTTTAAAAATAATAAAAATCGGTCGTTTGCTTTGGAAAGAATAGGAATAGTTCTTTATTATTTCATTTTTGGTGTGGTCTTCTTTGGAGTCATTGTCATTATTTTATTTTTTAAATTCTTTAGTATGGTTATATATATATACAAAAATTTGTTGGTTCCGCCGTGAAAATAATAGGAGGCAATAATTCTCTGATTATTTAGAATTAGGAGAAAATTTTGGAGAAAAATAATTTATCACCAGCAATTTTTATCTTTAAGGATTTATACGGACTTCTGACAAAGTTATGACTTGAATTATGGGATGCGTTGATGCCAGCAGATAGGTGAGGTGCTCCACCAAATCACACGAGTAACAAGGATCCTTATATATATGTATATATATGGCACCATAGATACACAATGCACGCACGCAACACACGAAACTTTATAAAGAAATTCACTCACGCACACCAAAATAATATGGGCTGCCATACGTTTTCTTTCCATCCAAAAGAAACACAATTTGGCAAACTCATGCATGGGCCATCACACTCACGGGTGGAGCATTTTTATTTTTATTTTATTTTTCGAAAACTTCGTGCCCAATTTTTTGCTTCAAATCCGCCGCACATTTTAAATTATGCTAAGGCCGTCAAGATCACACCCCGAAAACTCAATAAGAGATATTTTCTTCTTCCTTTCGGCACTCAAACCGACGAAGTTCAAACATTTATTTTTCCAAGTCAAGGCAGCGCGACATTGTATTAAACAAGGAAGACTCAGTGCCTGAGATGCACAAGGCGGCCCCGCAACCACAACTGAAGAAACCATAGAAATAAACAGGGAAACTCAAAACACAAGCCACCGCCCAACCGCAAAGCTAACACCCTAATGTTTCCTATCCTAGAAAACGTACGCAACACTAGCATTTTAGAACTCGATTTAGAAAAATACGAACCATGGACTCGAGAGGGCTGTGGTTCGCTGTTTCGGCATGCAATTTTATTCGAAACATATCAAAGAAATATTTCTCTCCTAAGAAAGCCACGAAAATTAACAGTACCAATTAACAATTCAATGTGCAGAACGCATTTTCTGAAAATTTATGTTCCAATATCATTCAAAAACCTCATGCACATCAAATAAAACAAAGCATTCCACGTTCTCATCGATGCATCAATAAACATAATAAAAAACTTGCCTTAGATTGTTTTCTGTTTGAAAACAATGCATCGATGTTTATTGTGCATGTATATTTATTTCGGCAATCTATGAAATAAATACATGCATTACTTCGACCATCAATTAAGTAGGTTGTTTTCAAACAGAAAACAATAAACATCCAAGTCACGTTCAAACATTTACAATGCATTTGCTTGACCAAACTGTCACCTACGTACTAAAACATAAATTCTTGAGTTTGGTTCTGTTTTTGTTTGTTATAGGTTGTGATGATGTAATTTTGGATCTTTCTAATGTTAAATCAGGCGAGAGCAATTCTGATGCTAAATCCATTATCACATTATTCAACTCGAATGACATTACAAGAATTCATTATTTCCATACTAGATGATACCTTGATGGGAGATTTATTTTTGAAAACACTGAGCTCCCTGGATTGAAATTCCTTATCAAACCATTGAGGGTTATACAAACACTGGATTATTATTCTTGTTGAGCCAAACAAAATTCAATGAGTTGTATTTAAGAAAGAAATGCGGATATGGTTAAATTCTGAACTTGTAAATGAGTTTACAAGCATTGAGGATTTCTGAAGTGCATTTGCTAAAAAATAGTGAAGGTGTAAATAGTGAAGGGGAGTACACCTGTAAAAAAAGGCAAGAATTGTTCCAGAATTCGCAGCTCCTATATTTAGAGTCAGTGGTTCAAAAGTGAATTCATATTATTTTAACGAGATTTTTAAAATCATAAGTCGATGATATCTGTCAGAAATATGATAGAACATGATCGTCGACTAAAAGTAAGTGATGACGGCATTGGACTTTAAATGAGCCGATGAATTTAAATATAAAATTTGGGCTTTCACTTAAACCTGACATAACAAATATAGTACACAAATCACTCCCTCATCTCCTTCTTGTTTTCGACAGAACATTTTCATCATCATTTGTTTCTGTTGGAATATCATTCACGATTTTACGATCATCGTGTTTCTCTATGCATTTTCTTTTTCGAGTATTTTTATCCTTGGAACTGATTGGCCTTCCACGCTTCAGGCGTGTTATGACATCATGAACATCTTTGTTCTCAATTTGTTTCTTCGAAATTTCAATTCGAGCAGGAGCATTTATAGCATATATATGTGATTTAGTTACTCCTTTCGTGTCTACAAATGCATCTGGCATTTGATTTGCTATTCGTTGCAAATGCACAATTTGCTGTACTTCTTCATCACATTGTTTATTTCTTGGATCCAGATATAATAATGATGGTACACACCATGTAATCTCTTTTTCGGTATGTTTCTTTTCTCCCCCTAACATTGAGAAGGTATTCTCATCAAAATGACAATCAGCAAAACGTGCTGTGAATACGTCGCCTCTCTGAGGTTCAAGATATAGAATGATTGATGGACTATCATAACCAATATAAATTCTCATCTTTCTTTGAGATCTCTTTTTCGGTATGTTTCTTTTCTCCCCCTAACATTGAGAAGGTATTCTCATCAAAATGACAATCAGCAAAACGTGCTGTGAATACGTCGCCTCTCTGAGGTTCAAGATATAGAATGATTGATGGACTATCATAACCAATATAAATTCTCATCTTTCTTTGAGGTCCCATTTTTGTTCGTTGAGGTGGTGCAATAGGTACATATACCGCGCATCCAAAAATTCTGAGATGAGAAATATTTGGTTCTTTACCAAATGCAAGCTGCAATGGTGAATATTTATGATACGCACTTGGTCTGATGCGAATTAATGCAGCAGCATGTAAAATTGCATGCCCCCATATAGAAATAGGGAGTTTTGTTTTCATAATCATTGGTCTAACAATCAGTTGTAGACGTTTAATCAATGATTCTGCTAAACCATTTTGTGTATGTATATGAGCAACATGATGCTCAACAGTAATTCCCACCGACATGCAATAATCATTGAAAGTTTTGGAAGTAAATTCACCAGAATTGTCGAGTCTAATATTCTTGATTGCATAATCAGGAAATTGAGCTCGTAATTTTATTATTTGGACAAGTAATCTTGCAAACGCCACATTCCGAGTTGATAACAAACATACATATGACCATCTGCTGGAGGCATCTATCAATAGCATAAAGTATCGAAATGGTCCACATGGTGGATGAATTGGCCCATAAATATCACCCTGAATACGTTCAAGAAACATGGATGATTCAGTTTTTTTCTTGGCTAGTGATGGCCTTATAATAAGTTTCCCAAGAGAACATGCTTTACATTGAAACTTATTATCTTGAAAGATCTTCTGGTCTTTCAGCGGATGGCCATGTGTACTTTCTATAATTCTTCGCATCATTATTGAACCAGGATGTCCCAATCGATCGTGCCAAGTAGTTAACATTGGCAAATTTTGAACTACCATGTTTGATTCGATTGGTCTTATATGCGTATAATGCAATCGAGCTGGAAGAAAAGATGCAGCGCGAGTGGCCGCATCTGTTTGAGTAGCTGTTGAGCTAAATTTCCAGTAGTTTGTAGCTTTTGGTTGTATTTCCTTCCCTAGTTGTTGTTATTTGTTTTCTCAGTTATCTTGAACTCTTGGCCTTGTGTTGGGCGAGTTCTGTTTGTAGCTTGCTGTTGTGTTGTTTTCCAGGGTTGTTGTGATTTCGAGGACGAAATCCTTTTTAACATCTACTTGCTGTGAGACCTGGATTTGTATTAAGATTAATTTGTTGGATTGTATCGGTTTTTGGAGATCTCCGTTGGTTCAAATCTCTGTTTGAGAGTTTGGTTTACATTTTCGGGTCTGAAATAGCATTTGGAGCAATTCTGGAAGTTTTCGTGTTTTTGAGATTTTTGAGTATCAGCTGGTTTTGTGAGCTAGCATCTGGTCGGTGGCAAAACCAGTCGAAGCGTGTTTTAGCGCGAGATTCCTGAAACGCCGTCGTTTGCGTGAAGTCTGGTTGCACGTGTTGAAATCAGCAGATGCATTAGTGTATTTGCGTTGAGGGCTAAAACGACTGCGTTTAGTTTAGTTGGCGCGACGTCGTTTGGATGTTGCGTCTGGTACCAGCTGGTGGAATTACGTGTGTGTGTCTGTTGGTTGTTCAGAAGAAACAGATGTCAACGCGGGTCAACATTCCTGTAGCTCGAGAGGAAACGTCGTCGTTTGGATGTTGCGACTGATTGTCCAGCTGCGAGAGATTTGTTCGTTACTGTAGCTTGCTGCTGGTATTTAGCGAGTGCTGCTATCAGATTTGATGACGTCAGTGGAGCGACGTCGTTTGGGTTAGTTGCAACGCTGCGTTTTGAGGTTGCGACTGGAACCAGCAGAGAGAACCGTTGCATTGTTTTGTTCTTGCGACTGGATACCCAGCTGCTGGTATAGTATCCTATGCGACGTCGTTTGAGTAAGTTGGTGCGACGCCGTTTTGAGAACCAGCCGTAGTTTGCTTTGCGATTTTTTGTAGCGTTGTTGGAGAAATCAGCAGTTGGTTCTTGCGTCTGCTGGTTAGTGGTACCTGCTGGTTTGGGAAATTAATTGTGTCGACTGGTTTTGTCGGTGGACAATTGATTGTGTTGATTTCAGTCGTTGCAAGTGCTATTTATAGGAAGGCTTGGTCTTCGAATTGTGATATCAATTCCATACTTAGCAAATATTTCCCTCGTCTGTGTTCTTCGTTTCGAACCCTAGAGCTCTGTTCAGCCGTGAGCTTTTCCGGCGAATTCCCGGCGTTTCCGGTGGTTGTTTTGCTTGTGTGAGGTAACGTTGGACTCCTCTCGAGAAGCTCTATCACTCCTCACCAGTTTTAGAAGCTGTAATTGGCTAGTTGAGGAATGCGAAGTTGCTGCCGTTCGAGTATTGCGTAGACCGGGTAGAACTACGTTCTGGTTTTTGGTGAGACCTTGTTCCTAGCCATAGTTTTAAGCTTTTCGTTTAACTGTTGAGGTATATTGGGCAGCTGGTTGAGTGTGACTCCCGGTCGTGAGCTTGTTTAGCATCCCGTAAGATTTATATTGTGTATGCCGTGTGTTTATCAGGATTTTACCAGAGTCTTCGGGATTTCCTTGTGGTAACCAGCGTGTGCTAATTATAGCCCAGATGTATAAGGTACGGATTTGAGCTTGATTTAGCTTGGGATTGGCGTGAGATATTTTGCGTGGCTGCTGGGATGTTTCGGTGAACTTATCTGTGTATTGCTTGCTGAGCATTGGTGTTTATACTAGCTGTTTCATGTGAATTGCATACACGCATTCGTTCACGAATATTTCAGATCCCTTATGTATCGTATTTGCAGCCTGTATCTTGTATTGCTGTTGTTGATTCTTACCAGGATGCGAGTGCGAGCGGCGATACCGCACTCTCATCTCCCTGCTGGGATCGTTAGCCACCATGAGCCGAGTGGTTAACTACCACAGTTCATGGACGAGGCAACAGCAGGTTGGATTGTTTGATGCATCTGGTAATTGGGTGTAGTGTCATGGCGAGTGGCTCATTACCACACTGTGAACACACCCCGTGGCCACTGTATGTTGTTGATGATTCTTAGAGCTATTTATGTATGCTTTGTCATTGCTTGTTTTATGATTTGAGAACTTATTTTAAGTATCGCTTTATTTTAAATTATATGTTTAAAACCGTCGGGCCTAAAAGCGAAAATTTTACCCACTTTTTGATAGCTTTCGCATGTGTTTATCTGTTGTGAGCACGAGGCCTGACATTTTTGGTATCAGAGCTTAAACTGGGATAAGCTCAATTCCTTTGATCACACTTGAGTCTAGGCACAGTGTTGCGTGTTGCATGTGCTTGACTTATGTGACTACGTGCTGCATATTTTGTGTTATATGCTTTCTATGCTGTATCTGTTCTGTTTTTCCTTATCCTGTTGAGTGTTTTAGATGCCGCCTAGACGTCGTGGTAGAGGTAGGGGGCAGTTCCAGGAATCAGGAGGACAGAACGAGGATCAGTATAGTGCTCCTAGTCGTACTCTTGAGAGTAGTGGAGAAGAGGAGGCTGAGGCTCCGCCGGCTCCGGTAGAGAGAATGGATGTGGTTATAACTCGGTTTCAGAGGATGAATCCTCCTGTCTTAAATGGCGATGAGTCGAGTGAGGATGCGGATTCGTGGCTCCATAGTGTCATACATCTTTTTGATCGGGCTCAGTATGACGACGATCTCCGGTTGAGGTTAGTAACCTTGTTGTTGAGGAAGGCCGCAGAGCGTTGGTGGCGAGGTGCGTCTAGTACCTTACTAGAGACTGGTGTTGGTATCACTTGGGACAGTTTCTACAAGGTCTTCAGGCAGGAGTATGTCCCCGATTCGTATGTGGCTGCCCGTGAGCGGGACTTTGAGTTTTTGGAGCAGGGTTCGTTGACTGTGCGCGAGTATGCTCGCAAGTTTTCTGCATTGTTGGCTTATGTTCCGCATGTTGCTGGCCGAGAGAGGGCCAAGAGTACCAGGTTTGTGGAGGGCTTGAATGGAGAACTGTACCAGAGCGTTTTGACAAGCAAGCCCAAGTCGTATGCTGAGGCCGTGGATACTGCTATCCACATTGAGGAGGGCATGAGGAGCCGTAGTGCGCGCAGAGCGCAGGTAGCGTAGGCGGTGCAGGGTGGTAGACCCGCTGGTCAGGGAGCTCAGTCGTCTCAGAGTTCTCAGTCCATGCATTTTCCTCAGCAGCAGCAGCAGGTAGCTCAGCAGTCCGGCCGCCAGAGGTTTCGACCCCGCGGTCAGCAATTTAAGAAGAAGTCTGGTTCAGGGTCTTCCGGTTCAGGCAGCTCGAGTAGCAGCGGCTCTCGGGTGGAGTTTTGTGGCTTTTGCGGTGGAAAGCACCCTTCCACGTAGTGTGTAGGTGTGCAGGGCTCCTGCAACCTTTGTGGTCAGTATGGGAATTTTGCGAGAGTGTGCCCGTCAGCTGGATCACAGCAGACCGCGGCCCAGCCTCAAGGTCGTGGGGGTCAGTCTAGGGGCCGTTCGCAGCAGTTTCAGCAGCCCCATTTTGGTGAGACTCCGTTTAGGCCGTTTCAGCAGCCTGGCCCTTCGCGTTTTGGGCAGTCGTCTCAGCCTTTCTTTCCAGGATCCCAGCATGCTCAGGTTAACGCCTTCACGAGGGAGCAGGCCGAGGAGACATCGAGCCGGGTGATTGGAGGTACATGTTTTGTTTTTGACTTTCCTGCTCGTGTGTTGTTTGACACCGGTGCATCGCATTCGTTTATTTTTGATTCGTTTGTTGTTGAGAATGGTTTGTGTACCGTCCCTTTGCACGATGTTGTTTCTGTTTCTACCCCCGATGGTGTGAGCCTGTTCTCGCAAGAGATTTTGTTGGATGGTGTGTTGCGGTTTGGTGAGCATTCCTTGTTAGCGAATTTGATCCGTTTGATGATTTGGGATTTCGATTGCATAGTTGGGATGGATGTGCTGTCCAACTACAGGGCCTCCGTGGATTGCTTCCATGGGATTGTGCGCTTTAGGCCTTTGTCTGGCGAGAAGTGGGACTTCTACGGCCAGGACTCTAGATCGAAGATTCCGTTGGTCTCCGCGATGGAGATGTTTAGTTTGTTGTCTTTGGGAAATGCTGGCTTTATGATTTACGCTTTGGATGCGTCTTCTTCTTCTAGTGTTCAGCTTAGTGACGTTCCCGTGGTGCGACACTTCCCCGACGTGTTTCCGGAGGAGATTCCTTGTTTTCTCCGAGGCGGGAGATTGACTTCAGCATAGAGTTGGTGCCTGGCACAGCTCAGATTTCTCGTGCCCCATATCGTCTAGCGCTTGCGGAGTTGAGAGAACTCAAGGTACAGTTAGATGATTTGTTGGAGAAGGGTTTCATTCGCCCTAGTATGTCACCGTGGGGAGCGCCCATTTTGTTTGTGAAGAAGAAGGATGGCTCAATGCGGATGTGCATTGATTTTCGTCAGTTGAATAAAGCCACTGTCAAGAATAAGTACCCGTTGCCGAGAATCGATGATCTGTTTGATCAGTTGCAGGGTTCTACGGTGTATTCTAAGATTGATCTTCGTTCCGGGTACCATCAGCTCAGAGTGAGGGAATAAGATGTCGCGAAGACTGCGTTTCGTACGAGGTACGGACATTTTGAGTTTTTGGTGATGCCGTTTGGGTTGACAAACGCGCCTGCAGTCTTTATGGATCTGATGAACCGAGTCTTCCGAGAGTTCATAGATCAGTTTGTGATTGTTTTTATAGACGATATCCTGGTGTACTCAAAGACTCCGAGGGAGCACAAGGAGCACTTGGAGATGGTTCTTCATAGGTTGAGAGAGCAGCAGTTGTATGCGAAGTTTTCCAAGTGCGAGTTTTGGTTAGATCGCGTTGTATTTCTGGGCCATGTCACTTCGGCGGATGGCATTTCTGTGGATCCCAGTAAAGTGGATGCCGTGTTGAACTAGGAGCGACCGAGAAATGTGTCTGAGATTCGCAGTTTCTTAGGTCTGGCTGGCTACTATCGTCGTTTCATTGAGGGGTTTTCTTCTATATCAAAGCCGATGACCCAATTGACCCAGAAGGATAAACGGTTTGTTTGGACTGAGCATTGTGAGAATGCTTTTCAACTGCTTAAGGAAAATTTACTGCGCCTGTGTTGGCTTTGCCGTCCGGTTCAGGTGGTTTTGTTGTTTGTTCTGACGCTTCGCTAAATGTATTGGGTTGTGTGTTGATGCAGAATGGTAGAGTCATTACGTATGCCTTGCGGCAGTTGAAACCGCACGAGACTCGTTACCCAGTTCATGATTTGGAGTTAGCAGCGGTGGTCTTTGCGTTAAAGATCTGGCGTCACTACCTGTATGGTGAGCAGTTTGTGGTGTACTCCGACCACAAGAGTTTACAGTATCTGTTTTCGCAGCCTGACTTGAACATGAGACATCGTCGGTGGATGGAGCTGCTTAAGGATTTTGACTGTGAGATTAAATACCAGCCTGGGAAGTCGAACGTAGTGGCTGATGCTTTGAGCAGGAAGGCTAGTGAGATGCTTGCGTCGTTGTACATCTCTAAGGATCAAGAGCATCTTAACACTCCGGGTTGGATATTTTACCCGGCTGAGGATTGTTTGTTGGTTTCATATTTTCAAGTGGAACCGCAGATTGTTTCAAGCATTCGAGCAGCTCAGAGGACCGATCCGTCTATCCACGAATTGAAGTTGAAAGTCAGGGCTGGCGAACTTGAGGACTATTCTGTCTCGTCCGATGGTTGTTTGCGTTTCCGGGGCAGGTTGGTTGCGCCCAATTTGATTGATTTGAAGGAGGAGATCCTTCGAGAAGCGCACTATAGCAGACATAGTGTTCATCCTGGTGCACGGAAGATGTACCATGCCTTGAAGCCGCACTTTTGGTGGGCTGGCCTGAAGAGCGATGTTGCTGGTTTTTTCGCTCGTTGTTTGAACTGCCAGATGGTTAAGGCCGAAAGGATGAGACCTGGTGGTCTGTTGCAGAGTTTAGAGGTGCCCCAATGGAATTGGGAGCACATTACGATGGATTTTGTGACGCATCTGCCTCGTTCCAGCCGAGGATGCGATGCTATTTGGGTAGTTGTAGACCGTTTGTCTAGGTCTGCATACTTCATTCCCTATGGGATTACCTTCTCGTTGAAGAAGATGGCGAAGCTGTACGTTGATTTTGTTGTTAGATTGCACGGTGTGCCTGTTTCAATCGTGTCTGACCGAGATCCGAGGTTTACTTCCAGGTTTTGGAAGAGTTTGCAGACAGCTTTGAGCACTAGATTAGCATATGTTGCGTGCTGTTGTGTTGGATTTCGGAGGTAGTTGGCAAGACGCATTGTCTTTGGTTGAGTTTTCGTATAATAACAGCTACCAAGTGACGATTGGCATGGCGCCTTTCGAGGCTTTGTATGGCAGGAAGTGCAGATCGCCAGTGTGTTGGGAAGAAGTGGGGGAGAAGCAGCTATCTGCCCCTGACTTTGTGCAGCAAATGAAAGATCATGTCGATCTAATCAGACAACGGATGAAAGCTGCCCAGGATCTCCAAGCCAGTTATGCGAATAAGAGGCGTCTACCTCTTGAGTTTCAGGTTGGTGATCGTGTATTTCTCAAGGTTTCTCCGTTTCGTAGTGTGATGCGCTTTGGACGCAAGGGAAATTTAGCCCCTTGTTACGTTGGTCCGTATGAGGTTGTCGAGAGGATTGGCTCTTTAGCGTATCGGTTGTTGTTGCCATCAGAGTTGTCCTCTCTTCACGATGTGTTTCATGTGTCGATGTTGAGGAAATACGAGCCAGATCCGTCTCATGTGCTTGGAACTGACAAGTTAGAGCTAGATCAGTCGTTGAGTTATCAAGAATACCCTTTGCAGATCCTTGGCAGAAAAGAGAAACAGTTGAGGAATAAGACCATTACGTTAGTAATGGTGCAGTGGAGCAAACATGGTAGAAAAAAAGCTACTTGGGAGCTAGAAGAAAAGATGCAGCGCGAGTGGCCGCATCTATTAGAGTAGCTGTTGAGCTAGATTATCCAGTGGCTTGTTGTTTTGCTGTGTTTATTCCTTAGTTGTTGTGATGTGTTTGCTCAGTTATCTTGAACTCTTGGCCTAGTGTTGGGCGAGTTCTGGTGTTAGTTTTTAGTTTCTATTCTAGCCTCTGCTGTTGTTTGTTGATTCAGAATTGTTGCCTGATTTCGAGGACGAAATCCTTTTTAGTGGGGGAGAAATGTGAGACCTGGATTTGTATTAAGATTATTTTGTTGGATTGTATCGGTTTTTGGAGATCTCCGCTGGTTCAAATCTCTGTTTGAGTGTTTGGTTTACATTTTCGGGTCTGAAATAGCATTTGGAGCAATTCTGGAAGTTTTCATGTTTTTGAGATTTTTGAGTAGCTGGTTTTGTGAGCTAGCAGCTGGTCGTTGGCAAAACCAGTCGAAGCGTGTTTTAGCGCGAGATTCCTGAAACGCCGTCGTTTGCGTGAAGTCTGGTTGCGCGTGTTGAAATCAGCAGATGCATTAGTGTATTTGCGTTGAGGGCTAAAACGACTGCGTTTAGTTTAGTTGGCGCGACGTCGTTTGGATGTTGCGTCTGGTACCAGCTGGTGGAATTACGTGTGTGTGTCTGCTGGTTGTTCAGCAGAAGCAGATGTCAACGCGGGTCAACATTCCTGTAGCTCGAGAGGAAACGTCTTCGTTTGGATGTTGCGACTGATTGTCCAGCTGCGAGAGATTTGTTCGTTACTGTAGCTTGCTGCTGGTATTTAGCGAGTGCTGCTATCAGATTTGATGACGTCAGTGGAGCGACGTCGTTTGGGTTAGTTGCAACGCTGCGTTTTGAGGTTGCGACTGGAACCAGCAGAGAGAACCGTTGCATTGTTTTGTTCTTGCGACTGGATACCCAGCTGCTGGTATA
>KV007919.1:408338-425981 GCA_001598015.1 Dorcoceras hygrometricum
CCAACTAGCCAACTTGTGGCGTGTGGGTTTATAGACTCTTGTATATGACAATCTTTTTATATGATATTCGCATTTATTTATATGGCATTCTTTACTTTCATTGTGTTGTATGATGATTAACAATTGCGTTGAGTAAAGACCTAGAATACGCTAAAGTGTATGTTAGATGTGATAGTGGGTATGACGGCTATCATGAAACACATCTAATAGTCAATGTGTATTCTGAACATGTTCCTAGTCGATTGGGCCGTCAAAATGAGGATAAGGCAGCCCGAGCTAGAGACTAGTATCTGCGATGCGAAGTACCATGTTTCATTGGTAGGGAACATTGTGATGTTCTGAGCATGCAGATAGATAGTGACCTGGTGGTCTATCGAACTACCCTCGTTCGGACTTTTCAAGTGGTTACCATTTGTCGAGTGGATAAGTCCGAGGTCTTGGTTGTACTGATTAGTCCTCACGACTCGAAACTTCATTGAGACTCTACATGATAGGCGTCTCACTTTGACTCGTTTGCCGACTGACTTGGGGTCATCAGGCGGCGGGATTGGGTGAGATCCCGATGCATGTAGGAGTCGATGCATCGTTGTCGAGGATTCACCGCTCGCAGACATACGTGGATATCCTATGCTATCTGAGGGGATAATAGTGTATAAATCTCTGGCCAGAGTACTAGAAGTGTTTTAGGTAAATGTGTTTACCTAGTTACACTCGCGATGTCACTATTTGATCTCCAAGATGTACGCATAGCTATCGGATCTTTAGCGACTCTCGATTTACCAATGGTCGTTGATCTGATAGGGATATATGGATTGAAAGGACCGTACTGTACGCTAACCACGACCAACTGGTTCTTGCAGGCACTATCAGTGATACCTAGGGGATCATGGGGCGATGTTGCTAGGCGCTCTTACCATGATCCGATGGGCAAGTCCGGAATTGTGATTCCGGAGCCGCAATGGTTGTGGGCCCACGGCTAGCTGTATCCCTGAACCATTGAGGGTCACACAAGTACTGGATTCGAGATTCCCGCACGGATACTCAGCTCAATGTGTTGAGCATGAGAAGAGGATTTTAGGGAGTGCGACTTCCTAAAAGTCAACAGGGGTCAAATCGTGATTTCCCGCTTTTGAGGGGCAAAACGGTCATTTTGCACTGGGGTTCTGAAAAATGGTTTTTTAGATCATAGTATTCAGTTTTAGAAACTGAGTCGATCGGTCCGATCTGATCGGCGATCGGAGTTACGATGAAGTCACGGTGATGGGGATGAACCGAATGTTCATCCGTTGGGCCGGTCCAAGTCCATCACTAAGTCTATTTAATATAGACTTAGGCTTTAATCAAAACACACAAATACTAAACACTCACAAACCCTAACCCTAAGAGCTTCGGCCGCCTCCTTCCTCTCTCTCAAAGCCGCCGCCGCCACCGCCTAGCGCCGCCGCCTCCCTCGCCGGAAATTGTTCCGACCAACTTGACGAGGAGAATCCGTCCACGCCGATCTTGTCAGGCCTTCTAGTGCAGGCTTACGAAGGAGTCTCGTATCCGATCGTGGACCTGATTGACGTAGTCTACCACCATCTATCGTGAAGTGCCGGTTTTCTCGAGAAACTGGTCGGAGCCAGACACGAGTTGCCAGCAAGGTAGTCATCTAAACACCCTATGAATGTCATAGCCTGTTGATTATTGAATTGTATTGATCGTCTCCCGGCATTTTTGTTCTTCCGCTGCCTCGTCGGGAGGCATGATCCAGATCCGCCGCGGTTCCCCGACATATCGAATTCGACTGCTGAAACTCATCGCTGAAATGAAATCAGTCGTAACAAAGTGAAACAATACTTTGAAACAAAACAGATCTTCACTGTTCACGTTTATCGTAAAACAGCTGCAAGAATATCTGTTAACATTTGAAACAGACGTCGTGAATGAAACGATGTCGTTGAAGTAGGAAACAGACATAATGACGTAAGCATATCTGCTACCAGTTATAACTTAAGGAAACGACGTCGTTAGTTTCAGCCAGTCGACAATAATTGCTAACAACGCGAATCGGGAATAAGTGTAAAAACGATGTCGTTTGCTTTAATAAGATGACGTAAGAAAGTCTGATAATAAGAATAAACAGACGTAAGAATATCTGTTATCAAACATGACCACGAATAAATGAAACGATGTCGTTTTCACAACAAACAGACGTACGAACAGTGCAACGACTGAATACAACGATACAATGCAACAGCTGATGAACAATGAAACCAACAGCTGATGAACAATGAAACTAACAGCTGATGAACAATAAAACTAACAGCTGATGAACAATGAAACCAACAGCTGATGAACAATAAAACCAACAGCTGATGAACAATGAAACTAACAGCTGATGAACAATGAAACCAACAGCTGATGAACAATAAAAGTAACAGCTGATGAACAATGAAACCAACAGCTGATGAACAATAAAACTAACAGCTGATGTGAGAAATTCTCGAAACCAAAAACTGTAACATCCCGAAATTCGGATTACGTAGAAATGAGTGCATGACTAGGGGGAAAACTTTATGTTAGCATGATTTTCATGTCATTTATGTGTTTACATGATGATTTTATGCTTTACTTGTGTATGTCACTTTACGGTACCGTTTGAGTTCCGACAAGCGGGGACGAGTCCGGAGACGACCAAATCGAAAATATTTAAATGTTTTAACCCTTAGACATATTTTAAAGCAAAATATTTTTATTTTATACACCATTTCCAAAAAAAATGAGATTTTATGCACGGTTACCGAGGGGGACCCGTTTTTCGCCTATACGGGCCATTTTTTGACTTTTACTACACTTTTAAATTTGAGAGGCCACATATTACGAAAATTAAAGGCTTGAAGTCTGAACTTTAAGTATTTTTAAGACTTTTTAATTAGAGGAGGGTTAGTATTGGAATATGCCTTTTATTTCCTTAATTAAACAAGTGGGAAGGGCCTTTTTGTACACTTTTCACTCACCCTTCACCACAATTTCGAAAATTAACCTAAACCCTCCCCACTCATCAGCCGACTTCAGCCTATTCTCCCCCCCTAGGTGGCCGAAACTTTCAAGGTTTTGATTGAAACTCAAAGGTGTTGGTCTACCCAATTATCCTCTGCTCCGGTAACGCGTATCTTCACTTCTTTTTCGATCAAGGCATGTTATATTCTCTCTTTTCTCACCATTTAGATCATAATACACTGTTTTTACAAAGATTATGCATGGCTTTTTCGTGGATGTTTCAGATCTCTATGTTCATGTTCATGATCATACGTTTTTCCATGTGCACCTCACGGTTTCGAACTTGTTTTGCATGGTTTCGGTTGATGGACTGCTTGAGTGGTTATGGTTCGATATTAGGTGGTTCATGGTGGTCCTAGGGGTGGCTTTTAGTGGTTCGAAGTGGAGGTTTAGGGTCCGAACCGATGGCTAGATGTAGGGCACCGTGCAGTGTGTGTTTCTGCATGCGCGATGCGGCTCCTTACCAGCGTTCGTTCTCCTTTGTACGTGCTCGGTTGGGGCCAAGGTTGGTCTTGTTGGAACCGTCTGGACCTGGGGATGGTCCAGCCGGAATGGCTCCAGAAGTGGTGGCCGGAGCAGAGAGAACGATCGCTGATACCAGCAGGTGGTCGTGACGGCGCGAAGCATGGCCGGTGCGACCACTTGCAGCGACTGTTTCTCCCTGGTTAGGCCACAGTTTGAGGCAAGGTTGGTCACGTTAGAACCGCCTGGACCTGGGGGTGGTCCATACGGAAGGGCTCCGGCCATGGTGGCCGGATCATGGAGGTCAAGCGCGATGACTGACTGCTGGTCGCTGCGCCGTGCATGGTGTGTGTTGTTGAAAATAAATGTTGACCGAATAAGTTTTCTACTTAGATAAACTTGGAACATACATGAATGTAATTAAGTTATCCAAGAATACATTATGCATGAACTTAGTAAGAGATGTATCTAGAAATGCATGGATGAAATTAATGTGGTCTCATCTAGATTCATCCATGGACTAGTATAAATAGTCTAGGCATGGTGGAAATGTAAGCCAAGTCATTGGAGCTATAAAATATTTTTATCATATCTCGACTTCCTCTTCCTACTACATTTTCAATTATTTTGTCCACCACCTTCCAACAAAGTGGTATCAGAGCTGATGGCATCCAAGGGATCGGCTCTTTCTTTCCAATATCCCCAACTTACCAAATACAATTATGATAATTGGTCGATTAGAATGAGGGCCATAATTGGGTCCCAAGGAGTATGGGACATCGTCGACAAAGGCTATGTAGAGCCTCCGAATGAGGCGGACCTCACAGCAAACCAGAAGGAAGCCTTGGAGAAGGAAAGAAAGAAGGATCAAAGTGCCCTCACCATCATCCATCAAGGGTTGGATGAAGACATGTTCGAGAAGATCGCCAATGAGATGACATCTAAGAAGGCGTGGGAAACACTATGCAACTCCGTTATGGGAGTGGATAAGGTGAAGAAAGTTCGGCTTCAAACTCAAAGGGCTGAGTTTGAATCAATTTTTATGAAGGAGAGCGAGACCATCTCCGATTATTTTACAAGAGTCTTGGCGATTGTGAATCAAATGAAGAGACTTGGAGAAGCTTTGCCCGATGTTCGCGTAGTTGAGAAAATTCTACGCTCTCTCAACTCGAAGTTCAACCATGTGGTGGTTGCAATTGAAGAGTCGAAGGACTTGGAGGCCATGACGGTCGATGAGCTCAACGGATCGTTGCGAGCTCATGAAGAGAGAATGAATCATGGCAAGCAAGAGCAAGTCGAACATGTGTTGCAGGCAAAGACAAATTACAAGCCAAGAGGTGGTTCTTATAGTAGAGGCCGAGGCCAAGGACGGGGAAGAGGTCGAGGCCAAGGACGTGGGCGTAGCCAAGGAAGAGAAGATCAATCTTCCCAATATGAGAAAAAGAATCAATCATCTTCACGAGGCCGTGGATGAGGAAGAGGAAGAGGTAACTATGAACGGACCGATGATAGAGGTAAAAAATCTCAAATTGAGTGTTATTCCTGTCATAAATATTGTCACTATTCTTGGGAGTGTCCATCTAATATGGACAATGAAGAGGCAAACTTGCTGGAGAACAGAGAATACGATGCAGAGCAATCCTTGCTTCTTGCATTAAAAGACGAGTCGAAATCAATGTGAGTACATGGTATCTTGACAATGGTGCCAGCAACCATATGACGGGAGACAAAGAAAAATTTGTGGAGCTTGACACAAGTCAGAAAGGCTTCGTGAGTTTTGGAGACAATACAAAGGTAAATATTGAAGGCAAAGGTACGATCCTCTTTGAAGCGAAAAATGGAAGTCATAAAGTTCTTAGTGATGTTTATTATGTTCCAAAATTGACTAGCAACATATTGAGTATCGGCCAACTTTTGGAACGAAATTACAAAATTTATATGGAGGATCGCACACTTTGGATTAGAGATTCTGATTCTAATCTCA
This sequence comes from Dorcoceras hygrometricum, assembly GCA_001598015.1. Taxonomy (NCBI): domain Eukaryota; kingdom Viridiplantae; phylum Streptophyta; class Magnoliopsida; order Lamiales; family Gesneriaceae; genus Dorcoceras; species Dorcoceras hygrometricum. The sequence goes on from KV007919.1 coordinate 413,827, forward strand.
TTGCTAAAGTATCTATGACGAAAAATCGCATGTTTCTGCTTGACTTGAAAGATTGTGGGCCTATGTGTTTGAAGAGTTTTGTTCAGGATCCATCATGGAAATGGCATATGAGATTTGGCCATTTAAATTTTGGCGGACTCAAATCTTTGGGAGATCATAAGATGGTGAAGGGAATTCAAAAAATTGATCACCCCGATCAAGTATGTGAAGCGTGCTTATTCGGCAAACATCCACGGAAGAGCTTTCCAAAGCAATCTCTTTCAAGAGCAATCAAACCACTCCAACTTGTCCATGCTGATGTTTGCGGTCCGATCAAGCCTCAGTCTTTTGGTAAAATTTGTTACTTTGTGCTATTTATTGATGATTTCAGTAGAAAGACATGGGTTTACTTTTTGAAATATAAATCCGAGGCATTTGATGCATTCAAGAAGTTTAAAACTCTTGTTGAGAAAGAACATGGATATGAAATTAAAGCATTGAGAACCGACAGGGGTGGTGAATTTACTTCTAATGAGTTTAACAGTTTCTGTGAGTTGCATGGAATCCGTCGTCCTTTGACAGTTCCAAGATCACCCCAGCAAAATGGCGTCGCGGAGCGGAAGAATAGAACGATTCTCAATATGGCCAGAACGATGCTAAAGTCTAAAACCATGCCTAAGGAGTTTTGGGCCGAAGCTGTTGCTTGTGCAGTATATCTTTCCAATCGGAGTCCAACAAAGAGCTTGAAAAATGTGACCCCTCAAGAAGCTTGGAGTGGGCAGACACCAGGTGTACACCATCTCAGAATATTTGGATCCATCGCTTATGCCCAGGTGCCCGAACAAGAAAGGTCAAAGCTTGATGATCGAAGCAGAAAACTTGTATTCATTGGCTATAATGAAAATTCCAAGGGATACAAGTTATTCAGTCCAGATAGCAGGCGGATTGTGATTAGCAGAGACGTGGAATTTGACGAAGATGCCACGTGGAATTGGAGATCTAAAACGGAAAATGACTCGTATGATATATATCCTTATTTTGATGAAGAAACTGATATGGAGCAAGAAGTCGAGCAGCAAGATCCTACTCCGCCACCATCTTCGGGTTTATCTAACACACCGGGATCATCTTCGGGAGAAAAGACTCCAAAATATCGGAGTTTGGCTGATATATATAATGAAACACAAGCTATTGATGGAATGAATTTGTTTTGTTTACTTGCAGATGCAGAACCTTTGAGCTTTGATGAGGCAGAGAAGGATGAGAAATGGAGGCGAGCTATGGATGAAGAAATTCATGCCATTGTGAAAAATGACACTTGGGAGTTGACATCTCTTCCCAAGAACCATCAAGTTATTGGTGTTAAATGGGTGTATAAGGCCAAGAAGAATGCAAACGGAGAAGTTGAAAGATACAAGGCAAGGCTCGTCGCTAAAGGCTACAAGCAAAAACATGGTGTTGACTATGATGAGGTTTTTGCTCCCGTAGCACGCTTGGAGACTATTCGACTTCTCATCTCTCTTGCAGCTCAATATCGTTGGAAAATTTACCAGCTTGATGTAAAATCAGCTTTTCTCAATGGGTTTCTTGATGAGGATGTTTATATTGAACAGCCGTTGGGCTATGTGATCGAGGGCCATAAAGATAAAGTGTTGAAGTTAAAGAAGGCATTATATGGGCTCAAGCAAGCGCCAAGAGCGTGGAACAGCCGTCTTGACAACTACTTGCAAGGAAATGGCTTTGTTCGATGTGCACATGAGTATGCTCTTTATGTGAAAAAGGAAGATGGATATTTCCTATTTGTTTGTATCTATGTGGATGATTTGATATTCATAGGAAATAGTTCAAGAATGTTCGACGATTTCAAGAAAGCTATGGCTCGTGAATTTGAAATGAGCGACATGGGACTTATGTCGTATTACTTGGGAATCCAAGTGAGACAAACGGAGGAGAATATCTTCGTTTCGCAGGAAGGATATGCAAAGGAGGTTCTCAAGAAATTCAACATGCTCAATTGCAAGCCTGTGAATACACCAATGCAATTTGGAACGAAGTTATCCAGAATGAAACAAGATGGGGAAGAAGAAGTTGATCCAACCACATTCAAGAGTCTTTTCGGCAGCTTAAGATACTTGACTTGTACAAGGCCTGATATTTTATTCGCGGTTTGAATTGTCAGCCGATTCATGGAGAATCCAACTGAATCACACATGATGGCGGCTAAGAGGATATCAAAGGTAACGTGAACTATGGAATTTCTTATTCATCTTCTAATGATTTTAAGCTGAAGGGTTATTGTGATAGCGATTTTGCCGGAGACATCGATGATAGAAAAGGTACTACCGGATTTGTGTTCTTTTTGGGAAAAAATGCAATTTCATGGTGTTCCAAGAAGCAGCCTATTGTGACACTTTCAAGTTGTGAATCCGAGTATGTTGCCGCTACGTCGTGCACTTGTCATGCAATATGGTTGAGAAGGCTATTGAAAGAGCTTCATTTGGAAGAAGAGGAAGCTACAAAGATCTTTATTGACAATAAGTCTGCTATGGATCTAGCGAAAAATCCTGTTTTTCATGAACGAAGTAAGCACATCGACACGAGGTATCATTTCATTCGAGAATGCATTGCGAAGAAAGAAGTTGAGTTGAAGCACGTGAAGACCATGGATCAAGTCGCGGACATTTTTACAAAGCCCCTCAAGTTTGACAGCTTTGAAAAGTTGCAGTTCATGTTTGGAGTTCGGAAAGTTCAAGTTTAGGGGGGTGTGTTGAAAATAAATGTTGACCGGATAAGTTTTCTACTTAGATAAACTTGGAACATACATGAATGTAATTAAGTTATTCAAGAATACATTATGCATGAACTTAGTAAGAGATGTATCTAGAAATGCATGGATGAAATTAATGTGGTCTCATCTAGATTCATCCATGGACTAGTATAAATAGTCTAGGCATGGTGGAAATGTAAGCCAAGTCATTGGAGCTATAAAATATTTTTATCATATCTCGACTTCCTCTTCCTACTGCACTTTCAATTATTTTGTCCACCACCTTCCAACATGTGTGTGGCTAGGGTTTGGGTGTTTGGTTTGGGCCGATGGGTCGGTTCAATCGGGTCGGGTCGAGTGGTTTAAGTTTCGAGTCAATATTTTAAGTCCGGTCCGAGTTATTTTATTTTTGGGCTGGGTTATTTTATTTTTAAAGTCCGAGTCATTTTTATCGGTCAAGTCAACTTTTTAAGTTAAAAATTAGTTTTGGTCAAAATGATTTCGGGTCAACGATTTAAGTCAAAATCTATTTTAAGTTGCTGGAATTTTAAGTAAATTGGATTTTTAGCCAAATTAGTGGATTTTGGGCCGGTATTTATTTTAATGAGTTTTAAGCCTGTTTTAACGATGTTGGGCCGAGCCCTTCAATTAATTTTTAAGAGGGTTATCCTTAGTTGTTGGTCCAAGTTTGAGTTGGACTTAGCATTTATTTTATGTCTAGAAGGGGGCCTTGGGCCTAGAATTAGTGGGCCAGCCGCTTGAGCCAGTCCTTGACCGGGCCGAGAAAAATAATGCATAGGCCCATGAAGATATATTTAATTATATACGTATTATGCTATGTATTGATTTATGAAATGTTTTAAGGAAATTAAATATATATTAATGGGCCAAGATTTTAAGTTGCATGATTTTTATGAAACGCATGCATCATGAAAGTTTAAGTTATGTTAAGGCATGAATGAAAAATATTTTTGAGAGATTGAAGTGTTGTGGGGCAAAGTAATGATGGGAGTTAGCCGGGTATCCGGGCCCGGGGATCCCCTGTTAATGTATAATGATGAGCTTATGGATCCTCGTGTGACATCGGGGTGAAGTGACAGCATAGAGGTGTGACATATAGGGATCCTCGTTTGACATCGGGGTGAACCACACCGTCACGTACGTTGGTTTATAGATTGATCAATCGAATTAATGGCTTTCACTTCATGGATACGACTCACATGTTCTTTTAAGTTTATGTTATGTTTATGCTATGCCTTAACATATATGTTATATGATGATATGTACGACTACAGTATGATTTAACGTTTAAGATCTTTTAAGCACGCATGTCATGAAAATTATGTTCATATACCTTGTGTGCTTGTATGTGGTTTTATTATATGTACCATGCCTTTGCTTTTAGACATGTTTTCCGCAAACAGTTTTGAATACTCTGATTTTTATGTTAGCCCGTGTGATGTGGATTGAGGATGTTTTGAAATTCGTTTTAAACGGATGTCGAGATGATGTTTTAAACGCTTCAAGTTAGGGTTTTATTTATAGCTTTTATTAAATGTTTATTCCACATCTGCTTTCAAAAAAAAAATTTATAGAGGTTGTATGTTTCAAAAACTGACTTTAAACTTGGTGTTGCAACATCAAAACGACAGCTACGCTATCAGCTGTTATCTATCAAACCAGACTTTATACTGATTCGATTAACAACATCCGATTACATAGCGTCCAATTCTGATATTACAAACCACCGAAAGGAAGAACATTCATAAAAATACTTGAATCAAACTCGAATCCTCAGTAACCATATTTTCTGGAAACCACTTGGAAGCATAAAAACATCATTTTGAACCCAATATTTCTTTCCTTGATCATGCGTAAATCATTTTAAACATGAACTTCAACATATCTTAAACATACAGGCAAGCAGATCCATAAAATGAATAAAATCAATATAAGCTTTAAATGGTGTAGCAATGATCAGCTTTTACTTGCCTTAACAAAGCTTTGCAACCGTGGTTAATTCCGGCAGAATCTTCTCCCTGAGCAATACACGAACTCCTCTGGAAAATATTTTGAAGAACACTAAATATTTTCTTTACAAATGATAACGATCTTGCTTTCAAAACTGTTAGGATAAAATTTATAGTTTTGATGATAACAAAATAAGATAATATAAATCTAGACATTCAGACGTTGATAACTGTAGTTGAGTATTCAGTCGACAGGCAATTCAGACGACGGGTACAGTGATTCGCAGAATCATTCGTTAGCTACAGTGAAGTGTATAACCAGTCGTTAGGTATTCAGACACAGGGAATATTGATTCAGACGTTGAGTTTATATATTCAGACGCAAGCTACAGTGGATCAGTTATCCAGTCGCAAGCTACAGTGAAAAGCATAATCAGTCGCAAGCTACAGTGGATCAGTTATTCAGACGCTAACTACAGTAATTTGCATATACAGTCATTAGCTACAGTGAAGATTCAGTCGTTGTATTGATATCAGACGCAGACTTTCAGACGTTGGGTATTCAGACGTTGTATACAGTGGTTTTATAATCAAACTTGTGGTATCTGGATAGCGGCTGTGCGCGACACATGACAGGAAATCAGAAGCTACTATCAGACGTCATTCCACACAAAGGCGCAAAGATAGTCTTTGGTGATAACGCATACGGTAACATTGTGGGTAAGGGTAAGCTTATCCACGGTAACATCTCTATCTCTGACGTCTTAGTTGTTGATAATCTTCGTTACAACTTGATTAGCATTAGTTATGTAACGACCGGACTTTTATCAAAAGAAATTTAGAAATTTGGGGTTCGAATTGAAAGACCCAAAAATTTCAATCTTAATAAACATAAAAGTCGTTACTAAATTCTGGACTAAATTGCGAATAAACACAATTCATTACTGCTGAATGCGGAACAATTGAAACAATGAAGAAAATCAGCTGGAAGGATAAACCAAACGCTGAACTAAATCCTCTGCTGAACAAATAACACACGCGGAACTGAAATACCAGCTGATAAAAACTACGAGTGAAGAACTGATATATATCTTTAAACCAAATGTTCATACAGATTTCTACAAAATGAGAAACTAGAAACCTGCTAACATACAAAACCAAACTAAAGTTCTGTAACATCAAAATATGAAAAGAAACAACAGAAGATGAAGAAAATCAGCTGGAAGGATAAACCAAACGCTGAACTAAATCCTCTGCTGAACAAATAACACACGCGGAACTGAAATACCAGCTGATAAAAATACGAGTGAAGAACTGATATATATCTTTAAACCAAATGTTCATACAGATTTCTACAAAATGAGAAACTAGAAACCTGCTAACATACAAAACCAAACTAAAGTTCTGTACATCAAAATATGAAAAGAAACAACAGAAGATGTCCACGATAAACACATCCTCCCTTTCTGATCATCTCCCTCCAGCTCTTACTGCTGATTACCTGCACTTAATGAAAACTAGTGAGCCGAAGGCTCAGCAGGTAAATCTTAGTAGCAAAATCATGCAATAGAACTGAAACTGGAAGCTGAATACATAACTGAAATCTGCGTACCTTTGGAATGAACAAGCGCAAATATATATATAACTGAAAATTCTGATAGAAACTAAAAGCATAAACATAATCAAATTCTGAAAACATTTTCTTTAAACATTCTCTTGAGCTGTGATTAAAATCACAATTTCGCTCTTCTGAAATTATGACAACACTTTAAACATTTTGGTCCAATTCGCTTGATCAAACTCCTGATATCAGTTTCTAGCTCTATGACTCATGGTGAAGGGATATACAGTTCCGTCGACCTATACACCTGATCCTTCCTCTATTGAAAGGGCACACGGTTTGTCAGCCGCGCACTCGCCCTTCTTCTGGGGACCCCCTTTGCTGTCATAACTTAAATATTTTCTAAAACATCGTTCTGCTCTTTCTTTTCTTTCTAAAATCTGTTTTCTTTCTCTCTTGTACGAATTACTGGTTTTCTCTTTTGTCTAATGATGTTCTGGAACTGTAAAGGATTTCTCTGTAAAGCTTGCGAAGATGAAAACTGAATAAATTAGCTAGTTGAATCTGTCAGATAAGTCAAATACAATCTTTGAAATGATTCGGAATTGAATAAGGAATCAAATTCTGAAATATCGTTATCTGTTGAAGAAAACGAAGAATGAACAGTACCAGTCGCAAGACTAATACCAGCTGAATGAATAGTACCAGTCGCAAGACAAGAATCCAGTCGCAAGGTCTTTTAAATAAATGTAAAGTGAAACGATGTCGTTAGTGCATAAACCAGTCTCTACAACCAGTCGCTACAACCAGTCGCTACAATCAGTCCCTACACCCGTACTTAAAGACAATAAAGCAACTGCTGAAATATCAAAATGGAATGCATCTGCTGGTGAACAGTGCATCTGCTGAATGTCACGAAGACAACACAACTGCTGAATTCTAACAAAGGAATGCAGCTGCTGAATTCTAATAAATGAATGGACCTGCTGGTGTTAACAAAGGAATACACCTGCTGGTTTTAGCAAAAGAAATGCATCTGCTGAATATGCATCTGCTGAATTTATGAAAGCAATGCATCTGTTGAATACTAATAGCTGATGAACAAACTATCAACTGATGAACAACTATCAATTGACGAACGAACTATCAGCTGGTGAACAATAAAATATACAACAGCTGAACATGAAATAGTGCGACTTCTGATCGCAACTACTGAACTCAAACAATGCAATAGCTGAAATCTATACTTAGAATATTTTCAATGAAGAAACATCAGTCGTGGTATAAGAACCAGATTTCAGACTTAACCAGGTGAATGACGATGGTTTTCCTTTGCCTGAAGAATTCAAAATATCTAAAGAAATTTCTGGAAATGATCGAATAAGCTACTTGTAAGCTACTTCGATGGAATTTCTGAAGAAAACTCAAGAACTAACTAAAAGAACATCATCAAACCATTTTCTAAAACATCTCTTTGGATCAAAATACAGTAAAACGCAACCTTTATAAAACAGAGCATAAACTTTTCTGGTTTTTGAAGAACAGCCGAAGCCATCTTCCTTTCTTTAAAATCTCATATAATCATGAAAACAGAATTGAATATATGCTTTCACTGAGTGAGCAAGAAACAGAGTTTACTTGCCTGAATTCTTTAACACAATAACGGCAGAGAATCCAGCAACTCCTAACGCACCGCCTGTTTCCTTTAAAACACTTTGAAAGTATTTTGTTCGGCTTCTTGAGAGAGAGAGCACCGCTTTAACTAATTTTTTTTGAAGATAATGATGCATGAAGCATCTTAAGATCCTATTTATATGATTTGTAAATGCCTAAGGAAGAAACGCATTCAATTCAATATGCCATTCTGAAAGAAGCGTGCTCTGTTTTAAACCAAATAATGCATATGAAAACCGAACAGTTTTAGTTAAAACAAAAGGATTCAATCGGCTTGCTGGAACCACTAGACGTCTACTGTTATTGCATTCTAAAATCTGGTTATCAACCCAAGATATAAGAATAGGTTGATCATTACATAGTCATGGAATCTAAACTCCCATATCATGAAATCTGTTATTTAGCTTTTGAATAATGAAAGATAAACAATACATAGATAAAATCTGAAACTCGATTAATCAAGAGTTGAATATAATAGCATTGTAATCCCTCAATCTCATATCTTTCTAGTTTGTGGCCTCTAAAATATCTGGGCATTACAAGTTAGCTGTGTGACAAAGGTTACATAGTCCAGTTTCAACAACACACATGCACGGTTCAGAGTCCAAGTGGTCTGACTGTATTGGTAGGAAAACATTCGGGGAATACCTACATAATCGATTGGTCAGATCGGCTGTAATCTGAGCAGTTGTGCCTTGCAGCTGGTTCTTCCAAGAGCTGGCAGTGGCATCAAAGAATGAATCATCTTGCATTCAAAACACTTGCTAAGTTGAGTCAACATGATATGGTTTCTGGTCTGCCAAAAATCAGTTTTTCTAAGGATAAGATCTGTGCAGCCTGTCAGCCGGGTAAGCAAATTAAATCTACTTTCAAAAATAAAGGCGGAAAACGTTCTTCCCGTTGCCTTGAGCTCTTGCATATGGATATCTTTGGTCCTATTTCCGTAACGAGCTTAGGGGGAACGAATTACACCCTTGCAGTCGTTGATGATTTTACAAAATATACTTGGATGTTGTTTTTAAAAGCAAAATCTGAAACCGCCGACCAGTGATACGCCTTTTGAAACGTTTACAAAATAACAGATCTTGTTCAGTCAACCGATAAGAAGTGATCACGGTACTGAGTTCTTAAATTTTAAATTGACTTCTTATCTAGAATACTTAGGGATAAAGCATGAGCTTTCAGCAGCTAGAACTCCTCAGCAAAACGGGTTACCTGAAAGGAGAAACCGCACTTTAAAAGAAGCTGCTAGATCCATGATTGCATATTTCGGTATTTCACAAAAATTTTGGGCAGAAGCAGTTAACACAGCATGTTATACTCAGAACAGATCTACGATTAATAGGATGCACGATAAAACCCCATATGAGATCTGGCATGGCAAGAAACCTGATATCTCTTACTTAAGGGTGTTTGGGTGCATATGCTTTATTCATAATAATGGCAAGAAGCATCTAACAGCCTTTGAACCTAAATCTGATGGAGGTATCTTCTTAGGATATTCAGCTGTGAGCAAAGCATATCGTGTTTTTAATAATTGAAGCTTGACAGTTGAGGAATCAGCACACGTGGTGTTTGATGAAACCAGCTTCAAATCAAATTCAGCTGCAAGCCTACATGATTTGTGTTCACGTCTGGAGTCAACAAGTCTTGAAGAATCAGACGACGACGTGCCACAAAGATATTCAGCTGAAGAACAACCAGCAGTGGACACATCTAACATTAATGCACAACAAGATCTGACAGGTAACCCAGCAGTCATTGATTTAACTAACAATGATTCTATATAGGGTCAGATCTTCCCAAGTGTACCAGCTTCTGGAAGTGTAGTGACAAATGTTCAACCAGACAACGATCAATCAGATGTTGCTCCAACAGACGTTGATAAACCAGACGTTGCGCAAATAGTCGCAAGCGGTTCTCCATTGGTTTCAAGACCAACGTCTGAAGTACAGCTGCTAGCATAAATTATCAATTGGTTTCTTCACCACCAGCTGGACAACAAGGCGTGAGCACATCCTATCATTCGGTATTAAGACCAACGTCTGGACAACCAGTCGCAAGTGATCATCAGCTGATATCCAGACCATCAACTGAAACAAGAGCTGATCCTAGCTCACATCTGGAACAACGATCACAACAGCTGGAAGCAGACGCACAAGCCAACAATGCTCAACATCTATTGGCGTCAGCTGATCCAGCAGTTTCAAACCAGCCAGCGACATTGGGGGAACAAAGAGCAAATCCAATTGAACTTGATCTCCGGTGGAATAAAAATCATCCACCCGAGCAAGTCATAGGTAATTTCGAATCTCCAGTTCGCACACGAGGCCAGCTATCTCATGATCATTTTGATTCAGCATTCATCTCACATATAGAACCTAAGCAGATAGATGAGGCCTTAGCTGATGTGAGGATTGAGAATTTGGATTAGTGGTTAATTGTTTGGATTTGGGATTAATCACGTGTTTTTGAGGTTCCTGCTGAATTTGTGAGCGTCGCGTTAATTTTGGAGAAAACTGGCAGCAGCAAGTTACTGTAGCTCGTGCTGGTGAATTTTGAATCAGCAGCGTGACGCAAGAAGAGCTGCTGGTTTTGGTTTTGAAGTTTGAAGTTGCTGCTGGCAGACATTGCGCGTAGCGTGAGATTGAGCGAGGAAGTGACACGTGTTGGTCAACATTTTGGAGTGTTGACTATTGATTTCAGCAGAGGCGCTTGTGAACAGCGATCAGCAGATAGTTTGAGAACTAGTTGCGAGAGCTGTTGATAGATATGGTGACGTAGGCGTGACGTATTCCTTGCTGCTGGTAGTGATTGCGTTGTATTGGTTGCTGCTGATCAGCAGGCGCGCTTATGCAAGAGAGTTGAGAAGCGGCGTCGTTTGATTAAGTGGAAACGCTGCGTTTTGGAGCTTTGTGTTAGAGATCAGCTGTTGGCAGCTTTGCTTACGTATATGAAATGACGTCGTTTGGATTAGTAGATGCGTCGTCGTTTTGAATGATTTCGCGCGACCAGCAGATGAATTGTTTTAGAGAGAGAGCTGCTTGCAGCTCTTGGTTGTTTTGCTTGCGAGAGCTGTTGGTAGCTGGGGTTTGCTACGACGTCGTTTTGATAAGTTGGAACGGTGTCGTTTTGAAGGTTTTCGTGCGATTGTTGCTTAGTTGTTGCTGCTGAATTTTACGAAGAGAAAAGAGAAGATTGCTGCTGATAGACTTCTGCTGAATATTTCGATAGATCTTAGTGAATTAGCAGGCGAGGACTGAAGAGGTATTTATAGTAGTGTTGATCGACACTTAGATTTTATTTGAGCCAGATATATCTTATCTCTTCTCTCCAAACCCTCGTCGAGCTAATGTTCACCGAGTACATTTCTTCCCTAGATTTCCATCGCATCCAGTCCTTTGTTTTGGAGATCTTTGTGGCGCTGAATTCCCCTTGCTTAGCCCTTTCGTTTGCTACCCATTTGAGAAGTTGGTTTTCGCTGGAGGTGGAAACCCGTAGCTGCTGGACTTCGAAGCTTTTGAGGAAAGCCGGTGCGAGCGTTTTGCTGCTAGCGTGAACTGTTGGGTGAGCAATTCTTGTAGTTGAGCTCGGTTTTTAGTAATTAATGCCTGCGTGGAAGTGTAGGAATTGAATTATGCTTCTGGTCGTAGGATTAGTGTTTTGGGCAGTAGAATTGAGCTAAGATATTAGCTATGTCTTTTCAGATTTCAACTTCCAGGAAGTGTCCTGCTGCGTGATTTGAGCCAGGAGGAAATCTGTTAGGTAAATTGAGAAGAAAGGTACGAATTGAGCAGCTCTTAGCAGTTTGAGCATGAACATGACTATGTTTCGATGTTGTGAACTGCTGTTATGTGGCTTACGTGAGTTTTACATGCTAGAATTGATTGAGAATATGTTTTGATTCACGTATTATACATTGTATGCATTGAGCATTGATATTGATTGGCATCATGCATACATATTGAGCCTGAATTGACAGATTTGATTTGATAACCTGATTGGGTGCCACGTTGTGACTGGCCGACTGTTGAGTCGTGTCCGAAAAGTCCAACGCTATCGTCGGAGTGGTGACTACCGGATTCGAGTGTCTACCACCGAGCTGTGATGGGCTGACGGGCCCCGATGATCACGGACCGATGATTTCCACCGGCTGATTGGCTGTGTGTGGTATAGAGGCTTGATTTGAGTTGCCAGTTGATAG
>KV007919.1:433723-468126 GCA_001598015.1 Dorcoceras hygrometricum
CACGGATCGCATAGCTCTCGCTTATCGATAATCCCAATTGTATATGCGATATATATATCTGTTAAATCCACGTTTTTAAATTTGATTTAAAATTATTGAGACCAAATTTCAAAATTAAAATCCCTCATTTTAAATTTGATTTAAAATTTATATCAAGATTAAAAGTTTATTCGATAAATTAAGGGAATTTAAATATTGTTTAAATTTTCCTACCTTCCATCAACAATGGGTGTACGTCGATGCTACCCGTCTACATGGCCCGGCTCATATTATTGAGGGGGTTATGTATGTCGGAAAGCTGTACACGCCATTGACACTTGCTGGGAGTCGGTTGGAACTCCTTTTAACGTTGGCTCATATTATTGGGGACGTTAAGGGGACCGTCCATCACGACTCAACATTGATGGGTCATCTTGACACGTGATAGTAATCGGCGTCATATTATTGGCCCCTTAATGGACGTGAGGTAAATACATGGAGGTTGTACCTGTTGCAATTGGACTCTACCTTTTGAGGGTCATGGTTGGCTGATATTATTCGGGAACATGATTTCTTGATTGGACTCTGTGTACCCACTATGTAAACTTGCTTTCTCGATTTCATTAGAGGGTGGTGAAATCGTTAAAATAGTGGGAGGGTAATTCATAAAACTAAATAACCTTGTTTTATGTCTTAGCGTTTTTCATAAATAGTCTGTAATGCATGTTTGTCTTTCTTCTTTTCAGTATAAACTGCTATTACAATGTCTTTGTGAGGTCCGGGGCTCAAAGAGGGTGGGGAGTGATCGCCGATGCCAGAGGTTGCACGGACAATGAGCGGCTCCTGGCAGGCTTCTAGAGGCGAAAGGGCACATGAATGAACCGATCCCACACCGAAATGAGAGGGATTACGAGACTGGGATGTTATAGATGTAATTGAGGTTAGTTGAGGAAGGCTTATCAGACTTAATTGGTACTACTCATACCAACAAGGTGCATCTTCTTTTCGGGAGCTCATCACTTAAGAACTCCAAAGTTAAGCGTGTTTGACTTGGGAAAATTTTGGGATGGGTGACCCTCTGAGAAGTTTTCTCAGGGTACGTGCGAGTGAGGACAAAACACGCTAGAAAGACAAGTGTTGGTACAGTGGGGACAATCGTTAAATCTGAGGCGTTACAGATGGTATCATGTAAATATTAGACTTAGTGGGAGGACTTTTTGAAGATGGTGGAGATGATGATCAAAGATATTGAAGATCGAAGATTTGTAAAACTGGAAGCTAATGTAATAGGATTGCATTTGCATACTGCATTTCACCTAGGACTGGACCTAGATCCGTGCTTGGCAACCACGGATCGCATAGCTCTCGCTTATCGATAATCCCAATTGTATATGCGATATATATATCTGTTAAATCCACGTTTTTAAATTTATTTAAAATTATTGAGACCAAATTTCAAAATTAAAACCCTCATTTTAAATTTGATTTAAAATTTATATCAAGATTAAAAGTTTATTCGATAAACTAAGGGAATTTAAATATTGTTTAAATTTTCCTACCTTCCATCAACAATGGGTGTACGTCGATGCTACCCGTCTACATGGCCCGGCTCATATTATTGAGGGGGTTATGTATGTCGGAAAGCTGTACACGCCATTGACACTTGCTGGGAGTCGGTTGGAACTCCTTTTAACGTTGGCTCATATTATTGGGGACGTTAAGGGGACCGTCCATCACGACTCAACATTGATGGGTCATCTTGACACGTGATAGTAATCGGCGTCATATTATTGGGCCCTTACTGTTTTTTTTGTTTGAGATCCATGCATGCATCACAATTTTAACACGTATTTGATTATTTTCTTGTGAAGCTTAGGTCATGGGCGGTTCTTAGAGCTGGGGTTCGGTCCAAGGGTTGATCTGGTAGTTAATTAATCGAGTTAGGATCACGTAGGTCCAAATGGGGAGCGATTTGGTCAAGTAATGAATTAGTTACGAACTTTATGATCGGCACGTGTCCTGGATTGTCGTCTGTGTGCGACTGTAGAGTTGCTGGGGTCGGGTAAGTCGCTCCATGTGGTCTTTGTGGTCAAGTTTGATTTCAGGAGATATCAGATTGAGTTAGGGTCACGCATGTCAAAACGGGGAGCGATTTGGTCGAGGAACGAATTAGTTTTGAGTTTTATGGCTAGCACGTGTCCTGGTTACAGTCTGCACGCGAGTAGTGTCATTACGAGCATCGGGTTGGTCACATATTGAATCATTATTGAGTTTCATTTATTCTAGTGACTAGTAAATTGAGTTAAGGTGATGTGATTCGAAACAGGGAGTGATTTGGTTAATAAATGGATTTTCTATAATTTTTACCGTTTTGTCGCTCGAAGTGAGCCTCGTCTGGTCATTTTTGTGAAAACTGATATATCGAGTCTTAGGGGCTGCAAAAGTCCGTGGATGACTTTAATTGATGTTTTAAGCATATTTTAAGAAATTTTTCATCTTTTTAAAATTTATTTGATTTATGGGTTTGGCAATTTTTCATGACAGATTAATGTCTCGAAAATGATTTTTAGCATTTGTGATTTTTAAATTGACATGGATGGACAGATTCCGGTCAGTAGAGGGTAGGGACAAATACTTAAGTTGGGTCCAATTATTTTATTTCAGGGCCGGGTGTTTTTCTTTTAAAATATTTCGTCTAATTTTTAGCGTATTTGACCGATTATTTTAGAGTCAAAATTTTAAAGTCAAAATCCTTTTGATTTATGGGCCTTATACTTTTATTTAATTTTAAAATCAAAATTGTAGTCAAGAGGATTTTTATTTAGTCAAATTTTAATGTTTGATTTTAAAGGGAAGGATGTAGCTTTTTTTATAAAACTCTAAGGTTTAAGTTTGAAGCTAATGGGTCAAGTCACGGTAGGGTTAGGTTCATTTTAAGGTTAAGTCTAGGCTTTTGGGCTTAAGTTAGTGGGCCAGACACCTGAACCAGTCCTTGACTGGAGTATATAATGTAGAAACCCGTGAATATATATTTAATTATATATATAGTATTTTATATATACGAATATGATAATGTTTTAAATGAAAGAATTAAATATATATCGATGGGCTAAGCCTTTTAAATTGCATGTTTTTATGAAATGCACGCATCATGAAAGTTTTATAAAAATGTTAAGGCATGTAAGAAAATAAAAATATTTTCGAGGGATTGAAGTCATGTGTGGCAAGTTTACGATGGGAGCTAGTTGGGATACCGGGCCCAAGGATCCCCTGTTTTAATATATTACGAGCTTATACATTCATGTGATCACGACATGGTGAAGTGGCAGCATAGAGGTGTGAGAGATCCCGAGGTATGGTCTGGTGAACCGCATCGCCACGTACGTTGGTTTCTTAGATTGATAAATCGCTTATGTTATGGCTCGGACTTCATTGATATGACTCGTACGCCCTTTTAAATTACGTTATGTTATGCTCATGCATCAGTATGTTTTGATATGTGATCATGTATTATTACGAAAATTTTCAACGCATGTTTTACGATCATTCATGCGTGCATGTTTTATGGTTATTTTACTATACGTATATGCTTGCATGAGAGTTTATTATATGTACCTCGTTATTATTCAGATAGAGCATGCTAGGCCTTTAGGGTCACTAGGTTTAAATGGTGCACGATGACCTTGTTGATTTTATGCCGACCGGTGGTGAGGACCTTTGAGCGCCTGTTGCAGCTGTACCCCGTGACCACTTCGACGTCATTATAGATGTTTTGAAACATTTTCAGTTATTTTTTTCAGTCATGTTTAGTGTTCGCAACTCTTACGTATTCTGATTTTAAACAGCGTGAATGATTTTATTTTTTGGAGATATTTAATTTATTTATGATTTAAGTAACATTGAGAAAAATATTTTAAAGGGGACGAGTCATATTTTTAAAGATTGTTTATTCCGTATTTTATTTGGAAAAAAATTTCTAGAGTCTGATTCGTTTCAGTTGGTATCAGAGCCGACCTCTTTTAGTACGATGTGGTTCAGGGACGAACCAAGCAGAAGCTGGTGGGAATGTGATGCTCGGGGCTCAAAGAGGCCCGGGAGTTATCGCCGGTGCCAAGAGGTTAAACGACCAATGAGCGGCTCCTGGAAAGCTTTAGAGTGAAGGGGCACATGAATGAACCGATCCCACACCGGAATGAGAGGGATTACGAGACTGGGAAGCTATAGATGTAATTGATGTTAGTTGAGGAAGGCTTATCAGATTTAATTGGTACTACTCATACCAACAAGGTGCATCTTCTTTTCGGGAGCTCATCACTTAAGAACTCCAAAGTTAAGCGTGTTTGACTTGGGAAAATTTTGGGATGGGTGACCCTCTGAGAAGTTTTCTCAGGGTACGTGCGAGTGAGGACAAAACACGCTAGAAAGACAAGTGTTGGTACAGTGGGGACAATCGTTAAATCTGAGGCGTTACAGATGGTATCAGAGCCGACCTCTCTTAGTACGGTGTGGTTCGGGGACGAACCAAGCGGAAGCTGGTGGGCATGTGAGGTCTGGGGCTCAAAGAGGGAGGGGAGTGATCGCCGGTGCCAGAGGTTGCACGGACAATGAGCGGCTCCTGGCAGGCTTAGCGAAGGGGCACATGAATGAACCGATCCCACACCGGAATGAGAGGGATACGAGACTGGATGTTATAGATGTAATTGAGGTTAGTTGAGGAAGGCTTATCAGATTTAATTGGTACTACTCATACCAACAAGGTGCATATTCTTTTCGAGAGCCATCACTTAAGAACTCCAAAGTTAAGCGTTCTTGACTTGGGACAATTTCGGGATGAGTGACCCCCTGGGAAGTTTCTCGGGGTGCGTGCGAGTGAGGACAAAACACACTGAAAAGATAAGTGTTGGTACAGTGGGGGTTAAATCTGGGGCGTTACAGTCTTCAATCAAAAATCCACTTGCTGCTATACTGGATAGCAACAAGTTCACTGGTTTGAACTACCAAGATTGGCTTCGAAACCTCAAAATTGTTTTGGCTTCGGAGAAACTTCTCTACACGCTAGAGAAGACTCCTCCGAAGGAAGCCCCTGCCGATGCCAGTCCTGAGGAACTGGCAAAGCCGGACAAATGGTGGGACGACGAGCTTAAGGCATGGTGCTATGTGATAGCATAGATTTCCAACGAAATGCAGCAGCGCTTCGAGAAGACGGAGTATGCTACTGGCATACACCTTCATCTCAAGGAGCTGTATGGGGAGAACTATCGGACTGAGAGGTTCACTACTGTCAAGGAGCTCATGACAAGCCGCATGCGCGATGGGACTTCGGTACGCGAGCATGGGGTTCGTATGATTGGGCTCATTGAGAAGCTAGTGGGCCTTGATATCACGCTTCCACATGAGCTGTCTGTGGATCTTCTTCTCCTCTCACTCCCTACTGCATTCGACCCCTTTGTGGTCAACTTTAACATGAACAAGCTGGAAGCCACCCTTGAAGAGGTGGTGAACATTCTTGTCGTGTTTGAGGGGACCATAAAGAAGGACAAGCCCGTCCTCCTTATGGGCTCTTCTTCCTCTGCGAAGAAGGGGCCCAAACGCAAGGGTAAGAAACGTTCTGCCCCGGCGAAGGAGGAAAAGCCCGCCAAGAAGCCAAAGGCAAGGACTTCAAAGCCAAATAAATCTGAGGATGTTTGCCACCACTGCCACAAGCCTGGGCACTGGAGGAGGAACTGCAAGGAGTACCTCGAGCAGTTGCGAACTGCAAAGGGTATGTTCTACATTGAAATAAATATGTCTCTTAATTCGACTTCTTGTGTACTTGATGTTAGAGTAGATGCCAAACTAGCCAACTTGTGGCGTGTGGGTTTTATTGACTCTTGTGTATAACGATCTTTATTTATGAAATACGCATTTCTTTATGACATTTTTTATTTTCATTATTTTATAATGTTAATGATTGATCTGTTTTGACAGATCCTGATTAAGTTTTGAATTACACAAAACCTGTTATTGTGTTTCTAACAATTCCACTTGAGTGTACAGATTTCAGGATCGAAGAAGATGATGAACAGTCGAAGAATCTGTCCAGCCGATGGTTCAAGTTAAAGTTCAGCAGTTGGTTTGGTGCATTCATTTAGACGGCAGCTGGATTAGCAATGGAGACGTCCAAAGTTGAATCAGCTGTTCGTAATCAGGCGGAGGCCAAGTTGAACCAGCTGGAGCATAGTGAACCAGCTGGAACGATAACAACCAGCTGCAAGTGCTAAAGAGAAAAGATGAACCAGCTGGTACATGAATTGAGAAGTCTGCTGGAGAAATAGATCTAAGAAGAAGATTCCAGTCGAGATTATAAGTACTGTTGACGAATCTGTTGACAGTCGCTATTCAAGAAGCTGCTGACAGCTGATGATCAATATTGAAGAATCAGCAGATGAAGAAAGCAGCTGGAGCGCTAAGTGTAGATGATGTCATCAGCAGTGACATCACAATCAGCAGGAAGCTAATGTCCACCAGCAGATGATATTTGAAGTTGGCGATTGCAAAACAGGCTACTGTGCTTTGCATATCCAGTCGACAAAGAATTCAGCAGAAGCGCAAAGCAGTAGTAGACATGAATCAGCAGCGAAGCAGTTGATGATTTACGAGAGCTGGATGTCAACTGCTGAGCGTAATTCAAATGGCAAAAACGACAAGACGCAATCAACGCTCAAGATGGAAAGAATCAATGGCTGAAATAGAGTCGTGCAAATTGCCTCAATTCAAGGGAACAAGATTTGTACTATTCTGGGAAATAGTATAATTTACAGAGGAAGTTTGCACGGAAATGGAAAGACGACGAATTAGCCTTGACAAGCGCAGAAGAGTTTTGGAATCTATCTAACGGCTTTATTTCGAACAGAGGCTATATATGCGAAGGCAACGCCATTGAAGAAGGTTGACGACGTTGGTGCGACTACAGCGCTGTTGCAGAAATACATTGATTATACAGTGCACCAACAGAGGGAAAATGAAAAGAAAGACGAAGCAATCGACCGCCATTAGAGAGGAGCTTTCACGAGAGTCGATTGCTAAGTTTTAATTAGCTTGTGTAGAGCATTTCCCTAGTGTGTGAGAAACAGAGAGTTGAGAGCTTCTTTGTAACAATCGCACACACAGAGATTCATTCACATCCTTTGGTGAATGAATCTCAAAACGTTTCAAACAGTCCCGTCCAAGCACGATGACGTAAAACTCATGTGTATGTAGTTAGTCACACAGTTGAGGCTGGTGTGCATTTGTGGAGTCTAGGAGTTCTCACAGCTGCTGGTTGTGGGATTGGGTCTGTACACGAGTTGTAAGATCAAATCTTCTAGTAGTGGATCCTTCCGAGGTGGAAGAAGGGGAGATGTAGGACATTGAGGTCCGAACTTCCATAAACAAATATGCTGTGTATCGGTCCATTTATTTAAGATTTTAGCCTTGCACATTTACTTTAGCATAACTCAGCATAACACGTTTACAGTATTCAGCACTTGCTTATATTTCAGCTTAGCATCGCATACAGTTAGCACACAAGCACTTGCAAAGTCTCGAACAGATTTATGTTGTACATAAATCTTTTTGAGTTGTTTTAAAATATAGGATTCAGTTCTGGTATTTTTCGCATTGATTTTTAAATCATACCAGTATCTGTCTCCGGCATTTACTTTAGCATAACTCAGCATAACACGTTTACAGTATTCAGCACTTGCTTATATTTCAGCTTAGCATCGCATACAGTTAGCACACAAGCACTTGCAAAGTCTCGAACAGATTTATGTTGTACATAAATCTTTTTGAGTTGTTTTAAAATATAGGATTCAGTTCTGGTATTTTTCGCATGATTTTTAAATCATACCAGATCTGTCTCCGGTGCTCTTCTGGTGAGTTTTTAAGTAAGATGTATGCATAGTTATCGGATCTCTAGCGACTCTCGATTTACCAATGGTCGTTGATCTGATCGGGATATATGTGTAGAAAGGACCGTACTGTACGCTAACCACGACCAACTGGTTCTTGCAAGCACTATCAGTGATACCTAGGGGATCATGGGGCGATGTTGCTAGGCGCTTTACCATGATCCGATGGGCAAGTCCGAAATTGCGATTTCAGAGCCACAATTGTCATGCCCCGAGACCGAGACTCATGACATCGGCAATATTAAACAATTTAAAAATTGTAAACCATTAAGCCATCATAGCATAGCTCAAACCAGTCTATCACATATCCAAAATAATATCGTTGTACATCGGAAAATCAGAGACATAGCGGAAGCAAAAAATTTAAAATGTAATTACATCAACAAAATGAAATCTTCACCAGCCCCAGAACTGATCTTGTTCTTCTTCTTCTACCTGCTCTTCATTCTTATCTGGGTGGAGAAGTAAGGGGTGAGTGTTTGGGGAAACACTCAGCAAGTGGGGGATACCATTCGAGCATAACAAATATACATATATATATATGACTGAATTCAAAGCAGAACATAACTAGAACAGAGCAGAGCATAACAGAGCAGAGCATAGCATAACAGAGCATAGCCTGACAGATAGCACTGATGATTACTTCGTGTCTATGGTTTACTGATCAGTCCCTAAGTTTTGCTCCTCTAAGGGGTCGAGGCCATGTGGTTACACCAAGTAACCCAGAGTGCGGAATATTCCGTAAACCCATATAAGGACAGAATCGTGTCTATGGTTTACTGATCAGTCCCTAATTTTTACTCCTCTAAGGGGTCGAAGCCATGTGGTCACATACAGTAACCCAGAAATCCGAAATATTCCGTAGACCCATATAACGATAGTAAAAATCAGTGCAAGCGGAGTTTGAATGAAATAAAACCATCTGAACAAAAGGTGCTCGAACATTAGACGAAGAACTGAACTTTCGAAGTGAATATTTATAATATAACCAACGAAATACATATTAGGAAAAGCCCACTTACTTTCAAGTTTTCGGGTGAAATCTGGTAGCTCGAAATCGGAAATCTTCGTACGAAGTTTTGGCAGTAGGTCGATCGCACGAAACCTTCCTAAGTCTCGCACGCGCTGGATCGTAACTGTGCAGGGTGAAAAATCTGGCAGCAGAACTCCTGGACTACGTCGCAACTTGCGCAGGACTTTGGCTAAGAATCTGCTGGAATTTCCGCAGCACTTTGTCGCGAAGAAATGTTGCTTTTCTGACTGTGAATTTCGAAATGGTGTGAGGAATTCTGTGGTCGTCCTCTGGTATTTATAGGCGCAGAGGTGAGGAATTCGAGCGTCCGCCATTAAAGGCTCTTAATTCCCTAACATTACGTCGACTGTTACACGCGCATGATTTACGAGTTTTAATTGTCCATTACTTCTCTCAATTCAACGGTTACTGCGCGAAATCTGCCTTGTACACGTGAGAAATCCTTTCGAATTCCACGGGTGGGGTTTCCTGTACAAAGAATCTTGCTTCGCGTCGAGAAAATCTGAATTTTCGTGGAGAATATGAAGTCTGCATCGCTAAACGCCAGCTGCTGAAGTTGCGTTGCTGCTGAATTTGCGTCGCTGCTGAATCATTGCTGCTGAATCGTTGCTGCTGAATCGTCGCTGCTGAATCGTTGCTACTGGTTCCTTTTCAAGCTCAACGACTGATCTTTAGCGTTAAGTCAAAATGTTGTCGTGTCAACTTATTCAAGCGACACCGTTTTGATATCATTGAAAAGCACCTGCTGGTTATCTTTAAGTAACGCACCTGCTGATTCAAGATAACCGTAGCTATCTGCTGGTCTTAATCATCGCACAAGCCATCTACTGAATCTTTAGCGCGAAGGCGAAACGCTGTCGTATCGACTAATTCAAACGACATCGTTTTGCTATCGCTAAACTTCAAGTACCAACTGCTGAATTAGCAATCAGCAGGCCCCGTGCTAATTTCTCTCAAAAAATCCCTCGCTGCTGGTTCCATACGAAACACTCAAACGCAGCGTTTCAACTTAACGAAACGACGTCGCTTCACTTTTACGATTGGTTTCCCAAACCAGCAGCTGGTCACTCTAAACTCACGCATCTGCTGATCCAACAGTAAATCACTCAAAAACGTTGACCAACACGTGTCGCTCTCTCGACCACTCTCGTGCTAAAATCCACGCCTGCCAGCAGCAACCGCTAAGGTCGAAACGACAACATATCATCTCCGCTTCAGTAACCAATCCAACGCACAACTCCTGATTTGCGCTGTAACTTCCTGTTGATTGCTGACGTTACTACTGACGTCATCGTTGCTTAGCTCTCCAGCTGGTCTTCTCGTACCAGCCGATCTTTCTTCATCTGCTGGTCATGAATGGCCAACTGCTGAATCCTTTGCTGGTCAAAGCTGGTTTGACCGTCCAGCAGGTAATTTCGTCCAGCAGCCGAATTTGCATAGTCGCTATACAAAACGACGATGTTTGCTGTAAATCAGATCTCTCGCTAAGCGAATCAGATCCCATCATACGACGTCGCATTCTTCCAGTGCAATGCCTATCAGATCTCTCCATCGTGCGCCCAAAACAGATCTTAACTAAACGCTGTCGTTTTGCTAAAAACACGCGGTGGATGCTTGCGCGCCTCTCGAATGCATATTTCTCCCACAAACCTGCGTTGACCATGAGAGATCTGGTTTGACTCGATATTTTTTTTTTTTTCGGGTTTTTCACATCCCTCCCTCCTTAAAAGAAGTTTCGTCCTCGAAACTTTGGTTACTCTGATTATCGAAAAGGTAGGGATATTGGCTTCGCATCTTTTCTTCCACCTCCCAGGTGGCTTCTCTTTCGGTGTGGTTGGACCACTGGACCCTGACATAAGGGATCGTTCTTCGTCGGAGTACCTGATCCTTTCTGTCCACGATTCTAATCGGGACTTCTTCGTAGCTCAGTCCTTGATTCAAATTTCCTTCCACGAGGAGTGGTCCTTCATCGAGAACATGACTAGACTACTCCTTTCATTGGGGAAACCTTAAGGTACACTTTTTCACCTACCTCGAAGGTCAAGGGTCTTCTCTTTAAATCTGCCCAGCTTTTCTGTCGATCCTGGGATGCTTTCAGTCTCTCCTTTATAATGGCTACCTTTTTCACTGTCTCTTGAACGAGTTCAGGTCCTGTGATAGCCTTTTCTCCAACTTCATCCCAATACAGCGGAGATCGACATTTCTGACCATAGAGGGCTTCATATGGTGCCATCCCTATGCTGCTGTGGTAGCTATTGTTGTACGCGAACTCTATTAGGGGTAGATGTTCGCTCCAATTGCTACCGAAGTCTAATGTGCAAGTCCGCAGCATGTCTTCTAGGGTCTGGATGTTCCTCTCAGTTTGACCATCTGTTTGCGGATGATAAGCAGTACTGAGAGTAACCTTACTTCCCATGGCTTCTTGGAAGCTCTTCCTGAAACGAGATACGAACCTTGGGTCCCTATTTGACAGAATGCTGGTTGGAACTCCATGAAGTCTGACGATGTTGTCCATGTACAGGGAAGCAAGTTTCTCCAACCCATAGTTCATTCGGACAGGCAGAAAATGCACGGATTTTGTTAGTCTATCCACGATTACCCATATTCCATCGTGGCCTAATCTTGTCTTCGGTAGACCAACTACAAAGTCCATGGATATGTTTTCCCACTTCCATTCTGGAATTTCTAGTGGTTGTAACAATCCTCCAGGTCTTTGATGTTCTGCCTTGACTTGTTGGCATACATGGCACTTAGCAACAAAATTGGCAACGTCTCTTTTCATCCCATTCCACCAGAAGTGTTCCTTCAAATCCCTATACATCTTTGTACTTCCCGGGTGGATTGAGAATTTGGACTTATGTGCTTCAGACATCACTTCCTGACGGAGGTTATCGACGTCGGGTACATATAGTCATCCATTCATCCAAAGGATCCCATCTTGGTCCGTTCGGAAATCAGGTGATTCCCTTTCCTTGATCTGTTCTTTCAGCCTCATCGAGCTGGGGTCTTGATCTTGTTTTAGCTTGACCAACTCTTTAAGGCATGGTTGGGCTGAGACTGAAGATAGTATCACCTTACTCATATTCTTCCGACTTAGCGCGTCGGCCACCTTATTTGCTTTTCCTGGGTGGTAGTTGATCGTTAAGTCGTAATCCTTTAACAGCTCGAGTCATCGTCTTTGTCTCAGATTCAATTCCTTCTGGGTGAATATGTACTTGAGACTTTGATGG
Organism: Dorcoceras hygrometricum; assembly: GCA_001598015.1. Taxonomy (NCBI): domain Eukaryota; kingdom Viridiplantae; phylum Streptophyta; class Magnoliopsida; order Lamiales; family Gesneriaceae; genus Dorcoceras; species Dorcoceras hygrometricum. The sequence goes on from KV007919.1 coordinate 445,897, forward strand.
TCGGTGAATACTTCGCATTTTGCACCATAAAGATAGTGTCGCCAAATCTTTAGGGCAAAAACCACCGCAGCAAGCTCTAAGCCGTGAGTTGGATAGTTGCGTTCATGCGTCTTTAGTTGCCTTGAGGAATATGCAATTACTCTGCCATCTTGCATGAGCACACATCCCAATCCTTCTTTCGAGGCATCGCTGTAGATGGTAAAGCCTTTGTCCACTATGGGTAACGTCAGAACAGGGGCAGATGCAAGCTTCGTCTTCAGAGTCTCGAAGCTTGTCTCACATTCTTCGTTCCAGTTGAACTTGGAGTTCTTCTGGGTGAGTTTAGTGAGTGGTAAGGCTATAGAAGAGAAGCCTTCTACAAACTTTCGATAGTAGCCGGCCAATCCCAAGAAACTTCTAACCTCTGTCACCGTCTTAGGTGCAGTCCAGTCCATTATGTCTTCTACCTTCTTTGGGTCTATTGATACGCCTGCTTCGGAGATTATATGGCCTAGGAATGCCACACTCTTCAGCCAGAATTCGCATTTCTTGAATTTGACGTACAGTTGTTTCTCTCGCAGGGTCTGGAGAGTAATTCGGAGATGTTCCTGGTGGTCTTCTTTGCTTGATGAATATACTAGTATATCATCTATGAACACCACAACAAATTTGTCGAGGAATGGTCTGAATACACGGTTCATGAGGTCCATGAAGGCCGCTGGTGCATTGGTTAGACCAAATGGCATCACTGTGAATTCATAATGACCATACCTTGTTCTAAATGCAGTTTTTGGGACATCCTCATCCCTGATCTTTAGCTGGTGATAGCCTGACCTCAAATCCAGCTTGGAGAAATACTAGTATATCATCTATGAACACCACAACAAATTTGTCGAGGAATGGTCTGAATACACGGTTCATGAGGTCCATGAAGGCCGCTGGTGCATTGGTTAGACCAAATGGCATCACTGTGAATTCATAATGACCATACCTTGTTCTAAATGCAGTTTTAGGGACATCCTCATCCCTGATCTTTAGTTGGTGATAGCCTGACCTCAAATCCAGCTTGGAGAAGGTTGTAGCTCCCTTGAGTTGATCGAAGAGGTCGTCAATTCTTGGAAGAGGATACTTGTTCTTGATTGTGATCTTGTTCAACTCTCGGTAGTCGATACACAATCTCATGGTTCCATCCTTCTTCTTGACGAATAAGACTGGAGCTCCCCAAGGTGACACACTGGGTATTCCTAAGATAGCATCGAACTCGACCATGTTGAGTTGTATCAAGTTTGCGGTGAACGAATGGTCGCTTATCGAAATCTCACAGTTTCGATGGATCTTATATGTTTCAATAGTATCATTGGTAGGAGTTGCTACTCTATAGGGTTCAGATAGAATTTCAGGCTCTAACCCTAACTTCTTAGCAAACCTCCTAGACACGAACGAATGCGTAGCACCACAATCAAACAAAACATAAGCAGGCAGCTTGTTGATGAAAATGGTACCTGTCACCACATCGCTGGCGTCTTCAGCTTCTTCCTGTGTCATTGCGAACACACGAGCATTGGGCTTATCCTCCCTAGGCCTTGGCTTGCTCGGAGCCGCATTGCTAGATCCAGCTTTTGCGCCTTGGTTCTCCGGACAATCCGCAATTCAGTGGCCCAACTTTCCACACTTGAAGAATGCACCGCTCTGCTTGCGACAATCTCCAGGATGACGTTGGCCGCAAGTGGAGCAAGTGGGCAATGCCGGGTTATTCTGTGTAGGAGCTGAGCCGCGGTTGTCGAAGTTTGGCCGCTTGTTCCTAGGCCCACCTTGCGAAGTCTGAGCATTGAGGGGGCGCTTGTTTTTGTTGTCCGCTTCCCGCCTCTTTATGTCAGTCTCAGCACGGATTGCAACTCCCATCAAGTCTTCAAGACTCGTGGCTTGGTAAACTGCGAGGGCTGATTGGATACGGCTGTTTAGATCCTTCTTGTATCGGTGCAGCTTTAGAGTGTTATCCGCCATAATCGTCGGGACGTAGGTGCCCAAGAAATTGAACTTGGAGGTATACTCTACAACCGACATGTCTGCGGTCTGATTGAAGGTCTCAAACTCGCTGAGTCTTTGCATTTGTACTTCCATGCGAAAGTACTGTTTCAAGAATGCTTCTCGAAACCTCTACCACGTCATCGCTTGTCCATTGGCAGTCATGGTGGGCTCAACAGCTTCCCACCATTTCCCAGCTTTACTGTCGAGGAGTGGTGTTACCACATCCACTTTGACTGCGTCTGGGACCTCCAATAATCGAAGCTACGTCTCGATGTTCTTCATCCAGGTTTGAGCAACTTCGGGGTCGTGGCTCCCATCAAAGGTGGGGGCTTTGTTCTTACGGAGGGACTCGTAATAGAACTTCGTCCCACGGGTTGGAGGGGGAGGAGGTGGAGCTTGGTTGTGGTTTGGACCAACCAACCCTTGAAGCGTTGTGGCAATCATTGTAGCTATTGCCATTAGGTCTTCTCTACTAAGACCAGTTCCGTTGTTTGAGGGCCCTTAGCATCCATTGTTCCTATCGCTTCGTCGGTCGCCTGCCATATTCTGCCATAGGGAGTCTTTATTAAGAATGAAGGTATTTAACTGTGAGAGGTCGGGAATAAGATATCTTTAAGGCTAAGCAATTTATTCGAATAGAAAGATGAATTGAATACAAAGCTAAAATATATCCTATTCATCATCTATCTCTCCCTCGCCAAATTGTTTGTCCACTCGAGTAAATCTGAAACTGTAAGATCTCTGCAATCCGTGTTCATGACCAGCTTTGGAGTTCCAAATGCATCAGAAAACCTTGGAGCCCGGTTGGTTTCCTCCACATCTTCGATTGGAACTCGAGCATTTCTACTTGATATCCTTATAAAATAAAAGCCAAGATCAAAGCAATTCCAGAGCCAAACCCCAATTGTTATCCCAAATACATTGCCTCTAACAAACTTGCCATGTGCATTATGTGGTTGAGCAGGTGGTTGATGCTCCGTGTTATTGACAGAACACGAAGAATTCATGTTTCCACGAAGTCCAGGATTACCATCAAAGCTGGAGCTTGGAAAACTAAGGAACTGGCCCCCTGTCGGAATCGGTTCAATCAGATTATTATTAACGACACTAAACTTCGAAAGGAAGGTGAGCTGATTGAAAGAAGAGGGAATAGATCCTTGGAGGTCATCAGAAGACAAGTCTAATGTCACGCCCCGCGATCGAGACTCATGACATCGGCAATATTAAACAATTTAAAAATTGTAAAACATTAAGCCATCATAGCATAGCTCAAACCAGTCTATTACATATCCAAAATAATATCATTCTTACATCGGAAAATCAGAGATAGCGGAAAGCGAAAAAATTTAAAATGTGATTACATCAACAAACGAAATCTTCACCAGCCCCAGAACTGATCTTGTTCTTCTTCTTCTACCTGCTCTTCATTCTTATCTGGGTGGAGAAGTAAGGGGTGAGTGTTTGGGGAAACACTCAGCAAGTGGGGGATACCATTCGAGCATAACAAATATACATATATATATGACTGAATTCAGAGCAGAACATAACTAGAACAGAGCAGAGCATAACAGAGCAGAGCATAAATAACAGAGCATAGCCTGACAGATAGCACTGATGATTACTTCGTGTCTATGGTTTACTGATCAGTCCCTAAGTTTTGCTCCTCTAAGGGGTCGAGGCCATGTCGTTACACCAAGTAACCCAGAGTGCGGAATATTCCGTAAACCCATATAACGACAGAATCGTGTCTATGGTTTACTGATCAGTCCCTAATTTTTACTCCTCTAAGGGGTCGAGGCCATGTGGTCACAAACAGTAACCCAGAAATCCGAAATGTTCCGTAGACCCATATAACGATAGTAAAAATCAGTGCAAGCGGAGTTTGAATGAAATAAAACCATCTGAACAAAAGGTGCTCGAACAGTAGACGAAGAACTGAACTTTCGAAGTGAATATTTATAATATAACCAACGAAATAAATATTAGCAAAAGCCCACTTACTTTCAAGTTTTCGGGTGAAATCTGGTAGCTCGAAATCGGAAATCTTCGTAAGAATTTTTGGCAGTAGGTCGATCGCACGAAACCTTCCTAAGTCTCGCACGCACTGGATCGTAACTGTGCAGGGTGAAAAATCTGGCAGGAGAACTCCTGGACTACGTCGCAACTTGCGCAGGACTTTGGCTAAGAATCTGCTGGAATTTCCACAGCACTTTGTCGCGAAGAAATGTTGCTTTTCTGACTGTGAATTTCGAAATGGTGTGAGGAATTCTGTGGTCGTCCTCTGGTATTTATAGGCATAGAGGTGAGGAAGTCGAGCGTCCGCCATTAAAGGCTCTTAATTCCCTAACATTACGTCGACTGTTACACGCGCATGATTTACGAGTTTTAATTGTCCATTACTTCTCTCAATTCGACGGTTACTGCACGAAATCTGCCTTGTACGCATGAGCAATCTTTTCGAATTTCCACGGGTGGGGTTTCCTGTACAAAGAATCTTGCTTCGCGTCGAGAAAATCTGAATTTTCGTGGAGAAGATGAAGTCTGCGTCGCTAAACGCCAGCTGCTGAAGTTGCGTTGCTGCTGAATTTGCGTCGCTGCTGAATCGTCGCTGCTGAATCGTTGCTGCTGCATCGTCGCTGCTGAATCGTTGCTACTGGTTCCTTTTCAAGCTCAACGACTGATCTTTAGCGTTAAGTCAAAACGTTGTCGTGTCAACTTATTCAAGCGACACCGTTTTGATATCATTGAAAAGCACCTGCTGGTTATCTTTAAGTAACGCACCTACTGATTCAAGATAACCGTAGCTATCTGCTGGTCTTAATCATCGCACAAGCCATCTGCTGAATCTTTAGCGCGAAGGCGAAACGCTGTCGTATCGACTTATTCAAACTTCAAGTACCAACTGCTGAATTAGCAATCAGCAGGCCCCGTGCTAATTTCTCACAAAAAATCCATCGCTGCTGGTTCCATACGAAACACTCAAACGCAGCGTTTCAACTTAACGAAACGACGTCGCTTCACTTTTACGATTGGTTTCCCAAACCAGCAGCTGGTCACTCTAAACTCACGCATCTGCTGATCCAGCAGTCAATCACTCAAAAACGTTGACCAACACGTGTCGCTGTCTCGACCACTCTCGTGCTAAAAGCCACGCCTTCCAGCAGCAACCGCTAAGGTCGAAACGACAACGTATCATCTCCGTTTCAGTAACCAATCCAACGCGCAACTGCTGATTTGCGCTGTAACTTCCTGCTGATTGCTAACGTTACTGCTGACATCATCGTTGCTTAGCTCTCCAGCTGGTCTTCTCATACCAGCCGATCTTTCTTCGTCTGCTGGTCATGAATGGCCAACTGCTGAATCCTTTGCTGGTCAAAGCTGGTTTGACCGTCCAGCAGGTAATTTCTTCCAGCAGCCGAATTTTCGTAGTCGCTATACAAAACGACGACGTTTGCTGTAAATCAGATCTCTCGCTAAGCGAATCAGATCCCATCATACGCCATCGCATTCTTCCCGTGCAATGCCTATCAGATCTCTCCATCGCGCGCCCAAAACAGATCTTAACTAAACGCTGTCGTTTTGCTAAAAACACGCGGTGGCTTGCGCGCCTCTCAAATGCAGATTTCTCCCACAAACCTGCGTTGACCATGTGAGATCTGGTTTGACCCGATATTATTTTATTTTTTCCGGGTTTTCACAACAATGGTTGTGGGCCCACGGCTAGCTGTATCCCTGAACCATTGAGGGTCACACAAGTACTGGATTCACGATTCCCGCACGGAAACTGAGCTCAATATGTTGAGCATAGGAAGAGGATTTTAGGGAGTGCGACTTCCTAAAAGTCAACAGGGGTCAAATTGCTATTTCCCATAGTTGAGGGGCTAAACTGTAATTTTGGACTAGGTGGTCTGAAAAATTGTTTTCACATCATAATATTCAGTTTTGAAAACTGAGTCAATCGGTCCGATCTGATCGTCGATCGGGATTATGATGAAGCCGCGGTGATAGGATTGAACCGAATGTTCATACGTTAGACTGGGCCTGCCCCAGGTCCAATGGGCCGGTTCAAGCCCATCATACCTATACTTATTCATGGGTTGGGTTTGTATTATGAGACATAACATAACTTACACTCTCATAACCCTAAACCTAGCTTGTGGCCGCCCCCTCTCCTCCCAAAACCTCACGGCCGCCGCCTCCACCGCCACGCCGCCGTTGCGCCGCCGCCGTTGATCGTGTGATCGGACTTGTTCCGATCAGCGTGTTGAGGAGATTTCGTTCATGCCAAATTCGTCAGGCCTTCTAGTGCAGGCTGACGAAGGAATCGTGTTTCCGGTCGTGGACCTGATTTAGGAGGATCTACCGCCGCCTACCTTGAAGAGCCAGAATTCCCTGTGAATCTGGTTGGAGCCAGGCGCCTAGACTCCAGCAAGGTGACACTCTAACATCCTATGTATGTTTTATTGATTATATTTGATGTATTGAATGTTTTTTGGGGCAAATTTTTATCTTCCGCTGCGCCCACGGGAAACGGGATCCGGATCCGCCATTGTCGCCAACAGTGGTATCAGAGCCAAGGCTCGGATCCTTCAATACATAATTGTGCCATATTGCGTCAGATTTCAAATTTTCGAAATAAAAAAAAAAGAAAAAAACGGCGGCACTGTAGCTGCCGTACGTAGGCACTGTAGCTGCCGCACGCCGGCACTGTAGCTGCCGCACGTCGGCACTGTAGCTGCTGCACGCTGCTCGTGCGGCGGGCGCCGCCGGGCGGCCGCCTTCCGACGTACCCGAGGCGGCGTTGCGATGCTGTTTTTCGACTCCTTGGATTTTCGGGCCTGTCCCGGATGGCCCGAGGGGTTTTCGGGCCAATATTTGATATTGGGCCATTTTGGTCGGACCAAAAATTGATTTTTGGAATTTTTGAGTTTTTGGGCCTAAAATTGTTTTAAGCCCAAACTGATGCAATTAAATTGACAAAATATGATTTTATTTATAAAATATGATTTTGTTGGAAATTATCAAATTTGATTTGATTATTTAATTTATGTCAATTAATTGGATTGATTGCATGTTTGGGATGATCGAGAGCCGTGCCCAATGTGTTAGGTGTATGCGCTAGGTTTTGCGATTTTGGTTGTAAATATTGTTGATATATCATTTATAGAGTGGCCCTGGTTTATGACCCGTTCCCACCCCTTAAAATGTATCCCAATGTGTCATGGATATTTAATTGTAAATATTAGATTTAGTGGGAGGACATTTGAAGATGGTGGCAATGACGATCAAAGATATTGTTGTAGTGCCTGCTGATCTTGTAATCCTTATTTCATATCGGACCAACAGATATTGAAGACCGAAGATCTGTAAAACCGGAATCTAATGTAATAGGATTGCATTGCATATTGCATTTCACCTAGGACTGGACCTAGGTCCGTGATTGGCAACCACGGACCGCATAGCTCTCGTGATCGATCATCCCAAAGTTTATATATGTGATATATATGTGAGTTGAATCCGCATGTTAAATTATGATTTAATATTTATGAGACCGAATTTTCAAAATTAAAATCCCTCGTTTTAAATATGATTTAAAACTGATATCAAGATTAAAAGTTTATTCGATAAACTAAGGGAATTTAAATCTGTTTAAATTTTTCCTACCTTCCATCAACAATGAGTGTACGTCGATGCTACCCGCATACATGACCCGGCTCATATTATTGAGGGGGTTGTGTATGCCGGAAAGCTGTACACGTCATTGACACTTGTTGTGAGTTGGTTGGAACTTCCTTTAACGTTGGCTCATATTATTGGGGACGTTAAGGGGACCGTCCTTCACAACTCAACATTTATGGGTCATCTTGACAGGTGATAGTAATCGGCGTCATATTATTGGGCCCTTACTGGACGTGAGGTAAAATACATGGAAGTTGCACCGGTTGCAATTGGGTTCTACCTTTTGAGGGTCATGGTTGGCTGATATTATTCGGGACCATGATCGCTTGATTGGACTCCGTATACCCACTAATGAAACTTGCTTTCTCGATTTCATTAGAGGGTGGTGAAATCATTAAAATAGTGGGAGGGTAATTCATAAAACTAAATGACCTTGTTTTATGTCTTAGCGTTCTTCATATATAGTTAGTAATGCATGTCTATTTTTCTTTTCAGTATAAACTTCTTATAAAATGTCTTCGATCAAAAATCCACTCGCTGCTATACTGGATAGCAACAAGTTCACTGGTCTGAACTACCAAGACTGGCTTCGAAACCTCAATATTGTATTGGCTTCGGAGAAACTTCTCTATACGTTGGAGAAGAGCCCTCCGAAGGAAGCCCCTGCCGATATCAGCCCTGAGGAGCTGACTAATCTTAACCAATGGTGAGACGACGAGCTTAAGACTCGATGCTATGTGATGGTGTCGATGTCCAACGAAATGCAACGGCGCTTTGAGAAGACGGTGTATGCTGCTGACATACACCTTCATCTTAAGTAACTGTATGGGGAGAACTCTCGACATGAGAGGTTCACCACTGTCAAGGATCTTATGACGAGCCGCATGCGCGATGGAACTTCGGTCCGCGAGCATGGGGTTCGTATGATTGGGCTCATTGAAAAGTTGGTGGGCCTTGATATCACACTTCCACATGAGCTGTCTGTGGATTTGCTTCTCCTCTCACTACCCGCTGCATTCGACCCCTTTGTGGTCAACTTCAACATGAACAAGCTGGAAGCCACCCTCGAAGAGGTGGTGAACATGCTTGTAGTGTTTGAGGGGACCATAAAGAAGGACAAGCCCGTCCTCCTTATGAGCTCTTCTTCCTCTGTGAAGAAGGGGCCCAAACGCAAGGGCAAGAAGCGTTATGCCCCTGCGAAGGAGGAAAAGCCCACTAAGAAGCCCAAGGCAAAGGCTTCCAAGCCAAACAAGACTGAGGATGTTTGCCACCACTGCCACAAGCCTGGGCACTTGAGGAGGAACTGCAAGGAGTACCTCGAGCAGTTGCGAACTGCGAAAGGTATGCTCTATATCGAAATAAATATGTCTCTTAATTCGACTTCTTGGGTACTTGATACCGGATGTGGATCTCATATCTGCAATGATTTGCAAGTGATGACAAGAAGCCGACGTCTTAGAGAGGGTGAGACCCACTTGAGGCTGGGCAATGGAGCAAGAGTTGCTGCAGTAGCTATAGGAGATGTTTATTTATTTCTGTCGTCGAAATTTAAGTTGTTATTGAGAAATGTTTTATTTGTTCCCGAATTAATAAAGAACATTATTTCTATTTCTATGCTTGATAGTAATGGATATTCTTGTGTTTTTGCTAATTCGATTTGCAATATATACAAGAATGAATGTTTGATTGGTATTGGGGAACGCGAAAACGATTTATGTTTATTTATTTCTGTCGTCGAAATTTAAGTTGTTATTGAGAAATGTTTTATTTGTTCCCGAATTAATAAAGAACATTATTTCTATTTCTATGCTTGATAGTAATGGATATTCTTGTGTTTTTGCTAATTCGATTTGCAATATATACAAGAATGAATGTTTGATTGGTATTGGGGAACGCGAAAACGATTTATACACCTTAAAATTAAAAGAAGTTCCAACTCGCGATGTGGAAACACATACAACAACAATTAAAAGGAAAAATGATAGCTTAAACCCAGCACAACTTTGGCACGCTAGGCTAGGTCACATTTCCCTAAGCAGGATGAACAAGTTAGTTAGGAGTGACATGTTTGATTTTTCAGACATTAACTCCCTACCGACTTGTGAGTCTTGTCTCAAGGGAAATATGACTAAACAATCCTTCAAGGGCAAGCCTGAGCGTGCTCAAGGCCCATTGGATTTGATCCACACTGATGTGTGTGGCCCACTTAGCATCGGTACTAAGTAAGGTCACACATACTTCATCACCTTTACCGATGATTACTCTAGGTATGGGTACTTGTACTTAATGAAGCACAAGTTTGAATAATTTGAAAGGTTCAAAGAATTCAAGGCTGAAGTAGAAAATCAGTTGGGGAAAAGTATTAAAGAGCTTCGATCCGATCGAGGTGGTGAATACTTGAGTGCTGAATTTCAAGACTATCTTAAAGAGAATGATATTCTCTCGCAGTGGACCCCTCCGGCAACACCACAGCTCAATGGTGTAGCGGAGCGTCGTAATCGAACCTTGATGGACATGGTTCGATCTATGATGAGCTTCACTGAACTTTCTACCTCGTTTTGGGGCAATGCTCTCGAAACGGCGGTAATGTTGTTGAACAATGTCCACACCAAGGCAGTGGATAAGACTCCATATGAGATATGGATGGGCAAGCCGCCCAAATACTCATTCATGAGGATTTGGGGATGTCCTGCTTACGTGAAGCAGACAGTGGGAGATAAGCTGGATACTAGATCCATCTTATGTTACTTCATTGGGTATCCAAAGAATTCCATTGGATACTACTTCTACTATCCCAATGAAACAAAAGTGTTTGTTTCTAGAAATGCCACCTTTATGGAAAGGGAGTTTCTACTTGATAGAAAGGACAAAATAGTAGAACTCGAAGAAGTTCGAGAACCAACTGAAGTACAAAGTGAGTCTCCCGCGCCTCAAGAGCCAGTACCAGAAATGGTCGCACCTAGGAGATCCGAAAGGGTTCCTAGGGCTCCTGAAAGATACGGTTTCCTCCTTGAAGATGATCAAAGTGATCAAGTTATTGGATGTGATCCAAGAACTTTCAAGGAGGTGATTTCCGATGCTGATTCTAATTTGTGGCTTGAAGAAATGCAGTCTGAGATTGACTCAATGCATGCGAATCAAGTTTGGACTCTTGTTAATCCTCCCGAAGGAATTGTCCCTATTGGGTGAAAATGGATATATAAGAGAAAACTTGGGCCTGATGGTAAGGTATTGACCTACAAGGAGCGACTGGTCGCGAAAGTTTACACTCAAAGACAAGGTGTTGACTATGATGAAACCTTTTCACCAGTAGAAATGTTCAAGTCAATTAGAATCTTACTAGCTATAGCCGCATGGTACGACTATGAGATATGGAAAATGGATGTGAAAACTGCGTTCCTTAATGGAAACATTAAGGAAGAGATCTATATGAAGCAGCCTGAGGGTTTCACATCTGTAGGAAGTGAGCATAAGGTATGCAAACTTCAGAGATCGATCTACGGTCTCAAACAAGCATCGAGAAGTTGGAACCTGAGATTCGATGAAACATTAAGGGAATTTGGTTTCATCAATGTTCCATTACGAAGCCCTTGCCTGGACCGTTGTTTGAAAAACATCGCGAAACAATGGGACTGCGTCTGATGAGTAGTTGGCTTTAGGGCAAGTGGGAGATTGTTAGAGTAGATGCGCAACTAGCCAACTTGTGGCGTGGGGGTTCTTATTGACTCTTTGTATCACAATCTTTATTTATGAAATTCCTATTCTTTTATGGCATTCTTTATCTTCATTATTTTATAATGTTCACAATTGTGTTGGATAAAGACCTAGAATGCACCATAGTGTATGTTAGATGTGATAGTGGATATATGACTATCATGAAACACATCTAATATTCTAAACTCGTTCCTAGTCGATTGGGCCGTCAAAATGAGGATAAGTCCGCCCGAGCTTGAGACTAGCATCTGCGATGTGAAGTACCACGTTTCATTGGTAGGGAACATTGTGACTTTCTGAGCATGCAGATGGATAGTGACCTGGTGATCTATCGAACTACCCTCGTTCCGACTTTCCAATTGGTTACCATTTGTCGAGTGGATAAGTCCGAGGTCTTGGTTGTACAGATTAGCCCTCATTACTCGAAACGTCATTGAGATTCTACGTGATAGGTGCTTCACTTTGACCCGTTTACCGACTTAGTTGGGGTCATCAGGTGGCGGGATTGGGTGAGGTCCCGATGCATGTAGGAGTCGATGCTTCGTTGTCTAGGATTCACCGCTCGCCTTTGTGCGTGGATATCCTATGCTATCTGAGGAGATAATAGTGTGATAAATCTCTGGGCCAGAGTACTAGATGTGTTTTAGGTAAATGGGTTTACCTAGTAACACACGCGATGTCACTATTTGATCTCCAAGATGTATGCGTGGTTATTGGATCTCTAGCGACTCTCGATTTACCAATAGTCGTTGATCTGATCGGGATATATGTGTTTAGAAAGGACCGTACTGTACGCTAACCATGACCAACTGGTCTTGCAGGCACTATCAGAAATGCATTGGAAGGCTGTGAAAGATATTCTTAAGTACTTACGAAGGACTAAGAATATGTTCATGGTCTATGGAGGTGGTGAACTGAAATTGGAAGGCTACACTGATTCTAGCTTCCAATGTGACGTGGATGATTCGAAGTCAACCTCTGGATTTGTATTCATGCTCAATGGTGTTGCTGTCTCTTGGAAGAGTTCCAAGCAAGACACCATCGCGGATTCAACCACTGAGGCTGAGTACATCGCAGCATCAGCTGCTGTGAAAGAGGCCGTTTGGATAAGGAATTTTGTCCAAGATTTGGACGTAATCATTGAAGGATTTGGTCCAGTCCTGGTGTACTGCGACAACAGGGGTACCGTTGCGCAAGCAAAGGAGCCTAGGTCTCACCAAAGATCCAAACATATACTGAGGAAATACCACATAATCCGGGATATTGTGTCTAGAGGTGACATAGCAGTCGAGAGAGTCGCCTCTGCATACAACATTGCTGATCCACTTACGAAGACCTTGCCAGGACCGTTGTTTGAAAAACATCGCGAAACAATGGGACTGCGTCTGATGAGTAGTTGGCTTTAGGGCAAGTGGGAGATTGTTAGAGTAGATGCCCAACTAGCCAACTTGTGGCGTGTGGGTTCTTAATGACTCTTTGTATAACGATCTTTATTTATGAAATTTCGTATTCTTTTATGGCATTCTTTATCTTCATTATTTTATAATGTTCACAATTGTGTTGGATAAAGACCTAGAATGCACCATAGTGTATGTTAGATGTGATAGTGGATATATGACTATCATGAAACACATCTAATATTCTAAACTCGTTCCTAGTCGATTGGGCCGTCAAAATGAGGATAAGGCCGCCCGAGTTCGAGACTAGTATCTGCGATGCGAAGTACCATGTTTCATTGGTAGGAAACATTGTGATGTTCTGAGCATGCAGATAATAGTCGTTGATCTGATCGGGATATATGTGTTGAAAGGACCGTACTGTACGCTAACCATGACCAACTGGTTCTTGCAGGCACTATCAGTGATACCTAGGGGATCATGGGGTGATGTTGCTAGGCGCTTTACCATGATCCGATGGGTCAGTCCGAAATTGTGATTTCGGAGTCGCAATTGTTGTGGGCCCACGGCTAGCTGTATCCCTGAACCATTGAGGGTCACAAAAGTACTGGTTTCACGATTCCTGCATGATAACTTAGCTCAATTTGTTGAGCATAGGAGGAGGAAGGATGGAAGTGCGACTTCCTAAAAGTCAACAGGGGTAAAAGTTCAATTTCCCTAAAGTTTGGTCTAGTTTGACTATCCCTGAAACTTGGAGGGGCTAAACTGTAATTTTGGACTAGGTGGTCTGAAAAATTATTTTCGCATCATAATACTCAGTTTTGTAACTGTGTAGATCGATACGATCTGATCGTCGATCGGGATTATGATGGAGCCACGGCGATGTACTTGAACCGAATGTTCATATGGACCTGGGCCCGCCCCAGGCCCATTGGGCCGGTCCAAGCCCATCACATGTCTATTAATACTTGACCTAGGGCTACATTGTCTACACAACAACTACACTCCAAACCCTAGACATAGCCGCCCCTCTCCTTCCTCTCCCACTCTCGGCCGCCGCCTCCTCCACGCGCCGCCGTCCGCCGCCGTGTGCCGCCGCCTGTCGTGGTTGGACTTGTTCCAACTGCCTCGACGAGGAGATTCCGTCCGTGTTAAATTCGTCACGTTTTCTAGTGCAGACTGACGAAGGGATCGTGATTTCAGTCGTGGACCGGATTCGGAGAACGACAACCGCCAATCGTTGAAGTTTTCTCGTGAAATTGGTCGGAGCCAGGCGCCTAGACGCCATCAAGGTACCAAATCAAACATCCTATGTATGTTTATTTGTTATTATTGTTATGTATTGACCGTTCCCGGTGCAAAATTTTGAAATCTTCCGCTGCGCCCCGGGAGCGGGATCTGGATCCGCCGCTGCGCCAACAATTTAACCTTGATGATATCCCTCTGGATGACACCAATGCTAATCAGTTCCCGCTACCCGCTGTCTCTACCGAGTTTTCTACTTCACTTTCTGATCTCCAGACCTTTCTATCCGAGCGTATTGATGAGTCTCAAAGTGGTATTCTATCCAAGCTACATACAATTGAAAGGGGCCTTCGTGATTCCCTGCTGCAGCAAGACGAAGCTTTCAGAACTTTAATTCAGGGTGCACGAAAAGAAGGCCGAACTATTGATGATGTCCAGGCACTGCGCTTCAATGAATTTAGGAAAAGTGTTCTGGCTAACAGTGCTTCTGTCACTGCTGATTTTATGGATGTTAAGAAGTCAGTGAGAGAGCTAAACGCTAAGGTGGATGTTGTTGCCACCGGCTTGGTTGATGTTCGGAAGGATCTTGAGGCTACCAAAGAATCTATCTCCCACCAACTTCTGGAGTTTCAGGCACAGGCACAGCCCAATCACAATATTCTTACCGACAAGTTGAGCGAGCTTGTCAATTATATTAATAGGGGCGGTAATGACAAAAAGGGGGAAGGTAGCAGCCGAGGTCCTCAACCACCACCTGATGATCAAAATAGAGGCAGTGGCAATACAGGTGGTGGTGGTGATAATGTTAGAACCACCAGCATTGTGGACAGACTTATGATTGCAGGATAACAGGTACGAACCAGCTGATGTATCAAACTTGATACCAAAGGGGCAGTGAAGGTAGTAGCAGAGGGAATAGGAGTGGATCTTACAAGAGGAGAAGATAGTTTCAGTAGATCTTTTGAGGATTGGTTAGGAGAGAATTATTCTTGACCTTTTATACAAATCACATGTACAATTTTCCAATTAATGCAAGTTTGAATTTCAGCAGTCCGTGTGCAATTTTATGTCTTTTGCTCATTTATATCTCGGCTGCTAAGTTTTGTCATCACCAAAAAGGGGGAAATTGTTAGGATAAAATTTATAGTTTTGGTGATAACAAAATAAGATAAGATAAATCTAGACATTCAGACGTTGATAACAGTAGTTGAGTATTCAGTCAACAGGCAATTAAGACGACGGCTACAGTGATTCGCAGAATCAGTCGTTAGCGACAGTGAAGTGTATAACCAGTCGTTAGGTATTCAGACACAGGGAATGTTGATTCAGACGTTGATTTTATATATTTAGACGCAAGCTACAGTGGATCAGTTATCCAGTCGCAAGCTACAGTGTAAAGCATAATCAGTCGCAAGCTATAGTGGATCAGTTATTCAGACGCTAACTACAGTAATTTGCATATACAGTCGTTAGCTACAGTGAAGATTCAGTCGTTGTATTGATATCAGACGCAGACTTTCAGACGTTGGGTATTCAGACATTGTATACAGTGGTTTTATAATCAGTCGTTGGTACCTGGTGATAGCGAATAGCAAAACTACGTCGTTTGAATAAGTTAAAACGACAGCGTTTGGCTTAGCGCTAGGAAACAGTCGTTGGGTTATACAAGAATTCAGTCGCTGGAATAACGCACATGTTAAGGCAATCAGCAGTTGCATACTTTCAAATATATTCCAGACGCAACATCATAAACAACGATGAAGGAATTTCAGGCGCAAGAAACAAAGTAATTCAAATACGATCGATTACTCAAATTGGAAAAGATCAACAGGATCGTACAATTGCCTGGAATTAAGGAGACAAAGTCGGTAATATTTTGGGTAAACAGTACGCATTTTTAGAGGGCGTTATTCGGTGTATCGACAAATTAGCTCTGACGATGTGCATATTTACCATGTAGTGGAGCAGGATTGACGGTGTACGAATTACAGAGATTCAAAAAGGGGATTTTATTTCCTTTGGAGAAATTCAATGACCGTTGAGCGAATTGTATAAATAACCAGACTTTGAATTGAAGAACTATCTTGGCTATCATTCTCTTGCCATCACTCTGCTGTTTTTGAGTCTCAAGCATTCTAGAGCTAATCGCATTTTGAAGCCATCTCTCGAAGCTCTCACAACTCGAAGAATCTTCATTCAAGCATTCATAGATAAACCTTCGAGTCATCCCCTGGTTCACCCTTGTTGAATCGAGTTTCTGTGTTTAGAAACCAGAGGATTTAAAGTCTCAAAATCTTGTATTCACTGTCATATTCTATTGAGTCTGTAACGAACTGGCTTTGTGAAGTAGTTCGAAAAACATATTATTCATTACTTGTATTCAGCAGCTGCGTCTGCTTTGTGTGTGGTGTTGCTAGGAGTTCACCTTGAGCAAGGCTCGGTGATCGGGTGTGTGCAGAAGGACTATATTCATCAAAGCTTCTAGTGAATCCTTCCTGAAAAGGAAGAAGGAGAGACGTAGGATATTCATATCCGAACTTCTAGAAACAAATTTCTTGTCCCTTTAACTCTTTACATTACGCATTATTTATTGTTTATACTGTTCACTGATTAATTGGTTTCTTTCCGCACAATTTTTGTTAACCGATAAATCAGCCATTTAAACTGAGATACCTTAAGTCTGGTAACTCGGACTTAAGTTAAGCGGTGCTTGTAAAAATAGTTTTAAACGGTTTCGAAAATTTAAAAATACCAAGGAGTTCATTCAAACCCCCCCCCCCCTTCTGAACTCCTAGGCCTGTTTTCGTGCCACATTGATCCTATCAAAAACAGCTATTTATATGGAAGGGATTAGTGGCAAGGTGCTATGTTTACAAAGCATGACACACTTCAACCAAGTTGTGAAATTTTAGTAAAATTCCCTCCATATCATTTAAATTTGTAAAACACCAAACCCTTTTCAAAAGAAATCACTTGTCCTCCTTAAAGATATTTTCAATCAATTTAAACCTGCTCATGTATCGCTCTTGGAGTCATCTGCTGGAACCAGCCGCGACGCATCTTATTTTCTGAAATGAATGAAATCAGCAAATACATAACATTTAAAATTGCCATTTTAGCCCATGAAATTAATAAAATGCATAAATGTGGTCTTATGGATTTTTGGGGCGTTACAACTCTACCCTCCTTATTGAAATTTCATCCTAGAAATTTTACATACCAAACAAATGTGGGTAATGGGAAAGCATATCAGCTTCTGTCTCCCAAGTTGCTTCTCGCTCCGACTGATTAGACCATTGTATCTTAACCATAGGAATACTACGGTTTCTTAGTTTTCTAATTTCTCGGAGTAGAATTCTTTCTGATCTTTCTTCATAGCTTAAATCTGGTGCTAATTGAATTGGTTCATGACTTAGTACATGCGAAGGGTTGGGAATATATTTCCTCAAAGCTGATACATGGAAAACATTATGCAATGCTGACAGTTCTGGAGGCAGTGCTAATCGATAGGAGAGTGTTCCTATCTTCTCTAGGATCTCATATGGTCCAATATATCTTGGACTAAGCTTTCCTTTCTTTCCAAAACGCATTACTCCTTTCATTGGAGCAATTCTAAAAAATACGTGATCACCCACTTCAAAATTCAGTTTCCTTCTTCGATTATCTGCATAACTTTTCTGTTGGCTTTGAGCAGCCTTCATTCTTTCTCTTATCTTTCTAACAGCTGCTGTTGTTTGCTCCACTACATCTGGTCCTAAACCAGATCTTTCACCAACTTCATCCCAATGGAGTGGTGTCATACACTTTCGATCGTAGAGAGCTTCATATGGAGCCATCTGAATCGAAGCCTGGAAACTGTTATTATAGGCGAACTCTACCAGTGGCAACTTCAGATCCCAGCTTTCTGAAAAATCCACAATAGATGCTCTGAGCAAGTCTTCTAAAATCTGAATCACCCTTTCAGATTTTCCATCGGTCTGGGGTGAAACGCAGTGCTAAAGGTCAACTTTGTACCCATAGCTCTATGCAAAATTTTCCAAAAAGCTGATGTGAACTTTGGATCCCTATCTGATACAATAGAAATTGGAACACCATGAAGCCTCACTATTTCCTTGACATACAAATCCGCGTATCTGCTCACCTCATATGTTGTTTTGACTGGTAAGAAATGAGCAGACTTAGTGAGTCTATAGATTATTACCCAGATGGAGTTATATCCTTGAACAGTTCTTGGTAAACCAGTCACAAAATCCATCGCTATACATTCCCACTTCCATTCTGGAATAGGAAGTGGCTTCAATAATCCAGCCGGTCGCTGATGTTCAGCCTTCACCAGCTGACACGTCATACACTCAGCTACAAATCTAGCAACATCCCTCTTCATTCCTGGCCACCAGTACAACTGCTGGAGGTCTTTATACATTTTAGTACTTCCGGGATGTACTCAGTAAGGAGCTGTATGAGCTTCTTTCAAAAGATCAGCTCTCAAATCATCTACTTGGGGTACCCAAATCCTTCCCAGATACCTAACTACTCCATATTCTGAAAAATAGAGGTTACTGCCTCTTTCTTTATCTTGTTTGACCCATTTCTGTAATTGTTCATCTTTCAGCTGACTCTCTCGAATTTGGTCTATCATATTTGATCTTACTGAGAGATTTGCTAAAATCATATCACTACCACTGGGTACTAATTCCAATCCAAACTTTTCAATATCAATTGCCAACGGTTTCTGAACAATCAGCTGAGCTAATCCAACAGACTTCCTGCTTAAAGCATCAGCTACCACATTTGCTTTTCATGGGTGATAGCGAATCGTACAGTCATAGTCCTTAACCAGCTCCAACCATCGCCTCTATCTCATATTCAATTCTTTTTGGGTAAAGAAGTATTTCAAACTCTTGTGATCTGTAAATATCTCACACTTCTCCCCATATAGATAATGTCTCCATATCTTAAGGGCAAAGACAACAGATGCCAGTTCCAAATCATGCATTGGGTAATTCCTCTCGTGATCCTTCAGCTGTCTGGATGCATATGAAATTACTTTATGCTCCTGCATCAAAACAGCTCCTAAACCCATCTTGGACGCGTCTGTATAAATTACAAATTTTCC
Organism: Dorcoceras hygrometricum; assembly: GCA_001598015.1. Taxonomy (NCBI): domain Eukaryota; kingdom Viridiplantae; phylum Streptophyta; class Magnoliopsida; order Lamiales; family Gesneriaceae; genus Dorcoceras; species Dorcoceras hygrometricum. Next base: position 465,055 of record KV007919.1, read on the forward strand.
TTCATCGGATGGCATGGTTAACACAGGTGTTTTTATCAGCGCTTGCTTCAACTTGTCAAAACTGTTTTGACATTCAGCTGTCCAATTATACTTCACTTGCTTCCTTGTTAACGTAGTCAAAGGAACAGCTATCTTAGAGAATCCTTGGATAAATCACCTATAATATCGGCTAAACCCAAGAAACTCCTTATCTCTGCAACAGTCTTTGGTATTGGCTAGTCGCGAACAGCCTCTACTTTAGCTGGATCGACCTCAATCCCATCCTAGAAATAATATGACCTAAGAACGCTACTTTCTCCAACCAGAATTCACATTTGCTAAATTTGGCAAACAACTGTTTATCTTTCAAAATCTGGAGAACTGTTCTCAAATGTTGGACATGCTCGCATCTGGTCTTAGAATAAACTAAGATATCATCAATAAATACCACTACGAACTGGTCCAGAAATTGTTGAAAGACTCTATTCATTAAATCCATGAAAGCTGATGGAGCATTCGTAAGTCCAAATGGCATACTAAGAATTCATAGTGGCCATACCTAGTTCTAAAGGCTGTTTCATAAACATCTGCTGCTTTAATTTTCAGTTGGTGGTATCCAGACCTCAAGTCGATCTTAGAAAAGACTATAGACCCTCTCAGCTGGTCAAACAGATCTTCTATCCTTGGTAATGGATACTTATTCTTAATGTTCAGTTTGTTTAATTCCCGATATTTTCAGTTGGTGGTATCCAGACCTCAAGTCGATCTTAGAAAAAGACTATAGACCCTCTCAGCTGGTCAAACAGATCTTCTATCCTTGGTAATGGATACTTATTCTTAATGTTCAGTTTGTTTAATTCCCGATAATCTATGCATAGCCTCAAACTCCTATCATTTTTCTTAACAAATAAAACAGGGGCTCCCCAAGGGGAAGTACTTGGTCTGATAAACCCTTTCTCCAACAGATCTTATATATATTCCTTCAGTTCTTTCATTTCTGATGGAGCTAATCGATAAGGTGGTCTAGAAATTGGAGCAGCTCCTGGACTTAGATCAATGGAAAATTCCAGCTCTCTGTCATGTGGTAGTCCCTGGATATCTTCTGGAAAAACTTCTGGGAATTCACTTACCACTTCTACATCTGACAACTGGGGTCTACTGGTTACGGTTAAAGATGATAAACTAACCAGAAATCCTACTCCTCCTTTCCTCAAACAACGTTGAGCCTTAAGAGCTGATATTATTCGAGGAATCTTACAAATATGCTTAGCTTCAAACTTAAAGGAATCTCCTCTGGGTGGATTAACCACTAATATCCGAAGCTTAAAGTCAATTACTACCCCATAATTGGTTAACCAATCCATTCCCAAAATCATATCAAATTCAGGCATTGGCAATATGATTAAATTAGCAGTAATTTGATGCCCTTGAAGTTTAAGCTCTAAACTCTTAAATACATCGTGTGATATTAATTCTTCTCCTGACGGTACTGATACACAGAAACCTACAGCTACCTGGTCAGGCTTAATGGGAAATTTCTTAGCAAATTCAGCTGTCAGGCCTCGTGCTCACAACAGATAAACACATGCGGAAGCTAACAAAAAGTGGGTAAAATTTTTGCTTTTAGGCCCGACGGTTTTAAACATATAATTTAAAATACAACAGTACTTAAAATAAGTTTCCCAATTCATAAAACAACCAACAATAAAGCATACATAATTTAAACATGTATCATACTCCCCTACGGGTACAACAACAAAGCGCAGGGCATCCCCCTGGCTAACTGATACATATATATATATATTCTATATGCTATATGCTACTGGGAGACACTAGCCACCTCCCGGGGCACCACCAGTTGGGTTGAAACCACGACCAGCTGTAGAACCTGGGTTTCCTGAAAACAACGCAACAAAGAAACAAACCAAGCCCCTGAGGGAGATGGGGTCAAACCCCAGTACGGAGAGCAATAATACAACAGAAATAAACAGCAAGGAATAAAATCAGGTGCTATGCATGAGACGCCCGAAGAACAACGAAAAGCTCGACCCATAAGGGAGCTAAGGAACTCAAACATAGCTCTAAGAATTATCAAAAACATACAGTGGCCACGGGGTGTGTCCACAGTGTGGTAGTGAGCCACTCGCCATGACACAACACCCACTTACCAGATGCATCAAACAACTCAATCTGCTGTTGCCTCGCCCATGAACTGTGGTAGTTAACCACTCGGCGCATGGTGGCTACGATCCCAGCAGGGAGATGAGAGTGCGGTATTGCCGCTTTGCGGCCATACAAAGCCTCGAAAGGCGCCATGCCAATCGTCGCTTGGTAGCTGTTATTATACGAAAACTCAACCAAAGACAACGCGTCTTGCCAACTACCTCCGAAATCCAACACAACAGCACGCAACATATCCTCTAACGTCTGGATAGTTCGCTCAGATTGGCCATCTGTCTGGGGATGATACGCAGTACTCATAGCCAATCTAGTGCCCAAAGTTGTCTGCAAACTCTTCCAAAACCTGGAAGTAAACCTCGGATCTCGGTCAGACACGATTGAAACAGGCACACCGTGCAATCTAACAACAAAATCAACGTACAGCTTCGCCATATTCTTCAACAAGAAGGTCATCCCATAGGGAATGAAATGTGCAGACTTAGACAAACGGTCTAAAACTACCCAAACAGCATCGCATCCTCGGCTGGAACGAGGCAAATGCGTTAAGAAATCCATCGCAATGTGCTCCCAATTCCATTGGGGCACCTCTAAACTCTGCAACAGACCACCAGGTCTCATCCTTTCGGCCTGTACCATCTGGAAATTCAAACAACGAGCGACAAAACCAGCAACATCGCTCTTCAGTCCAGCCAACCAAAAGTGCGGATTCAAAGCATGGTACATCTTCCGTGCACCAGGATGAACACTATGTCTGCTACAGTGCGCTTCTCGAAGGATCTCTTCCCTCAAATCAATCAAATTGGGCACAACCAACCTGCCCCGGAAACGCAAACAACCATCGGACGAGACAGAATAGTCCTCAAGTTCGCCAGCCCTGACTTTCAACTTCAACTCGTGGATTGACGGATCGGT
>KV007921.1:0-12572 GCA_001598015.1 Dorcoceras hygrometricum
GAACCCCAGTGCAAAATGACCGTTTTGCCCCTCAACGTCGGGAAATCTCGATTTGACCCGAGTTGACTTTTAGGAAGTTGAACTCCCCAAAATCCTCTTCTCATGCTCAACACATTGAGCTGAGTATCCGTGCGGGAATCTCGAATCCAATACTTGTGTGACCCTCAATGGTTCAGGGATACAGCTAGCCGTGGACCCACAACCATTGCAGCTCCGGAATCACAATTCCGGACTTGCCCATCGGATCATGGTAAAGCGTCTAGCAACATCGCCCCATGATCCCCTAGGTATCACTGATAGTGCCTGCAAGAACCAGTTGGTCGTGGTTAGCGTACAGTACGGTCCTTTCAATCCATATATCCCGATCAGATCAATGACCATTGGTAAATCGAGAGTCGCTATAGATCCGATAGCTATGCATACATCTTGGAGATCGAATAGTGACATCGCGAGTGTAACTAGGTAAACACATTTACCTAAAACACTTCTAGTACTCTGGCCAGAGATTCTTACACTATTATCCCCTCAGATAGCATAGGATATCCACGCATGTCTACGAGCGGTGAATCCTCGACAACGATGCATCGACTCCTACATGCATCGGGGTCTCACCAAATCCCGACGCCTTATGACCCCAAGTGAGTCGGCAAACCGGTCAAAGTGAGACGCCTATCATGTAGAGTCTCAATGACGTTTCGAGTCGTGAGGACTAATCAGTACAACCAAGACCTCGGACTTATCCACTCGACAAATGGTAACCACTTGGAAAGTCCGAAGGAGGGTAGTTCGATAGATCACCAGGTCACTATCTATCTGCATGCTCAGAACATCACAATGTTCCCTACCAATGAAACATGGTACTTCGCATCGCAGATACTAGTCTCGAACTCGGGCGGCCTTATCCTCATTTTGACGGCCCAATCGACTAGGAACATGTTCAGAATACACAGTGACTATTAGATGTGTTTCATGATAGCCGTCATACCCACTATCACATCTAACATACACTTTAGTGTATTCTAGGTCTTTACTCAACGCAATTGTAAATCATCATACACACAATGAAAGTAAAGAATGCCATATAAATAAATGCGAATATCATATATAAAGATTGTCATATACAAGAGTCTATGAACCCACACGCCACAGGTTGGCTAGTTGGGCATCTACTCTAACAATTGACCGTAGGCAGTCTGTTGTAGAAGCTAGGATTTGAGCTGAATATTGAGATTCCCTAACAGATTTGAGCTCCAGAGAAGTCCCTGCTGAGTTGGGAGTGACCAGCGAGGTAGCAGGTTTGAGCAGGCTGAGGTTGCCGTGCCCTGGTGAGATCTGTTGAGGTAGAACTTGAGAATTGAAGGTACGAGTTGAGCTTTTGTTAACAGCTTAGACATAGAGTGCTAGTATTTGAGGCATGAAATCTGTGCTATGTGATTTATGTGTTTACGTGAACAGCTTGATTGAATTCATATGTCCTGTTTACGTGTTATATGCATGTTGAAATCAGATTTGAATTTCATGGTATTCATGCATACATATTGAGCCTTTGATCGATTGAGAACCTGAGATAGAGCCACGTTGTGACCGGCAGACAGATGTGTCATGCCTGAAAGGTACAACGCTATCATCGGAGTGGTGACCAACTGATCAGTTGTGTCTGAAAACCACCGAGATGTGATGGCTGACGGGCCTGAAGATCACGGACCGATGATTTCCCCGGTTGATACACTGTGTGGGTATAGAGGCTCGAGTGAGTTTACTGCCAGCTGATTAGCAGGCCTTGATGACCGATGTTCTTTGACAGCCACATGCATTCATGACTTAGAATACTGCATGTTTATGTTTTGCTGTTATATTAGTTCTCATTCGTACTGAGGCTTGACCTCGTATTCTTTTTCCTGCTTTTGTGTTTTTTGGGTCTGCGTTGCCCATTTGCAGGATCTTCAGGTAACCAAGCTAGACAGACTAGAACCCCAGCTGGTCGATCCCCATTTCCTTGAGTCCCAGTTATTATTTTATTATGTATTGATCCAGGGGATGCCCTGAGGTTATATGTATTTGGGGGATCGTTGTTGAATTTAGTTGTGATTACCTGTTGTTGTATGAGTTTTGATTTAACTCGTATTTTGGTTATGACTATTTTGAAGGTATGATTTGGTTCAGACCCAACTTTATTTCAAAAATTTGTAGCCCTATTTTATTCTTCCGCGTTTATGTGCTTAATTGTGCTATTAATCCTTGTTAATTAGCACAGAGCCTGACAGATTCCTCCACAGCTGATTCTTTTTCAACAATCTCATCATCAAAACCTGCTGGAATCCTAAACTTTCTCTTCAGTGCGTTGCGTTTAGGCGTAGGAGGACGCTCAGCTGGCACAGCTGAAATAGGTTCAATCATTTGGCTCGGGACGACTTCTGGTGCAACTGATACAAGTCCCAGATCCCTCTTCTTGGAAGCAGCTTTTCCAGTTGTTTTCCTTGTATTCTTGACAACTGGTGCATCAGATGAAGCAGCTGATCGCTTCTTGGATAAAACCTTCTCGGCAACGACCTCCACTGGCACTCCATTTGCTCCTTTGTCAGCAATTGAGGCAGATTTCTTCTTGGATACAGATTTCTTCTTAACAATCGCGACTTTAGCCATGCCGGGCTCATCTGATTCACCACGAGCATCAATGTTTTTATTCGTGGAAACATATGTAGTCACCGTTTTGGCAGAGAGTATTTTCAACGGAGGGAAAGTCTTTGCCTCTCCCAAGGTGACCGCGGGGTCGCCTTTCAATAGAACACAAATCTGAGCCGCAAACCCTTTGGCTCTTTTGGTGGTTGTATCAACCATTTCCTTCAAGACCTCAAAAAAATTTTACTCTAGTTGACCTTGATACCAAAATGAATAGCCGTCATCATAAGAAACCTTTCGTGGGTGACGGTGTCTAAAGAACCAGCTTTCACAATAATGGACTTGGCCAAAATATCGTTCAACAATCTGAACTCATACTTCATCAATCTCTTTTTGCACGAGAACTGAACAGGTACACTGGACTTAGAGAAAAGAGTTCTTGCCTGCAACACCAAATTATTCGGCACTTTCGATAAATCAGTTAGACCCTCTGTAGGCAGATTCAATATACCTGCAAAGCTATCCACAGGAATGGCTACATACTTGCCGGAAACAACACAGGTAATATCACCATCTTGCACAAGAGCTGTATCGAAAAATTGCTCCAGTTCCTGCTCATAAAGTACTAACGGACATCCCAGAAAGCCACGTAGCCCAGTAGATTCAAGGGTTTTAACATATTCACCATTTCATCATTATCCGAGATACCCAAGACAGAGTCGAAGTACACTTTAAGAGCATTGGTGATGAAAGTTGAGGCCATTTCAGATAGGAGATTGAATCGAGAAAAAGCCTGAAAGATAGATAATGTTCAAACAGGAAATACGAGAGAGCAGGAATGCAAGAAAGTTTGAAAGTAATTTGCGTAGGGTTAATGAAAAATGAAACAGCGTAATGTAAACAAGGAATGCAAAACGGTGAGAGAATGTAGATGTGATGTTTCGTATGATGACAACATGTGTCAATCATCCGTTGGCGCGATTATAATTTGAAAGGATTTTGACAATATTGTGAAATGATTTTAAAAAGATTTTAAAAAGATTTTGAATTTTAACCGCGAGGGTAAAAAAGTAAAAAAGATAACCAGCGCCAAATGCTTAACACGTCACAGCCTTAGGATCTGTTTTGATGTGTCAGCAGGGATATTGTTAGATCTGATTCCCGATAAGTATCAACTCTGTATATATGACATCTGAGTGTATCCGGATTTCACATATTCAACTGACTGAGCACTTATTAATTCAGATCTGTCATTCCACCTAAAATTGAGGTCCTCCCAAGTCTGAAAATTTACCAGATCTGAAATTCCACGAAGTTGGACCTAAACAGTAGACTCAGATCTGTTAAACACAGAAGTTGTTCAACCTGCAAATTGTGTTAGCGCAAAGATAGATCAAGGCAGTTCAAAGAGACCCATAATGTTTCTGAAATAAGAAAACTTAGCGTCTGGTAGAGGCTTTGTGAAGATGTCAGCTACTTGCTGGCCAGTCGACACATACTCTAGCCGGACGTCCTTCTTGAGTACATGATCTCTTATAAAGTGATGCCTGATGTCGACATGCTTTGTTCTTGAATGTAGCACTGGATATTGAGTGATTGCGATGGCACTGGTGTTGTCACAGAAATAGGTGCTTCAGAAGCATCAATGCTGTAATTATTCAGCTGGTGTTGAATCCATAAGATCTGAGCACAGCAACTTCCAGCTGCCAAGTACTCTGCTTCAGCTGTGGATGTTGCAATAGAGGTCTGCTTCTTAATGAACCAGGAAATCAATCGATCTCCTAAGAATTGACAAGTACCACTAGTGCTTCTACGATCAACTCTACATCCTGCATAGTCTGCATCACTGTAACCGATTAGTTGAAAGTTAGAGTCTTTGGGATACCAAAGACCCACCTTGGAATTTCCTTTAAGATATTTTAAGATCCGCTTTACTGCAATATAATGAGATTGCTTTGGCTCCACTTGGAATCTAGCACACATACAGACAACAAACATGATGTCTGGTCTGCTAGCTGTTAATTAAAGTAGAGAGCCTATAATACCAAAATATAGAGATACCTCAATGGCAGATCCAGCTTCTTCTTTGTCTAGTTTGATTGAGGAGCTCATTGGGGTCGCTGCTGCTGAACAGTTGTTCATGCCAAATTTCTTCAGCAGTTCTTTCGTGTATTTTTATTGATTAATGAAGATTCCTTTGTCAAGATGTCTCACTTGAAGTCCTAGAAAGAACGTCAGCTCTCCCATCATGCTCATCTCAAATTTGTCCTGCATCAACTTGGAAAATTTCTGGCATAGTTTGGGGTTAGTTGACCCAAATATAATATTGTCTACGTAAATCTGTACTAGCAAGACACGATCAGATTTGACAAATTTAAATAGTGTCTTATCAACAGTTCCTATTTTGAAGTCATGCTAAATAAGAAACTTAGACAGTGTATCATACCAAGCTCTGGGTGCTTGCTTCAACCCATATAGAGCTTTATCCAATTTGTAAACGTGATTTGGATATGTATGATTGACGATGCCAGGAGGTTGTGCAACATACACTTTCTCAGTTAGGATGCCATTAAAAAATGCACTCTTAACATCCATTTGAAATACTTTGAAGTCTTTGTATGCAGCATATGCTAAGAACATGCGAATGGATTCTAGTCTAGCTACAGGTGCAAAAGTTTCAAAAAAATCTACGTCTTCCATTTGTCTAAATCCTTGAGCAACTAGTCTAGATTTGTTCCTTGTAACTACTCCATCTTCATTTAGTTTGTTCCTAAAGACCCATCTAGTTCCTATCACTGAATGATAGAAGGTCTATGTACAAGTTTCCAAACATTATTTCGCTTAAACTGATTTAGTTATTCTTGCATTGCATCTATCCAGCTTGGGTCTAAGGCTTCATCTATCTGCTTAGGTTCTATATGCGATAAGAATGCTGAATCAAAATGATCATGTAATAGCTGGCCTCGTTTGGAACAGGAGAATTAATGTTACCTATGACCTTCTCCGGTGGATGACTTTTGTTCCACCGGATATCAGATCCGATTGGATTTGCTCCCTGTTCAGCTTCAATGTTTGGCTGGATGGTCGCATCTGGGTTGGCTGACACCAATTGATAAGATCCTTGTCCCAGATTTGAGCCAGATGCCATATGATGATATGTATCCGCATCTTGTGCGTCAGATTTGATTGATGTACTATGGGATCTGTTTGTGCAACATCTTGAGCATTGGTTGCTTTAGCTCTAGCAGCAGGCACGCTTGAAGAGATCTGATCCTGCGTTGGGTCAACGTTAGTCAAATCAATGACTACTGGATTACCTGTCAGATCTGCTTGACCGTTGTTGTGCGGTGTGACCAGCTCAGGTTGTATCTCTGCTGAGTATCTTTGTTGTGGCACGTCATCATCTGAGTCATCAAGGGTGGATGATTCCAGACGTGTGCACAAATCGTTGAGGCTCGCAGCTAAGTTGGATTGAAACTTATCTCATCAAAAACCACATGTGCTGATTCTTCAACTGTCAGACTTAGATTGTTGAACACTATGTAAGCTTTGCTCATAGCTGAATAACCTAGGAATATACCTGCATCTTAGCATCAAAAGCTGTTAGGTGCTTCTTACCATTATTATGAATGAAACATCTGCACCTAAACACCCTGAAATACGATATGTCAGGTTTCTTGCCACTCCAGATCTCAGAAGGGGTTTTGTCGTGCAACTTATTGATCATTGATCTGTTCTGAGTGTAGCAAGCTGTATTAACTGCTTTTGCACAGAATTTTTGAGAAATGCCGGAGTAAGGAATCATAGATCTCGCAGCTTCTTTTACCCTGAAATACGATATGTCAGGTTTCTTGCCACTCCAGATCTCAGAAGGGGTTTTGTCGTGCAACTTATTGATCATTGATCTGTTCTGAGTGTAGCAAGCTGTATTAACTGCTTTTGCACAGAATTTTTGAGAAATGCCGGAGTAAGGAATCATAGATCTCGCAGCTTCTTTTAAAGTACGGTTTATCCTCTCAACTAGCCCGTTCTGTTGAGGAGTTCTAGATGCAGAAAGCTCATGCTTTATTCCAATGTCATCCAGATAAGAAGATAATTTTTGATTTAAAAACTCGGAACCATGATCACTTCTTATCCGGTTGACTGTACAAGATCTGTCATTTTGTAAACGTTTTAAAAGCCGAATCAGTTGGTCAGCGGTATCAGACTTTGATTTTAAGAATAGCACCCAAGTGAATTTTGTAAAATCATCCACAACAACTAGGGTGTAATTCGTTCCCCCTAAGCTCGTTACGGTAATAGGACCAAAAAGATCCATATGTAAAAGCTCTAAGCTTCGGGAAGAACGTTTACCGCCTTTCTTTTTAAAAGTAGAACGGATTTTTTTACCAAGCTGACATGCGGCACATATCTTGTCCTTAGAAAAATTGATTTTAGGCATACCATAAACCAGTTCATGCTGACTCAATTTGGCAAGTTTTGAAGTTCAGATGATTCATTCGTTGATGCCACAGCCAGCTCTTGGAAGAGTCAGCTTCAAGGAAGATCTGTTCAGATCCCATCTGCTCTGACCAATTTATAATGTAGGTGTTCCCCGATCTTTTGCGTACCAATATAGTTAGACCATTTGGACACTGAACTATGCAAATGTGCTTTTGGAAGCTAACTGTGTAACCCTTGTCACATAGCTGACTTATACTAATTAAATTGTAGCACAAATTTTCAACAACTAAAATATCAGATATTGAAATGTTACCGTGGGTAAGCTTACCCTTACCCACAGTGTTACCATGTGAGTTATCGCCAAAAATGATGTTTGCTCCTTTGTGAGGAGTCACATCTGATAGCAGCTTTGGGTCTCCTGTCATGTGACGTGCACAGCCGCTATCCAGGTACCATATGATTGGCTCATCTGCAGCCTTGTACCTGTTATCCTGCAAACATGAAAAAAGATTTTGGTACCCAATTTTACTTGGGTCCAGATCGGATTACCCCTTTCAGGACCCATACTTGAATTACCTTCACAGTTTTCTCAGTATGAAAGTCCATAATGGTGTGTGCAGAAATATGGTGAGATCTGTTGAGCTTTGGCTTAGTATGTGGACCATTCAGATCTCTTCGGGGCTGAACTTTTCTCCAAACAGATTTTACCTTCTTAGGGCCACGCCTGGGCTGGTGAGGAACAGGCGACTTAGAGCCAGTTCTCGCTTTCTCTTTGTCAAGTCTGTTCTTTAGCCAGCTTGGCTTAGAGTTCTCAGGTCTGATATATCCGATACCAGCTTTGCCTTTTTGTTTTAGTTGCCCAGAGGTCTGGTCATCATACTTTACCGACTCACAAGTGTTGTGTATCACACCGGTTTTGACAAAATTCATATTTTTGAACTTGTAATATGCCAGATTTGACTTGAGTACAGGTCTCTCCAGAGCTGCTTTCTCCAACATTGAAAGCTAAGCCAGATTTATCATTTAATGGCTTTTGAGTTTCATGCAGCTTGCTTAGAGAAACAGAAGATTGGGTCCAGGAGCTTATCACCAGATTTAACCTTTCTTTTTCAGATTCGAGCTCACGGGATCTTAATCTCACATTCTCAGTCTTCAGCTTACTCAACTCGATTTTTAAACTGTCAGTTTCACCAAGTTGATCGGAGCTTGGTTCTACTGAACTATTTTTCAAACCGTTGTTTTCAGCCTTGACTTCCTCGAATGTTTGAGAAAGCTTTCTGTACTCATGGACCATTTCATTGAGTGCGTTAATTAGGTGCTCTCGTGTGAATTCAGTGTTTGAGATATCAAATACCTCGTCATCCGAAGGTTGATTAGCCATCAGGCAGTGAACTTCCTCCTGTTCACTATCGCTTGATGAGGAGCTGCTTGATGAGGAATCGGAGTCTGAGTCTGCCCAGTTTTTGTTGCTTTCTTCTGCAACAAGCACTTTTCTATCATTCTTTCGGTTGGGTCTTTTGTCAGATCTTGTCCTCATCCTTCTCTCTTTTGATCTTTCCTTGGGTCTATCGTCCTTATTCTCATCCCTTTTGAGTATGTTCTCTTTCTTTGGCCTGTTACAGTCTGCAGCAAAGTGACCTGGACGAGCACAATTGTAGCAGTTCATATCAGTAGACAATTTTTCAGATTTTTTATAATTAAAAGAAGGGTTTTGAGATCTTCTAAGGTATTTCCCAAACTTCTTGATGAAGAGGGACATGACGTCGTTGCTCAGCTGATCTGCAGATTTGCTTGGTGAGCAATGTTTTGATGTTGTTGCAGCTAGAGCTTTAGTTGGTTGAGATGTCGATGGTCCTGCCTCAGATCTGGTTTCTAACTCAAATTCATACGCCTTCAGGTTCGCAAACAGATCATGAAGCTCCAATTTGTTTAGATCCTTAGACTCTCGCATAGCCATCATATTTACATCCCACTCCCTGGGCAGTGCTCGCATCACTTTAAGTGCCAACTCTCGGTTGCTATATTCCTTGCCCAAACTTGTAAGCTCTATCAGCACAGCACTGAAGCGCTCATCAAACTCAGCCATGGTCTCTCCATCTCGCATCTTCATCGACTCGTACTTCTGCTGTGCAACAGTAAGCTTATTCTCTTTGGTTTCATCATTTCCCTCACAGATCTGAATTAGCTTTTCCCAAATCTCCTTCACTATGGCACAGGTTTTGATTTTGCTGAACATGTTTTTATCCAATGTCTTATACAGAAAATCTCTTGCCACATTGTCCAAGTTCGATTTCTTCTTCTCCTCATTAGTGTATTCATATCTTCCCTTTTCTACCCATTCTGGTGCTCCAGTAGATATGGCTATAGCAGTGTTTGCCTTCATTATCTTTATGGGTCCATCTGTAATGACTGACCACATATCATCATCTTGTGCTGCCAAGTGCGCTTGCATCCATATCTTTCAATCATCATAGTCTTCCTTCGAAAACATAGGAATTTTTTATGTGAGTTAGACATATTGAAATATATAAAGCGTAAACAACAGACTGTTCAACAACTGAGAACAGGCTCTGATACCAATTGATAGGATCAATATGGATCTAAAACAGCCTTAGGAGTTCAGAAGGGGGGGGGTTTAATTAACTCCTATGTATTTTTAAATTTTTGAAACCTTAAAATGATTTTATAAGCGCCTTGCTTAACTCAGATCCAAGTTACCAGATCTGAGGTATCTCAGTCCCAAATCTGATTTCTCGACAAAAAACTAATGTGCGGAAAGAAGTCGATCGATCAGTGAACAGTATAAATATAAATGCGATGATGTAAAGTAAAAGTGCAAGGTTCAGAGTTTGTTTATGGAAGTTCGGATCTGAAGATCCTACGTCTCCCCTTCTTCCTTTGCAGGAAGGTTCCAATAGATGACTTCGATGAATACGACACTGTAGACACCCGGACACTGATCCTCATTCCAAGTGAACTCCTAGCAAACACCAATACACGCAGATACAACTGCTGGAATACAAACAACTTGATTTTTCAGACTGCTTCACACAGCAAATCTTTTACAGACTCAACACTGGATATTACAAGGAAATATGATATAGTGAGTACTGTATATCTTCTGGTTCTTTTATCAACAAGAATTGTTTACAAATGTAAACTAGTAGATATCTCGAAGATTAAATCTATGAAGGCTTGAGCTTGAGTGTTCTTCGAGATTTGAATACTAGTACTTAGAATATTTTTGTGATGAAAAGGTTCCAAGTGAGTATGCAAGAGCGTTATGATAGTGAAAAGAGCGTCGTTAATGGTTGAGAATGACCGAGAGCTTCTTCATTCGAATTCTTCAGCTATTTATACTCTTTGTCTTCAACGGTCAATAAATGTAGCCAGTAGAGATAAGCTCATTTTCATATCTTCATCGTATCAAAGCATTTAATGCTCCATTAATGCTGTGCAAAAGGAATTTACGCTTGTCACGCCTAAATTGACTTATATTCCAAAGCGGGTAATCATCGTATCAATCACTCTGCATACTGAGCAACTTTACCCAAAATAGCTCTGATATTGTCTCCTTAATTCCAGGCTTTTATACGATTTAACTGTGACCGTTGATTCTTTTCAAATAATCTTTTGATAACATCTGAAGTGATTTGAAGCTCATATCTGTTATTGATATCTGAATATAGTTCTATGTTAAACGAATTTCCTTATTCTATATGTTTGCAACTTTATAAAATCTGAATGCTTCGAGACATCTGCAAGAACATTGTACCTAACTGAGTTGCTCAAAAACCTCGGATCTGATGAACTCTGATAATTCTGTAACCATATCTGAAATACCTTAGTTGATTCTATTCACGACTGAATTGCTCGGATCTGAATTATAACATCTGAATAAACAAATCTCACATCTGATATTGTAGCTTACTGAATCAACCGAATCCTCTCAAATCTGAAATACAGTCCCGATAACTGATACAAAATTATTATTCAAATAACCCGATATCTTGGAACTTAATTCTGAATTTCTCAACCCGATAACTGAATACTTGACTCGATATCTGATCAATTTTCGAATAGTCAACTCAGATGTCAACGCAACTTAACTCAGAACTCCCGAATCTGAAATCTTCAATTCAATGGCATGACGTCATGGAATCTGAAATGTTTCCTGCTTTTGTCCTCTGCGAATACTTATGTTCAGGTCTCAGTCTTATTTTATTATCACCAAAACTTATAAATTTTATCTTAACATATACCCGTACAAGTCATTAATATATATCCGCTTTATGATCGTTTATTATTTAAAGATAAAATACAATAATTTTATTTAACACATATGGTTATATATAATGCATATAATCATAATCATAGTTAAATAATTTTGTATATCATATCACATTATTATTTTGAGGTGGCATTGCCTCATTTATATAACAATATGATATTATACATAAATTATATAATAATGAACAATATAATTTTGTGATTCATATCACGTTATTATAATGAGGTGTCATTGACTCCTTTTATATAATAACATGATATTATACAAACATATATTAATTAACAATATAAATTTGTAAATCATATCACTTTATTATAATTAGGTGTCAGCGACTCCTTTTATACAATAACATGATATTATACAATGAAATATATAAAAACAATCGAGTGATCGTGTTGATAATGTTGGGGAATCGTGGCGGATCCGGATCCCGTCTCCCGGCGAGGCAGCGGAAGAATAAAATTAGACCGGGAAACGTTCAATACAATCAAAAACTACTGTAAACTATGAACCATTCATAGGGCGTTTAGGCAGTTACCTTGCTGGCGACTTGCGCCTGGCTCCAACCGGAATTACAAGAAAAACCGGTTCTTCACGGTAGGAGGCTGTAGATTCGTCAATCAGGTCCACGACCGGAAGGGAGACTCCTTCGTCATACTACACTAGAAGGCCTGACGAGATCAGCGCGGATGGATTCTGCTCGAAAAGTTGGCCGGAACAAATTCCGGCGAGGGGCGGTTAGGCAGTTACCTTGCTGGCGACTTGCGCCTGGCTCCAACCGGAATTACAAGAAAAACCGGTTCTTCACGGTAGGCGACTGTAGATTCGTAAATCAGGTCCACGACCGGAAGGGAGACTCCTTCGTCATACTACACTAGAAGGCCTGACGAGATCAGCGCGGATGGATTCTGCTCGAAAAGTTGGCCGGAACAAATTCCGGCGAGGGGCGGCGGCGCCGGCGACGATGGTGGTGGCCGGCGGCGGTGACTTTGGAGAGGAGGGGCGGTCGAGAGGTAATAGTGGAGGCTAGGGTTTGTAATGATGTGATGATTCATAATGAAGCCCTAAGTCTCTTTTAATAAGACTAGTAATGGACTTGGACCGGCCCAACGGGCCCGTGTCCAAATGACGATATCCATCACTACAACTTCATTACAACTTCGATCGCCGATCAGATCGGACCGATCGATTCAGTTTCCAAAACTGAATACCATGATCT
>KV007923.1:0-10260 GCA_001598015.1 Dorcoceras hygrometricum
TATCGAAGCCCAGTTCCACACTGGCACATCTACGCGTAGCTCTTCTACGCAATTATGTAAGCCCGACCAGCTCAGCATTCGAAGCCCAGTTCCACACTGGCACATCTACGCGTAGCTCTTCTACGCAATTATGTAAGCCCGACCAGTTCGGCAATCGAAGCCCAGTTCCACACTGGCACATCTACGCGTAGCTCTTCTACGCAATTATGTAAGCCCGACCAGCTCGGCATTCGAAGCCCAGTTCCATACTGGCACATCTTCGCGTAGCTCTTCTACGCAATTACATAAGCATGAACAGATCTGCAATCGAAGCCTAACACCACGCTGGCACCCCCTTGCATAGCTTTTCACAAACATAAGTTCGATACAATTCACGATTGGCACTACGCACGGCCAAGCTCGATATCGAATAAAGTTGCAAGTTACAATTTCATCCCAATTATAAGTTACAAGTTACCCCGTTAACATCTGTTTGGATTTCTACGATTAACTTTAAGATTATGTGAATAGGTCATATGTAAAGAGAAGACAAAAGAGAGAAATAGTTGATTCATTAAAAAGAAGGTTACAACACTAGCAAATTAAGCTGAAGGGTTTTCACCAAGACCCGAACTATCCTCTTCCTGATCCTCGGGCATATCTGCTAGAGCCTGCTCAACATTGAGAAAGGAGGCCGGATACTCTTCTTCAGAAAAGCCGTTCGCCCTGAACTGGGCCAAGCATCCTTCGAAGCCCTTATCAAAGTACATCACGGCCTTGTTCAAACACAAACTGTCGAAATCCTTGGATTTTAAAAATTTTTCCTTCTCAAGTGCCCAAGAATTCGCCCTCTCTTCTTGAAGTTTCTCCACCTCGATTAGGCGGAGCTTGCTTTCTTCCTCGGCACAATGAGCTCGGGCATCCAAAGACTGCACTTGGATCTCCAAGGATTGCACCTTAGCCTTGTAAGTTTGGGCTTCAGCTCGGGCAGACTCTAGCTCGGCCGTCAGGGATTCCTTTTCCACATTTTCTTTGGTCTGGATTTCCTCCAGCTGCTTCAATAATACTTCATGACGACCAAGCACCCCATCATAAGAGCGCTTGGTCTTGACAACCTCCACGTGAGCCTTGGAGAACCGGCTCACCGCCTCCCCAAACCATGCCAAAGACTGCACAGATATAGTAAGTTAGCAATGATAATAAAATACAAAAACGCAAACCCGAGCTAAGTACAAACCTGCATGAAGTGAAGCCCGGCAGATTCAAAAACCTCAAGATCAGGAGTCCTCTTCAACTGATCAAAATCCTGGTCGGGGACCATATGACGGATAAAATCCAGAGAAGCGAAACCTGATGGGTTGGACACAAAAGAGATTTTTGATGCGTCCAGTAGCGTGTAGGGCTCCTCAGAGGATTTTGTCTTGGGGCCCTCATTGGTAGTATCCTTGGGCTCCAAAATCGTCACCTCGGGGATAGGTTCCTGGGTAGAACCGGTATCCCTCTTTTCATGACGGCGCTTCTTGCGCCTCTCTTTCTTTTCGGGAGAAGCTTCTCTCTTCTCCTTGCTCGGGGCGCCCGAGCTGATCTCCTCCTTGTTCTGGGCGCCCGAGCTTGAAGCCCCCCCAGATTTTGTTTTGCTCCTCCTCTCCTTTAAAGCTTCGAGCATCGCGGCCTTATCCATCCTGTCGCCTGCAAGAAGTAAAATACAAGTTAAATAGATTAGACCTCGTATACGGTGAGGACAGTATAAAGAGGGCAGTACCTAAATTCCCGATCAGTCGAGCCTTTTTTCCGCTAAAGTTGAAAAAACATAGTAGATCTTCCTCGATTAATTGTTGGGCATTAAAACATTTTCCTCTCATGGCTTCTAGAAATTTAGTGAGGTTGGGTTTTTGCTCGGGGGGTGAGGGGGGTGACGTATGGGCATTATCTTGCCATGACATATCACAACCCAAGTTCTCCCGACCTGAGATACGCCTGATAAAAAAATATCTACTCATCCATCCTTTGTGGGAGCTCGGGTTACCACCCACAAACCCGAACTCTTTCTTATTCGAAATATAGAATTTCCCAGGACCTAACCTCTTAATGGTGACTAGTTGCATTAGGACATAGGTCGAGAGGGGGATCCCGTGAAATTTTAGTAAAATTCCTAAAGAAAGAAGTGAACTATAAGAGTTTGGTGCGAGCTGGCTAGGGCTAACCCCAATATAATGACAGAGGCTTGCAATAAAAGTGGGGAGGGGAAACCTAAGACCCCGATCTATCTGGTTTATGTAGAAAGTATGAAAACCAGCGGGAGGGCGGTGAGCTCGGGCGTGTATATGGGGGATTACCACCTCGTATAAACTAGTTATTCCTGCTTTCTCCTTAACATAAGAAATATCGTATTCCTTAAGGGTAGAGGCTTTAATTTCATACCAGGTACAACCTCGGGCGGTTAGCCTAGCTTCATCCTCATCAATCCTAAGAATTCTAGCCCTATAATTTTCAGTCAAACTCAGATTTTCATCTTCCCTATTACTAGCCTCGGGAGTCGAGGAATGATCTATAGACTCCGCTGCTCTAACAACCAAATCATAATCGGGAGAAGACATTTCTGCAGAGTGATAGTAAAATAAGAAACTTACAATAGGTCGGAGGGCGGTAAACTTAGCTCGGGAACGGGCAGAGATTTCGGCAGAGTTTTGGTACTAGTAAAAGAGCAAAAGTGCAAATGAGTGGAAAAAGCTGCCTATTTATAGGAAAATCGGTGAACTTTTTTCTTGGGAATTCCAAACGACACCTCGAGAAAATTATTATTTCTCTATAATTTCCTTAATTTATATAGAATAGAATTGAGAGAGAATTTGTATATTTTTGTGTGTTTTTCAAATGAAGATTACAAGCCTATTTATAGGCAAATGAAATGATTAAAATAATAAAAATGTCTAAATCACTTCATTTAATATTAAGACATCCAACAACTAACAACTAATACTAACCATCTAATTTTATTAATTATTCCACAATAAAAAGATGCATTTAGAGAGGTCCATATTTGTACGAATTGTGACCTCGACACAGATAGTGATGTATTAATATAAGACAGAAAAAAATATGGGAGCTCTAATATAATAATAATAATACCATGTGAGTTGTTCTATGATCTCGCTTCTCTATCATATATGCCTGGTGTCATGCCCCACAAATCCCTCATGTGTATCTATATTACATTAATAAATTTGAGATATATGAAGGTCATAGGTTGGAAGTATGTTAATTAATACCAAGTTTATGTTTTTATCAATCATTATTTAATAGAAAAAATTCTATCATCATAAAACATTGTTATAAAACCAAAATCAAGTAAAAATAATCTATATAATTTTTTATTTTAATTAAAATTTCTCCCCCACTTATCTACAAATACCAGTATGTTTGTATTATCTTGTATTATCTACTTAATCCAATGATCCATTATTTGGAAATATCCTCACAAACACAAATAAAATAAATCCTCCTCCGATTCTATTGACCATCATTTCATTATTATTTTTAGCGAAGATCCATACGCTTGTAGAAAGTCTGGTGTCGCCAACTAACAAAATTTCTTGGTTTACACACATATATTATTGTATATTAAGTCACTGAAAACGTATAATCATTTTTGAATAAATTAAATAACGAAAAAAAAATAGAACGTTTCGCTTATGAATTTTGTTTTCCCAATAATTTTCTTAATATGTTAAGTTATTTGTGATGGAGAGGATATAACAAAAAGAATGTAAGATTTTAAATGAATTCGATTTTTTTTTTTTACAAAAAGGGTTCGATTTTGAATAATAGCAATGAAACTCGTCCGAGATTGATTCTATGTTCGTCATATTTTAGTTAGTTAAATGAAATGTTGCCATCATTTATGAAATCATAAATGTTTGAGTTTCCCTACGTAAAGGGTCAATCAAATATTCAAATATGTCAAAAAATAAAAAATAAAATAAGATAAAAGAGAAGGAAAAACGTCAATCAATTCATGAATCTGTTTCTAAATAAATTGATGACAATTACCATATAAGATCAGGCGTACACGTCATCATCATTATACAGATATCTCGTGATACCATTTATTATCATCAACCGTTGTGAAATTCTGTCAATTTTTGGTGACAGAAGTTCACATTTTTTTAGTTTGAATTAATGCTATCATTTAATTCTAATGCACGAGCAATGTACATGTTTATTTATATTGTCGAAATCAACCTAAAAAAAAATGTAACTTCGATCAAACCCTTCGATTAATGTGCTAATGACTGATATGAAAATGCGATCAAGCTTGTTGAGTAATGTTCTTGGTATCATGTCAGATATTTTTCTGCTTGGTATTTCAGATCAGAACCAAGATACTCTCGAAGCTCAAAGTATTTCAAGAGCCTGAGTTATTGTATCTCCTTCTTATTCAGATCGCAACCTGGCAGTGTGTGTTGTCTTATTGTTTTTAAAATACTGTTGATTTTAAACACACACTGTCTTTGTTCTGTATATCCCCGCACGATGTGATTTGATCCGTTTTTTTCGGTCCAAACAATATATATCTTAAACCTTAAATAGATTACTATTGAGATTAATTATTATTTAACTTTTTAATCTTATTGCTTTGAAGTGGAGCTTTAGATTTGTTGAGGCTAGGGATGTAAATAAACCGAGTAGAGTCGAACAGTATTAGGCCTGAGCTTGACTCATTAAGGATATATGAAGGCTCGAGTTTTGCTCGTGTTAATATTGTGAAGCTCGCAAATGGCTAAGGCTCGGTTCGTTTACACCTCATTTATAATGTGTAACGAGTTTGTTCCAGGCTCGTCTTTTAGTTTACCATTGAGCTCGAGTCCTAACTCGATTCTAACTCCTTAAACTATAAAAAAAAAAAATCGAGCTTGACATACAATAGAATATATTTTATAAACTAATTCTAAACAAAGATACAAAAGATTGTAATCATTCATAATTAACCAAAAATATAAAACTAACAACTAAAAATACATAAACTTACTACATCATTGAATATTCCAAAATATTGCATTCAAATATGCCATGCCTTAAAAAAATTACCAACATAGAAATCAATTATCAAATATTTAGCAACAAAACTATAATCAAATCACACATAACAACATATATGTATATACAATAGTTTCTCCAATGATATTTTACAAATTAATTCAAAATGTTAAGAATGTATATGTTATCTTACGGAAAAAATATATAGTGTACATATATTATCATATAATTTCTTTTTCTTATCTTCATCATATTCTTCTTCATTTCAATAATCATATAATAAAGTTCTTCTTGTTAATTAAGAGAGTTCATAATTCTAAGTTTCAATCATCATAATTTGATGCATACAGCGCTTCAGATGAAAAGTAAATGTCACAAATTAATATATACAAGATTAAAATTAAAACCGAACAACTTAGAAACAAAAAACGAAGCAGCAAAAATATATATACTCAAGTTGTAAGTCTCTATGTAAACTCATTATACTCCATTTAACATATTATGTTATGATCAAGTGCTTATCACTAGACTAAAAGTTATAACTGGTAGCCAATATACAAATTTATTTTTTTATACATATAATAGCACAGAATGCACCTATTGTATTCACTAGGGTCGTGATGTTGGACCCATGAGTTCGATGAGATGCTTATTTAACTGCTATTTGTGTCTCATATCCCTTAGAGATAAGTCTTATCATTTTCCTATTATCGACCCTATCCCCAAGTATTGTTGGCGCAACGGCAGATCCGGATCTCACTCTCGGGACGCAGCGAAAGTTTAAAATATTGTGACCGAGAACGCTCATACGCAAATAATATAAATACTAAACATGGATAGGATGTTTAGAAAGAATTATCTTTGACGACTTGGCGCTAGGCTCCGATCAATCCACGAGAGAGGTGGCCCTTCAACAGTAGAATCTCTCGAATGGCGCCTAATCCGATCCACGATCGATATCTCAATTCCTTTCTGGTTTGTACTAGAAAACCAACAAAGATTTCATGAACGGAATCTCCACACCGAGACGGAGGAATCAATTTCGACTGCGGCGGTGTGGGTGGGCAGCGGCAGCATCGACGGGCGATGGCAGCGGGAGGAGGCCGAGAGTGGAGGGGAAGAAAGAGGAGAGTTATCAACACAACATGGTGTTGGATCTGGAATAGTGATGGGACGCCCGATTTGGTACAACAGAAGACTTCCAGAATGCAGGGAACACCAAGCTGGCTCACCAGCTTGGTACAAGAGCAGTTCAATGATCAAGCACAGAGAAATTCGATGAAGTGCAGAACTGTTCATGTGAGGAATCAGATTTCTAAATTAGTGATTAATCGGATTTTGGGATTAGATTAGTCACGAAAATTAAGAATTTTGAATTCTGGAATTTCAAATTTTTGGTGAAATCTGATTTGGGAAAATTCAGATCTCTAGTTGGAGTTGTCCATATTTTAGTTCGGGCTTATCGGGTGAAATATGGTTGAGAAATAATGTTGAATTGATCGAATTTTAATAGAGATCTGGTCCCCTGTGTGTTAGTGTGTTTTGCCGCGAGAAGAAGGTAAAACGCTGCGTTTTGGTGAGATCTGGTTTGTCGAGAATGGCGCAGAAATGAATATGTTATTCTTTCGAGTTTCAGATGTCAACGCGGGTCAACGCATTTGGAAGTGGCAAAAGATCTGTTAGCGCTAGTGGGTGACGTAAGCAGATCTCATGTTGGTCAACTGTGGTGTTGACTGCTGGAAAGTGATCGCGTTCATAGGAGAGATCTGGTTTCGCGTGAGAGATCTGGTAGCGTTAGCGTGTTACGTGAGATGGTGACACGTGTTGGTCAACATGTAGAGTTGACGTCTGTTTTGAGCGCTAGCGTTGTATTTATGAGGAGAGATCTGTTTTGAGATACGACGTCGTTTAGCTTAATGCGGAAGCGTTGTAGTTTAGCGCTGAGGTCTGTTTTATTAGAACATCGTCGTTTTGATCCTTAGTGTTGATTGTGAGATCTGTTTTTACCTAAACGCTGTCGTTTTGATTTTAGCGCGAGCGTTTTGAATTAACGTTGTGAAGTCTGTTTGATTGTGAGCGCTGGATTGCAAAATCTGTTTGGCGATATTTTGCGTTGCAGAGATCTGTTTTTGTCGGTGTTTGATTTAGACAGTAGCCATTGAATTGAGGAATAAATAGAAGTGTCGAATTACACTTAGAATATTTCTCAACCTGTCATTTCTTATCTTCTCTGTCGAAACCCTCGACTTGCTACTGTTCACCGTAGCTTTCCATCGCCGATTCCCGTCGCTTCCAACCTCTGTTTTTGATAATCTTGGTGGCGTTGAACTCCCCTAGCTTAGATCTTTCGATTGCTATCCATTTTAGACCTTGAATTAGCGCTGAATCTAGAAGCGTGGAGTTGCTAGCGTTCGAAGTTTTTGGGAGAAACCTGTGCCGTGTTTTCCTCCTGCTAGCGTGAACTTCTGGGTGAGCATCCTTTGTTGTTTTGAGCTTTGTTCTTGTAGTTAAGGCCTGCGTAGCTAGGTAGAACTTGCGTTGAGTCCTGGATGTAGGTGTTTAAGGGTGGATGTTTAGATTTGAGCTAAGATATTAGCTACCTTGCACATATTTCAATTCCAGGAAGCTTGCTGCCGTGATTTTTGAACCAGGTGAAAGCTGGTTGCTGGCCGTGAGTTCTGCCGTGCCTTTTTGTGAAAACAGTGAGGTAGAATTTGTGGAATTGAGGTACGAATTGAGCAGCCCTTAGCAGCTTTAGGCGTGAACATGCTGTGATTGATGTTATGAGTCCTTCTGCTGTGAATTACGTGAATCAGTATGTTGAATGATTGAGTTACATTCTGTTTTACGTATTGTGCATTGTATGCATTGAGCATCGATATTGATTGGCATACATGCATACATATTGAGCCTTTGACAGATTGATTTGATGACCTGAATGGGTGCCACGTTGTGACTGGCCGACTCATGAGTCGTGCCTGAAAAGTCCAACGCTATCATCGGAGTGGTGACTACGGATTCGAGTGTCTACCACCGAGCTGTGATGGGCTGACGGGCCCCGATGATCACGGACCGATGATTTCCACCGGCTGATTGGATGTGCGTGGTATAGAGGCTTGATTTGATTTTCCAGTTGATGGACTGGTCTAGCTATCCGATTCTTTGATAGCCTTCATGCATTCATAGCATTGATTTATGGCATGTCGCATGTTAGCTGTTTTGATAGATCTTCGTACTGAGGCTTGACCTCGTATTTGTTTTCCTGCTTTTGTGTCTTGGGTCTGTGTTACCCATTTGCAGGATCTTCAGGTAGCCAGGCTGGACAGAGTGGAGGTTCAGCTGGTCGATCCCCTTTTCCATGAGTCCCAGTTATATTTATGATATGTATTGAATCGGGAGATGCCCCGTGTTACTGTGTATTGAGGATCTGTATTCGATTTGAATTGTAGTTGCTACCTGTTTGTATTAGTTGAAGTTAACTTATATTTTGATTATCGATATTTTGAATGTATTTTTTTACGTTCAGGCCCAAATGATTTCGAAAAATTTTTAAGCCCTGATTTTAGCTTCCGTGTTTATGCGTTTATTATGTGTTAATTGTGAGTAATTAGCACGGGGCCTGACAGTTCATGCGCAGATCAAGTGCAGTGTTCAAGTGCGATGGATAGACAAGTGCAGTGATCAAATGCATGTCAGATCACTTAGCGCAACTTTAATCAGTTCATCATAGGGATCTCAGTCTGGAGATAGACTGAATCAGAATTGATTATTATATCCAAAAGAAGAAAGGATATAATCACTGATGCTGAATTGTAGTTCTACGAGGATAAGGTTTAAAGTATCCTCGAAGAACTGGCTCAATCAACCAGTGAAAAAAAGGTGTACTTGCTGATGGTTTGGATGAGGTGTCTGAATGGACCAAGAGAACAAGCAAGTAACACAGTGGCTCTTGACGAGAACAATAGAGCCAAGCTGGTTAAGTACAAACCAGCTAGAACTAAAGAAGACCAGCTCGAAGTAAAGACCAGCTCAGTGCAAACCAGAACGGAGATAAGCTGGCAAACTGGTTAAGGTAAAACCAGCCCGGATAGCATGACAGATGCTATCAAATCTACGAGAAAAGCGATTTGAATACAAGACTATACTATGATTGTTTTTCAGTATTCAAATTGATTTGCTTGTATTTTCTTCTCAAGTACTGTGCTCACGTGCTTAAAGTTAATGAAAAGCATGCGACGCATTAAAATACAAAGGACGCAAAGTATAACAGTGTCAGAAGACTTTCAACGTTTACAACTTTGTGTCCAACGGACAAATATGCAAAGCGACTATAAATAACAAGAGCAGAGCACAAGCAGATAGAGAGACAAAAAAAGAAGAGTGAAGTAAAAAAGTCTGTGTGCGAATGCTTTAGAGAAATATCAAGTCGACAGCACAAGCTCTGGGAAGACATTGATAAACCAGCTCAGAGAGGAGCGCTTCCCTGTGTGTGAGACTTTATAATTGAGAGATTAAGAATACACTATAATCTCACACACGATTCACTCATATATTCGAGATTTGAGCGAAACAGATAATGAGTAAATAAAAAAATAACGATTTTCTTGTAGTCTTTGGATAGAGACGTTAAATAAGTCTATGTAGTCTTTCGTACTGAGACGTTAAAGAAGTGTGTGTAGCATTTCTCACTGAGGCATAAAAGAAGTGATGTTAGATACACAGCTGGCGGGCTAGTGTGCATAGGTGGCTAGGAGTTCTTGCATCTTGCGGACTGTCGGATCGATTTGCAGCGGGGACCACTGTAATCAAAATCTTCTAGTGGATCCTTCCCGTTGCGGAAGAACAGAAAACGTAGGAGATTCAGCTCCAAACTTCCATAAACAAATTGCAGCGTATTCCTTCTTTCCAGCTTACTGCATTCATACGCATTGCATATTTTACAACTACGATTAAAACTGTTAGTAAGCTTTCGATTATAAGAGTTCAGTTTGAATTATTTCTGCATGACTTTATTTCATTACTCAATCTGTATCTCGGTGCACTTAAAATTCAAGAACACTGAGCTTTTGCAGCTCAAGCTTCAAATAAACCAGATCGCATATGCTGAACCAGCTCGCAGAGCCGCTGATGCGTTTCATGTGTCGTCCGGTTCCCTTGTGTGTGCTGCTTTTCTTTCAAAAACCTTTAAAATGTAAAACTTGAGGGTTCAATGTCTTAGACTGTGTGTGTGACACCCAAACCCAA
>KV007939.1:4095-15195 GCA_001598015.1 Dorcoceras hygrometricum
AGTCATAAGGCGTCGGGATTGGGTGAGACCCCGATGCATGTAGGAGTCGATGCATCATTGTCGAGGATTCACCGCTCGCAGACATTCATGGATATCTATGCTATCTGAGGGGATAATAGTGTATAATCTCTGGCCAGAGTACTAGAAGTGTTTTAGGTAAATGTGTTTACCTAGTTACACTCGCGATGTCACTATTCGATCTCCAAGATGTATGCATAGCTATCGGATCTATAGCGACTCTCGATTTACCAATGGTCGTTGATCTGATCGGGATATATGGATTGAAAGGACCGTACTGTACGCTAACCACGACCGACTGGTTCTTGCAGGCACTATCAGTGATACCTAGGGGATCATGGGGCGATGTTTCTAGACGCTTTACCATGATCCGTTGGGCAGGTCCGGAATTGTGATCCCGGAGCCACAATGGTTGTGGGCCCACGGCTAGCTGTATCCCTGAACCATTGAGGGTCACACAAGTACTAGATTCGAGATTCCCGCACGGATACTCAGCTCAATGTGTTGAGCACTAGAAGAGGATTTCGGGAAGTGCGACTTCCTAAAAGTCAACAGGGGTCAAACCGAGGTTTGCCGCTGTTGAGGGGCAAAACGGTCTTTTTACACTAGGGTTCTGAAAAATGGTTTTTCAGATCATATTATTCAGTTTCGGAAACTGAGTCGATCGGTCTGATCTAATCGGCGATCGGAGTTACGATGAAGTCTCGATGGTGGAGATGAACTGAATGTTCATTGTTGGACCCGGGCCCGTTGGGCCGGTCCAAGTCCAACACTTAATCTACTTAAATATGATTAAGAGACTTAATTGAAACAACTTGATACAACCCTAACCCTAAAGCATGGCCGCCCCTCCCTCTCCTCACTCACAAGCCGCCGTCGTGCGCCGCCCGCCGCCGCCCGCCGCCGCCCGCCGCCGCTCGCCGCTTCGCCGGAAATTGTTCCGGCCTAGTTTTTCGAGGAGTATCCGTTCGTGCAGAATTCGTCAGTGCTTCTAGTGCAGCCTGACGAAGGAGTCTTGGTTCTGGTCGTGGACCGGATTGGCGATTATCTACCGCAATCTACCGAGAAGAGCCGGTTTCTTGTAATTCCGGTTGGAGCCAGGCACAAGTGCCAGCAAGGTATTCATTTTGAACGCCCTATGTATGTTGAATTATGAATTCTATTTTTTGTATTGATCGTCTCCCGGCCTTTATTCTTTGTTCTTCCGCTGCCTCGTCGGGGGGCGGATCCGGATCCCCGGACACCAGCATGCATCGGCTGCAACAAGATGTGCGGCCCGCGCGATTAAATGCGCGCTCATGCGCGCATGGTATCTAGCGCCGCCGCGAGCGGCGGCGGCCTGCAGGCCGAGAAACAAAAAACTTTGTTTTGATTCTGAAAAATTGAAAGTTTAGATACAATAAGGCACAATTGTATTGATCAGATCCGAACCTGGCTCTGATACCACTGTTGGTGAACCGTGGCGGATCCGGATCACGCCTCCCGGTGAGGCAGCGGAAGAACAAAAATTGGGCCGGGAGACGATCAATACAATTCAAAATCAAACACAACCATAGGATGTTTTGTGGATTACCTTGCTGGCAACTCGTGCCTGACTCCAACCGGAATTACAAGAACGCCGGCTCTTCACGGTAGGCGGCGGTAGATCCGTCAATCAGGTCCACGACCGAAAATGATCTCCCTCCGATCAGCCTGCACTAGAAGACTGAAGGATTTTATCTCCAGGGCCCGGGTCCAACGATGAACATTCAGCTCATCTCCTCACTGTGACTTTCATCGTAACTCCGATCGTCGATCAGATCGGACCGATCGACTTAGTTTCCAAAACTGAATACTATGATCTGAAAAATCATTTTTCAGAACCCCAGTGCAAAATGACCGTTTTGCCCCTCAACAGCGGAAATCACGATTTGACCCCTGTTGACTTTTAGGAAGTCGCACTCCCCAAAATTCTCTTCCTTTGCTCAACACATTGAGCTCAGTATCCGTGTGGGAATCTCGAATCCAGTACTTGTGTGACCCTCAATGGTTCAGGGATACAGCTAGCCTTAGGCCCACAACCATTGTGGCTCCGGAATCACAATTCCGGACTTGCCCATCGGATCATAGTAAGAGCGTCTAGCAACATCGCCCCATGATCCCCTAGGTATCACTGATAGTGCCTGCAAGAACCAGTTGGTCGTGGTTAGCGTACAGTACGGTCCTTTCAATCCATATATCCCGATCAGATCAACGACCATTGATAAATCGAGAGTCGCTAAAGATCCGATAGCTATGCATACATCTTGGAGATCGAATAGTGACATCACGAGTGTAACTAGGTAAACACATTTTCCTAAAACACTTCTAGTACTCTGGCCAGAGATTTATACACTATTATCCCCTCAGATAGCATAGGATATCCACGCATATCTGCGAGCGGTGAATCCTCGACAACGATGCATCGACTCCTACATGCATCGGGGTCTCACCCAATCCCGCCGCCTGATGACCCCAAGTGAGTCGGCAAACGAGTCAAAGTGAGACGCCTATCATGTAGAGTCTCAATGACGTTTCGAGTGTGAGGACTAATCAGTACAACCAAGACCTCGGACTTATCCACTCGACAAATGGTAACCACTTGGAAAGTCCGAACGAGGGCAGTTCGATAGATCACCAGGTCACTATCTATCTGCATGCTCAGAACATCACAATGTTCCCTACCAATGAAACATGCTACTTCGCATCGCAGATACTAGTCTCAATCTCGGGCGGCCTTATCCTCATTTTGACGGCCCAATCGACTAGGAACTAATTCAGAATACACAGTGACTATTAGATGTGTTTCATGATAGCCCACTATCACATCTAACATACATTATAGTGCATTCTAGGTCTTTACTCAACGCAATTGTTAATCATCATACAACACAATGAAAGTAAAGAATGCCATAAATAAATGTGAATATCATATATATAAAGATTGTCAAATACAAGAGTCTATAAACCCAAATGCCCCAAGTTGGCTAGTTGGGCATCTACTCTAACAATTACCATAACATATGTCAGTGTAAGATATCTATAGAAAATGAACGATAAATCAACATTAAAATTACATTCAATAATACAAATTATGTCCTCTTCCACATCTAGTTGGTCTGCGCCTTCTTCTTCCTCTACCCATCTCCACATTTTCTACATTATCATTTTGACCACCCAAATTTTGTTCACCCGAAACAGAACTCTCCTTCAGCAACAATATGCTGATCACCTGAATAACTCGGGAAAGGGATAGGTGTTACAATATTTCTATCACTGTCATAACTCACATGCTGCTGAAGATTAACATTCAGAAGATCTGTAAAACTCTGGAGATTTGAAAACAGCGGAGTCTGAAAACCTTGGTCAACAAAGGACTGTTGTGTATCAATAAATAAATGTTGTGTATGAAGTAAGGTGCAGAAACCCCACCAGATACATCAAATACACCAGACGGACCGACTATGTTCAACGTACCACTTGGCGCGAATCCATGAAATGGACCTGATGGCCCTGATGATGATCGGTGAGAATCAGCAGATGATGTACTGAAATTGTGTTGAATACTGGACTGTCCGGCTAGTAAAAGACGTATGGAAGCGGTATGTAACCAATGTTAGAGTAGATGCCCAACTAGCCAACTTGTGGCGTGTGGGTTTTATAGACTCTTGTACAAACAGTCTTTATATATGATATTCGCATTTACCTATATGGCATTCTTTACTTTCATTATTTGTGTAATGATTTACAATTGCGTTGAGTAAAGACCTAGAATGCACTAAAGCGTATGTTAGATGTGATAGCGGGTATGACGGCTATCATGAAACACATCTAATAGTCGCTGTGTATTCTAAACATGTTCCTAGTCGATTGGGCCGTCAAAATGAGGATAAGGCCGCCCGAGTTCGAGACTAGTATCTGCGATGCGAAGTACCATGTTTCATTGGTAGGGAACATTGTGATTTTCTGAGCATGCAGATAGATAGTGACCTGGTGATCTATCGAACTACCCTCGTTCGGACTTTCCAAGTGGTTACCATTTGTCGAGTGGATAAGTCCGAGGTCTTGGTTGTACTGATTAGTCCTCACGACTCGAAACGTCATTGAAACTCTACATGATAGGCGTCTCACTTTGACCCGTTTGCCGACTCACTTGGGGTCATAAGGCGTCGGGATTGGGTGAGACCCCGATGCATGTAGGAGTCGATGCATCATTGTCGAGGATTCACCGCTCGCAGACATGCGTGGATATCCTATGCTATCTAAGGGGATAATAGTGTATAAATCTCTGGCCAGAGTACTAGAAGTGTTTTAGGTAAATGTGTTTACCTAGTTACACTCGCGATGTCACTATTCGATCTCCAAGATGTATGCATAGCTATCGGATCTATAGCGACTCTTGATTTACCAATAGTCGTTGATCTGATCGGGATATATGGATTGAAAGGACCGTACTGTACGCTAACCACGACCGACTGGTTCTTGTAGGCACTATCAGTGATACCTAGGGGATCATGGGGTGATGTTGCTAGACGCTTTACCATGATCCGTTGGGCAGGTCCGGAATTGTGATTCCGGAGCCACAATGGTTGTGGGCCCACGGCTAGCTGTATCCCTGAACCATTGAGGGTCACACAAGTACTGGATTCGAGATTCCCGCACGGATAATCAGCTCAATATGTTGAGCACGAGAAGAGGATTTCGGGAAGTGCGACTTCCTAAAAGTCAATAGGGGTCAAACCGGGGTTTGCCGCTGTTGAGGGGCAAAACGGTCTTTTTGCACTGGGGTTCTGAAAAATGGTTTTTCAGATCATAATATTCAGTTTCGGAAGCTGAATCGATCGGTCCGATCTGATCGGCGATCGGAGTTACGATGAAGTCGCAGCGATGGATATCGTCATTTGGACCCGGGCCCGTTGGGCCGATCCAAGTCCATCATTAAGTCTATTTAATTAGACTTAATGACTTCATTGTATACAACATACATACAACTCACAACTTAACCCTAACCCTAAGTGTGATATCCGTCCCTCACCTCCTCTCCAAACGCCGCCGCCGCCGCCCGTTGTCGCCGGAAATTTGTTTCCGGCCAACTCGACGAGGAGAATCCGTTCGTGCAGAATTCGTCAGTGCTTCTAGTGCAGCCTGACGAAGGAGTCCCGGATCTGGTCGTGGACCGGATTGGCGATTATCTACCGCAATCTACCGAGAAGAGCCGGGTTCTTGAAATTCCGGTTGGAGCCAGGCACAAGTGCCAGCAAGGTATCCGTTTTGAACGCTCTATGTATGACGATTATTGAATTGTTGTTTTTCGTATTGATCGTCTCCCGGCCTTTACTGTTTGTTCTCCCGCTGCCTCGCCGGGGGGCGGATCCGGATCCCCAACAACCAACTCCATGTACAGTAGGAGAAATAACATAGACAGTTATACGCTCAAACCATGGCATGTAGTCATCATCTGTTTGTCTGGATCGCCCATGTCGTTCACCATCGACAAAAAACCTTAACTTTCTGTTCCACAAAATTATGGTATCCTTATGGTAAGATCTCCAATCTGTGTTTTGGTGTCCTATCCGTGTCACATTGTGCAGATTATCATTGTCTAATGCAGGTATAGGAATAGGTTGTCTCAATTCGAACTGCCGCAATACCCGATTAGGACGATGCATCTCAACAATCTCGAAGAAAATCAGGGGACAAACACATCGCCATATCTTATTATCATATGAATCAGTGATTGTTTTAACATCATCTTTTGTCCTGTACACTATCCAGTTAAACTGAAAAAAAATACGAAAATATTAAATATTATACATGAATTTTCAGGACATAATAATTTAAATATTACCTCATCATTGTTCATACGATCGAAACATTCTCTAATAATTCTTACAGAATGTGTTGGCACATGAGTGTAACTAAAAACAGAGTCCCACCTAGTAATTTAAAAAATATGATTATATATAAAATTATTTAAGCAATTATATGTTGGCGACAATGGCGGATCCGGATCCCGTTTCCCGGGGGCGCAGCGGAAGTTAAAAATTGCCCTGGAATACGTTCAATACATCAATACAATTCAAGAAACCATGCATAGGAAATTTATCGAATCGTTACCGTGCTGGCGTCTAAGCGCCTGGCTCCAACCAGAATCACAGGGAAACTGGCTCTTGAATTGTAGGCGACGGTAGATCGTCTAATCAGGTCCACGACCGGAATCAAGACTCCTTCGTCAGCCTGCACTAGAAGGCCTGACGAATTCAGCACGGACGGAAACTACTCAGCGCGGTGGCCGGAACAAGTCCGGCGAAGAGGCGGCGGCGCGTGGGTGGCCGACGACGGCGCGTAGGTTCGGCCGAGAGGAGAGGAGGTGGGCTGCGGTTTGGAGTGCTAGGGTTTAATGAGTGATCAAGTGTGTTGATTAATGCCCTAAGTCTTTAATTAATAGACTTGTAGTGGGCTTGGTCCGTCCCATCTGGACTTGGGTCAGGCCCAAGTCCATATGAACATCTGGTTCAATTAAATCACCACGGTTTCATCATAACTCCGATCGACGATCAGATCGGACCGATCGAATCAGTTTCCAAAACTGAATATTATGATGCGAAAAACAATTTTTCAGATATCCTAGTCCAAAATTACAGTTTAGCCCCTCAACTTCGGGAAATCGCAATTTGACCCCTATTGACTTTTAGGAAGTCGCACTCCCTAAAATCCTCTTCCTACGCTCAACACGTTGAGCTCAGTTTCCGTGCGAGAATCATGAATCCAGTACTTGTGTGACCCTCAATGGTTCAGAGATACAGCTAGTCGTGGGCCCACAACCATTGTGGCTCCGAAATCACAATTTCGGACTTGCCCAACGGACCATGGTAAAGTGCCCAACATCGCTCCATGATCCCCTAGGTATCACTGATAGTGCCTGCAAGAACCAGTTGGTCGTGGTTAGCGTACAGTACGGTCCTTTCAACACATATATCCCGATCAGATCAACGATCATTGATAAATCGAGAGTCGCTAGAGATCCGATAACTATGCAACCTAGTGGTCGTGGTTAGCGTACAGTACGGTCCTTTCAACACATATATCCCGATCAGATCAACGATCATTGATAATCGAGAGTCGCTAGAGATCCGATAACTATGCATACATCTTGAAGATCAAATAGTGATATCGCGAGTGTAACTAGGTAAACTCATTTACCTAAAACACATCCAGTACTCTGGCCATAGATTTATCACACTATTGTCTCCTCAGATAGCATAGGATATCCACGCATGAGAGCGAGCGGTGAATCCTCGACAACGAGGCATCGACTCCTACATGCATCGGGACCTCACCCAATCCCGTCACCTAATGACCCCAAGTGAGTCGGTAAACGGGTCAAAGTGAGGCGCCTATCATATAGAATCTCAATGACGTTTCGAGTAGTGAGGACTAATCAGTACAACCAAGACCTCGGACTTATCCACTCGACAAATGGTAACCACTTGAAAAGTCCGAACGAGGGTAGTTCGATAGATCACCAGGTCACTATCCATCTGTATGCTCAGAACATCACAATGTTCCCTACCAATAAAACGTGGTACTTTACATCGCAGATGCTAGTCTCAAGCTCGGGCGGCCTTATCCTCATTTTGACGGCCCAATCGACTAGAAACGTGTTCAGAATACACAGTGACTATTAGATGTGTTTCATGATAGCCATCACATCCACTATCACATCTAACATACACTATGGTGCATTCTAGGTCTTTATCCAACACAATTGTTAACATTATAACATAATGAAAATAAAGAATGCCATGAAGAAATGCGTATATCATATATAAAGATCGTTATACAACAAGAGTCAATAAAACCCACACGCCACAAGTTGGCTAGTTGGGCATCTACTCTAACATTATATATCATATTATAAATGACTACTTGAATATTTTACACGTGCACCATAGGGCGGTATTGGCGTATGTTCATCAAATTGAATACTAGGTGCATGAAGCGCTACATTATCTCGGTCATGGTTAACGAGTTTAATCCTGCTCCATGCCCATATCTACAACAAATTAATCAAGTTAAAAGTAAATAATATTATGAAATAAATATTAAAAAAATTCAATAAAAATACTGTAAAATATATAACGGTCCAGGTATTATATGTTTCCCTATATTAGTTTCATTACACAACTGTCGATATAGAAACGCTAATACTGCACTACCCCAACTATATGAGTTCACCTGATATGTGTAATAAAAATAAATCAGGTTAAAAATTACAATATAAAGTGATATATAAAAAAAATTCAATAGAATTACCTGATGTATGTCTCGAAGTAGTTGCAAAAACATTAGCCTAACCGAGCCTCCTTGATAATCTGGAAATAATATCCTTCCAATTATCATTAACGCCAAGCATCGACTATATTTCTGGACATCTTCTTACGAACTATAATCGTTGATATGTGCAGAGATGCGATGTTCGAATAGAGCGGTCATAGATAGATGTCCACCTTTGAAATATGATTGTTCGGGCTCAAATCCCAACAAATCCAAACAAATGTGTTGCCATTGTTGCACAGATTGGGAATAATCTACTCCGAACACAGGCTCACCATCAATCTTCAAGCCCCAAATGATCGATACATCCTGCTGGGTCAACGTGGCTTCACCGCATCGAAAATGAAATGTATGCATTTCACGACGCCATCGCTCAACAAGTGCAGTAATGAGATGGTTATCATATACACGAAAACCACATTGCAAAACGTCAAAAAACCCCATATATTGTAAGAAGGAAAAAACCCGATTGTGGATGTAGTTCCCCGAGTACAACGTCCATATTAGATTATCTGAACGCTTCACTTTTATGATTTGATCAACAAAGGATACTGCACTTGAGATATGTGTCGACTGAAGATATAAAACACTGGGATCTTCTAATCCGCGATTCGCTGCCATCCTGTTAAAAAAATAAAATAGACATAAAATAATATAATAAATTTATAACAATTATTTTATATATAAATATATAAAAAAACATATACAAAGATTATAAAATTCAAGAATAACAGTATATATAAACAAACTCTGAAATAGAAGTATCGGTATGTGGGAGGTTGAAGAAACTTTAAAATAGAAGCCTGGATGAACTGGACGCGCGGAT
Source organism: Dorcoceras hygrometricum (assembly GCA_001598015.1). NCBI lineage: Eukaryota > Viridiplantae > Streptophyta > Magnoliopsida > Lamiales > Gesneriaceae > Dorcoceras > Dorcoceras hygrometricum. The sequence continues at coordinate 13,295 of KV007939.1, forward strand.
AATCGGACGATGGGGCTGTTTTGTAGTAAAGAAGGGTGAACTGGAGAGTTGCAATCGGACTATAAGAAATAAATGAAAAGGAGCGATTTGTGGCAGCCGCTATTCGAAGGAGCGGACGTCGACTTAATGAATGGTATCGATCAGCGAACGTTCATTTATAGCCGCGCGGAGCGGAAAAAATTGAAATGAGCGTCCGCATTTTAGCAGAGCGAACGCTCAGAATGCAGCTTTCACGTGAATGTAATTCACGTGAATGATGTGACGTTACGTAGCGTCACATCAACTGATTAATTTTTTTAAAAATACTGAGCGTCCGCTACTCTATTGTTTTTTTTAAAAAAACTTCAGGGTCTACTGCTAGAAGCAGCGGACGCTCTACAATTTTTTTTATTGATGGTCCGCTTCTTGAAAGAGCGGACTATTATCACCGTCCGCTATCCGAAAGAGCATTTTACTGTATTTTTGTAAGTCCCCTCAAAATGCCTTAGTTTTGTAATTTAATTTTTTTTTACATTATTTTAAAAAAAAACCCTAAAAATATTGTTGTAATACACGTGGCATGCGTGTCCATAGATTAATGTGGAACGAAGAAAGTTTTTCAGTTTAATTAAAATTAAAGTTAATGATCTTCGAAACTAAAATGATATCTTCGAAATTAAAATGATAGGATGAGATGTACACCAGAGTGATTATTAAAGCTCCATTTGGACATGTTTTTAAAAAATATTTTTAAAAATATTTTTCAAAAAATATTTGTAAAACATTTTGAAAGTTATTTTAAAGAAAAATATGTGTTTGGATAACTATTTTATAAAAACGTTTTATTAGTTAAAAATGTGTTTGGACTAGTAATTTAAAAAAACGTTTTTAAAATCATAATTTCTTTTTTATAATTTTTATACAATTTTCTCAATTTTTTAATTTTTTTTTCATATGTTTATTTTCCAGTTTCTATATTTTTTTGTGATAAATATTTTATTTCAATCTACAATTAAATGTTTAATATTTTATTTTATTCTAGTTAAATATTGTTTAAAGATAGTGCTTGCAACATCTGACAATAAATTGTTAAATTCTTCGTTACACGTTTGTTAAGGAAATATACTAACTAATTCAGATTAGTTTAGTGAAACCTTAATTATTATTATGGTTATTATAATATAACTCTGATGATATTTTATTTATTTCCTTATAGTGTTTATTTTTAAACATTGCAATCCGATCTCCATGTAACTTTAATCCAACTATAAATTTTTAAAATGTTAAATTAAATTTAGATAAATCATTAACTTGAAAATAAATAAAAATTATATTCAATAATTTTAATCGTAAAACGTGTGAAAAACGCTAGCAATAGTGAATAATTTATCACCATATAAAAAATTTGAAGAAAATGTTAATCGTAAATAGATTTTGCTAGCTATAAGCTTATCTTATAATTATAACTATACTTCTAAAAACAACAAAAAACACATCCTACTTGTTTTTTAAAAACTATACTTGAAAAAAAGTTTTGTAAGAAAATGTTTTTAAACTTTTTAAAAAAATCTTGCCCAAACACTAACTTTAAAAAATTTTACTTATAAAACACTAAAAACATTCTTTAAGAACATGTCCAAACACACCCTAAATGTTTAAGTGAGACATGAAATAATATTTAATAAATAAAATATGTTATGTTGATTGATAAGATTTGAAATAAACTGAAATTATAAAAATTATCCTTTTTAACATAATACTTAATATAAAAAATAAGAATGCAAGAGATAATATTGTAATTTGAATTAAAGTTTTAGTAAAAAAATTTAATTGATTTGATTGATAGACGATTAAATTATAACTGATTTGATTGACGTGAGATAAATAATCATTGTATATAAGAAATATGAAACGATTGATTT
>KV007991.1:2586-13832 GCA_001598015.1 Dorcoceras hygrometricum
GGGCGCGGGGCCACCATTCGCGCATCGTCGCGCCATGTTCGGCCGCTTCTCGTGCGGCGGGCGCACGGCCAGCGCGCGCAACAGCGCCGTGATGTGCAGCGGCGAGCCAGCAAATGCCACGCCATGCGCGGCCTCCACTCTCGCGCGACGAGGCGCACGTCCCGTCATCCTCGCGCGGCCAGCGCGCAAGTCGCGCGCACTCATGCGCGCGACAATGAGGGGCGCCGCCGCACGTGGTGGCGGCCGGTGGAGTTGCTGGAATTTTTGGCCTTTCGATCTGAAAATTAAAGATTAGATACAATTCAGGCATAATCGTATGATCAGATCCAAAAAACACTGGCTCTGATACCACTGTTGGGGATCCGGATCCGACCCCCCGGCGAGGCAGCGGAAGAACATAGAATAAAGGCCGGGAGACGATCAATACGAAGAAGTAGAATTCATAATTAAACATACATAGGGCGTTCAAAGCGAATACCTTGCTGGCACTGGTGCCTGGCTCCAACCGGAATTACAAGAACCCGGCTCTTCTCGGTAGATTGCGGTAGATAATCGCCAATCCGGTCCACGACCAGAACCAAGACTCCTTCATCAGGCTGCACTAGAAGCACTGACGAATTCTACACGAACGGATTATCCTCGTCGAATCGGCCGGAACGAATTCCGGCGACTCGAGGCGGCGGCGGCGGCGTGAGTGGAGAGGAGGGGAGGCGGCTACTTTTGCTAGGGTTAGGTTAAGTTGTGAGAGTTATGAGTTGTGTTATGTAAAGTCTAGGCTTAAGCTTGAGTGTTGGACTTGGACCGGCCCAACGGGCCCGGGTCCAACGATGAACATTCAGTTCATCTCCACCACCGAGACTTCACCGTAACTCCGATCGCCGATCAGATCGGACGGATCGACTCAGTTTCCAAAACTGAATATTATGATCTGAAAACCATTTTTCAGAACCCCAGCGCAAAATGACCGTTTTGCCCCTCAACAGCCCACCCGGTTTGACCCCTGTTGACTTTTAGGAAGTCGCACTTCCCGAAATCCTCTTCTCGTGCTCAACACATTGAGCTGAGTATCCGTGCGGGAATCTCGAATCTAGTACTTGTGTGACCCTCAATGGTTCAGGGATACAGCTAGCCGTGGGCCCACAACCATTGTGGCTCCGGAATCACAATTCCGGACTTGCCCAACGGATCATGGTAAAGCGTCTAGCAACATCGCCCCATGAATCGCGAGTGTAACTAGGTAAACACATTTACCTAAAACACTTCTATTACTCTGGCCAGAGATTTATACACTATTATCCCCTCAGATAGCATAGGATATCCACGCATGTCTGCGAGTGGTGAATCCTCGACAACGATGCATCGACTCCTATATGCATCGGGGTCTCACCCAATCCCGACGCCTTATGACCCCAAGTGAGTCGGCAAACGGGTCAAAGTGAGACGCCTATCATGTAGAGTCTCAATGACGTTTCGAGTCGTGAGGACTAATCAGTACAACCAAGACCTCGGACTTATCCCCTCAACAAATGGTAACCACTTGGAAAGTCCGAACGAGGGTAGTTCGATAGATCACCAGGTCACTATCTATCTGCATGCTCAGAACATCACAATGTTCCCTACCAATGAAACATGGTACTTCGCATCGCAGATACTAGTCTCGAACTCGGGCGGCCTTATCCTCATTTTGACGGCCCAATCGACTAGGAACATGTTTAGAATACACAGCGACTATTAGATGTGTTTCATGATAGCCGTCATACCCACTATCACATCTAACATACGCTTTAGTGCATTCTAGGTCTTTACTCAACGCAATTGTAAATCATTACACACATAATGAAAGTAAAGAACGCCATATAAGTAAATGTGAATATCATATATAAAGATTGTTTGTACAAGAGTCTATAAAACCCACACGCCACAAGTTGGCTAGTTGGGCATCTACTCTAACAAGAAGCTGCAACAGTTCATTGATAGACTGCGACCCGACATCCGCCACGATGTCAATATGGCGGACGTGGCGATTTACATGGCGGCAGTGAACAGGGATTACCGGTCTGAGAGAGGCCGGAAGGACATGAGGGATGACTTCCAGAGAAAGCGCCAGATGCAGCAGCCGTCAGAGGCCAGTTTTCACAGAAGCCAGCGAAGAGACCTTTTCAGGGGCCTTCTAAGGGCCCATCTCCTCAGGGCCAGCAGAGGCCGCAGGGTCAGTAGAGACCTCAGTAGCAGGGGACTACTGCCCCTAGACCTGCCATAAGAGTCATACAGGGCAGTGCATGGCGGGTTCAGGAAGATGTTATCATTGCAAGGAGCCTGGGCATATCTCTATTAAATGCCTTAGGAGGATGCAGTCCATTGGTCATGTTTTCGTGATGCAGGCTGAGGCTGCAGATCCGGACACGACATTACTCACAAGTATTCCGTTTTAGATTTCCGTACTTGTGATGTTGCTATCTGGGTGTTTTAGAATTGCATGCTAGATAGAGCACTGCTAGGAAATTTGTTGCCTTAGTTGCTAAGTGATATAAGTGAGAACTGTAGGACTTCTAGGACTTGCCTTGAGGACTTTGACGGATAGGCTAGCGAACCTAGAAATGTCTTAGTATCTAAACTGCTTTTTGGGATTTAGTATGACCGTAAACGTGTACCTGTGTGACGTTTCTGTTTCAGGCAAGATTCGTGTGCTTGGTGTCACTACACTCGCTTTGCTAGACTCAGGGGCGACCCACTCGTTTATTTCGAGTGCGTTCACACAGAGGATGGGTATTGTTCCGGAGAGCATGGGTGTAGTTCTCGTCGTGACAGTTCCGTCAGGAGAGGAATTGACGACGACCAGCGTCGTGCAGGGTTTGACGATGACGTTCCAGGATCACACGATCATAGCAGAATTGGTCGTTTTGCCGATTTCAGGATTTGGCCTCATCCTAGGCATGGATTGGCTGTCGGAGTTTGGAGCAGTGATTGACTTTCAGCGTAGGACTGTGACTATCAGGCTTCCAGGGCAGGAGGCCTTCTTATTTGAGGCAGCTAGGAGGCCGCGGAAGCCCAGATTTATATCTTTCCTTCAAGCCAAGAAGCTATTTTAGCATGGATGTCAGGCGTTCTTGACAGTGTTACCGCTTCTGAAGGTTCAGCAGGCCATTCACTGTCTGAGGTGGAGGTAGTCAGGGATTTTGCAGATGTCTTCCCTGACGATGTAGTGGGAATTCCACCGGAGCAAAAGGTGGAGTTTTCTATTGAGCTGATTCCAGGTACAGTGCCTATCTCTAAGGCACCTTATCGATTAGCTCCTACCGAGATGAAGGAGTTTAAGGAGCAGATTCAGTAGTTGCTCGATAAGGGGTTAATACGCCCTAGCTTTTCTCCATGGGGCGCGCCAGTGTTGTTTGTGAAGAAGAAGGATGGCAGCATGAGAATGTGCATCGACTATCGGGAGCTGAACAGAGTTACAGTGAAAAATAAGTACCCACTCCCGAGAATCGACGATTTATTTGATCAGTTGCAGGGAGCTTAGGTGTTCTCAAAGATTGATTTGAGATCTGGCTATCATCAGCTGAGAGTTAGAGAGGAGGACTTGTCCAAGACCGCTTTTAGGACACGCTACGACCACTACGAGTTCTTGGTGATACAGTTTGTCCTTACGAATGCCCCATCGATTTTCATGGATCTGATGAATAGGGTATTAAGACAGTACTTAGACCAGTTCATCATTGTTTTCATCGACGACATCCTGGTCTATTCGAGGAGCTTAGAGGAGCATAGGCAGCACTTGCAGACAGCCTTGCAGACTTCGAGAGAGCACAGATTGTATGTCAAGTTCAGCAAGTGCGAGTTTTGGCTGGGGCAGGTGTCATTCTTGGGACATATTGTGTCGAGAGATGAGATTTCCGACGACCCATCGAAGGTGGAGGTAGTGCAGAACTGGGGGATTCCAAGGAATGCAGCAGAGATCCGCAGTTTCTTGGGCTTAGCAGGTTATTATCGCAAGTTTATCAAGGGCTTCTCCTCTATTTCAGTGCCCTTGACAGTCTTGACCAAGAAGAATGTGAAGTATGTGTGGAGTCCCGAATGTCAGAGGACCTTTGATCAGTTGAAGGAGGCCCTTACTTTAGCACCGGTGTTAGCTATGCCAGTGGACCACGAGGAGTTTGTGGTTTATACAGATGCTTCTCCGAGAGGTTTGGGTGCAGTTCTGATGCAGGGTGATAAGGTTATTGCTTATGCGTCGAGGAAGCTGAAGATATATGAGCAGAACTATCCGACACACGATTTGGAGCTTGCAGCAGTAGTGTTCGCATTGAAGATTTGGAGGCACTACTTGTACGGCGAGAAGTGTTAGATTTTCACCGATCACAAGAGCCTCAATTACTTCTTCACCCAGAAGGAGCTGAACATGAGGCAGCGCAGATGGTTAGAGTTCGTGAAGGACTATGACTGAGACATTAGCTACCATCCGGGTAAGGCTAATGTAGTAGCGGACGCTTTGAGCCGGAAGACTGCACTAGTGACATGTTTGTCAGTTGAGAGGCCACTACAGGCTGAGATTCAGAGATTCGGTTTGGAGTTTTATTCAGGAGGCTGTGCACCGAGTTTGGCAGCGGTCACTATTCAGCCGACTCTTTGAGAGAGGATTAGAGACGGGCAGGTCTCCGATGAGCAGTTACAGCAGTGGAGACAGCGGGATAAGGCCAGAGGCCGAGGTATGTACACAGTTGAGGATGTGATAGTCTGTTTCAGAGGTCGTATGTGGGTGCCGAGTACTGGCCAGTTGAGAGCCGAGATCTTAGCTGAGGCTCATGCATCGACGTACTCCATCCACCCAGGGAGTACAAAAATGTACAGAGATTTGCAGACGTTGTACTGGTGGCCGAGGATGAAGAAATACATTGGGAGATTTGTGTCTGAGTGCTTGACTTGTCAGCAGGTCAAGGCAGAGCATCAGCGACCGGCAGGGTTGTTGCAGCCACTCCATATTCCCGAGTGGAAATGGGAGCATATTACGATGGATTTCATGGTTGGATTGCCCAGGAGTCCCATAGGGTACACGGAGATATGGGTGATTGTGGACAGACTCACCAAGTCAGTTCATTTCTTACCGGTGAAGACTACTTTCACCTTGACGCAGTACACAGAGCTTTACATCAGAGAGGTTGTCAGACTACATGGCATAGCAGTCTCTAGAGTGTCGGACAGAGACACCAGATTCACGTCTGCGTTCTGGAGGAGTTTACATGTCACTTTGGGGACTAGATTGGCGTTTAGCATGGAATTTCATCCGCAAATAGACGGGAAGTCGGAGAGAGTCATCCAGATTCTGGAGGATTTGCTGAGAGCTTGTGTGATCGATTTCCAGGATATGTGTGACTCGAGATTGCCGCTGGTAGAGTTCACGTACAACAACAGCTTTCAGGCATCTATTGGGATGGCTCCGTATGAGGTTCCGTATGGGCGAAGATGTAGATCTCCCGTGCATTGGTACGAGGTTGGAGAGAGTGTGTTGACTGGGCCGGAGTTAGTGCAGCAGACAGCAGATATTGTGACGAGGATTCGGGATAGGATGAGGACAGCCCAGAGTCGTCAGAAGAGTTATGCCGATCAGAGAAGACGAGATCTGGAGCTAGCTGTTGGGGACCATGTGTTTGTGAGGATCTCGCCCATGAAGGGCGTGATGCGCTTTGGCCGGAGAGGCAAGCTCAGCCCGAGGTTTATTGAGCCATTCGAGATTTTGGAGATGGTTGGTACTCTGGCGTACCATGTGGCGTTACCACCCAGCTTGTCAGCGGTTCATAATGTTTTTCACATCTCGATGATGCAGAAGTATGTTCCGAATCCGTCACACGTTTTGGATTTTGAGCCGCTCCAGTTAGAACCAGACTTATCATTTGAGGAGCGACCAGTGCAGATTCTAGCTCGGAAGGAGCGCAGGCTGAGAGCGCGGAGTATTCCGATGGTTAAGGTCCGGTGGTAGAATCACTCGGAGGATGAAGCTACCGGGAAACTGAGGCCGATATGCGGACGCAATACCCGGAGTTATTTGATACGTACTCAATTTTGGGGACGAAATTCCTATAAGGGGGGGAGAGTTGTAACGCCTAAAAATTCCTGACTACGTAGAAATGAGTGTGTGACTAGAGGAAAAATAATTTTAGATGATTACATGTCATTTTATGTGATTGTTTATTATTTTATGTTGCATGGTATGCATGTCTTGTTTTTTAGCCTGTTTGAGTTACGAACGCGTGGACGAGATAAGGGACGACCGGAATGAAAATAATTTAAGATTTTTAAGTTCATAGATTTTTAAGAATAAATTTAACCATTTTTGAAAATTAGAGGGGATTTTATTATTATTTTTTAGGGGAACCCGTTTTTCGCCTATACGGGCTGTTTTATTGGATTTTAAGGTGTTTTAAAATTTGAGAGGGAATTTATTTAGAAAATTAAAAGTTTTAAAAGCTTGGTTTAGATTTTTTAATTAACTTGAAGACTTAAGTGAGGGGTAAGCATGTAAAAATCACTTTTCTTTTCTTAATTAAGTCTTAGGGGTCACTTTTGGCACATTCATTCTCTTCAATTCCAACTCTAATCAACTCCAACCCTAGCCATAGTTCCACTCCCTCCTCCCCTCAAAAATACGTCCCACTTCCCCCTTCAAAGTTCGAAAATTTCAGATCTTTGGTGATCCAAAGGCGGTCGTGCCCCGATCTCGTGTCTCCTACGTCGGTAACACGCATATCTACCTTTTCTCCAAATCAGGCATGTAATATCGATTCTTTTTCTCACCATTTAAGCCATAGTAAACTATTTTTAATGTTCAATGCATGAATTGTGTGTGATTTGTTTAGATCTATGCATAATGTTTGAGATCCATGCATGTTTCATAGTTTTCAAAACGTATTTGATTCTTTTCTTGTGAATCTTCAGTCATGGGCGGTTCATGGGGCTAGGGTTAGATCCAAAGGTGGTCTAGATATTTATTCCATCGAGTTAGGATCACGTAGGTCCAAACAAAAAGCGATTTGGTCAAGGAATAAATTAGTTACGAATTTTATGATCAGCACGTGTTCTGACTTGTCGTCTGTGCGTGACAGTAGAGTTGCTGGGGCCAGGTAAGTCACTCTATGCGGGCTGTGTGGTCAAGGTTGATTTTAGGGGATATCTTATTGAGTTAGGTTCACGTAGGTCGAAACGGAAAGCAAATTGATTTTGAAATTAGTCGAAATTAGTCCTTTGAATGTAAATTCAAAATTGAGTTGGAATTAGTCAAAATTGGATGGTGTTAGGAATTTTAAAGAGGGACTCCTAAGGCTTGGGCTAATTCAATGTTGATGTGAGTCTAGAAGTAGTGGGCCAGACTCCTGAACCAGTCCTTGACAGAAGTAGAAAATGTAGAAGCCCGTGAATGTATATTTAATCATATATGTAGTATTCTATGTACGTAAATGTTTTAAAGGAAATGACTAAATATACATTAACAGGCTAAACATTTAAACTTGCATAGTTTTACGCAATGCACGCATCATGAACGTTTTATGCAACGCTAAAGGCATGTTCTCTTAAAAGACAAAACGCGAGAAATTGAATGATTTGTGGCAAGTTTATGATGAGGGGATGCGGGATACCGGGCCCGTTGAACTTATATTTCCATGTATTACGAGCTTGTGGATCCATGTGTTCATGGCATGGTGAAGTGACAGCATAGATGTGTAGCTTTATAGGGATCCCGTGGTAAGGTCGGGTGAACCACACCGTCACGTACGTTGGTTTATAGATTGATCAATCGAATATGGTCCACACTTCATTATACGACTCATACGTTTTTCATGTTATGATATGACATGCCTTATGTATGATATATGTTATGCATGATATGAAATGTTCGAATCAATGTTTTAAGATCATGCATGCATTCATGCTTTAACGTTATTTTATTACAAGTATGTGCTTGCATGAGAATTTATTCGTATGTACTTTGTTATGTTACAAGATAGAGCATGCTGAGTCTCTAGGCTCACTAGGTTTAATTGGTGTAGGTGATGACCCTGTTGAGTATATCCTGACTGGCGGTGAGGGCCTCTGGGCGCCTGCTGCAGCAGTACCCCGTGACCGCAACGATGTTTTGTTATGATACGCTTTCAGTTGTTGGTTTTTAAACATGTTCATTTCAGCACTTTTTGCAGTATTATTTTCAAATAGTACGGTTGATTCATGATTTAAGATATTTATTGATTTATGTTTTAAAGTGACGGTTTAGAAAATGTTTTAAAGGGAACGAGCCACACTTTCAGTTTATGTATTTCGCAAATGTTTTAAAAAAAATTCTATAGTCTGGTTCGTTTCAACATGTGATTGATAAACAATTGTAACAGGTTTCTGCTATTAATATTGTCGTGCTTACTCTTATTATGTTGTTCTTTTTCGATTTTGTGCATATAAGGATAGTCAACATAAAAACATTCTTCTTCTTCTGCTCGTACATCAAATGATGTGTCGAAATATTTTCTTGCCGTGTCTTTTAATATACCAACGCATGAGAAGTGTTGTGAAGACACGTCATGTCCGTCGTACACCAACTGCATCATATACTATGACCCACAAAATTAGTGCCCAAGCACATAATTATTGAAGCGGGAGATGTTAATGTGTGGTGAATTTGCGTATGAATCGCAATGCATTCGCAAGGTTGTGCTACATTTTAACTAATTTAGGAAGACTAGATATGCACAAGTGCAAGAGAAGGTTGACATGTTTTTTCAATACTAGGCCACCATGCATAAAAAAAACCGTGTCACTAGCCACGATTATATGTGTAGTGGTCAAACAATCAGTGCACATTTTCACAAAAAAGTTATGCGATCCTTATTGAAGCTGCATCATATCTTTCTCGTGAAGCACACTCCTGTGGATGACAACTGTATGAATGATAATTGTAAGTGGTTCAAGGTACTTAATTCTTGTCCTCCTCTTTTGTTTTCAATAAAAAAGTACCCTCGACATTAGGCCTCATATATCTTTTGTATGACAAGCAATCTATTACATTGATTTAATTTTGTAGGGTTGTTTAGGTGCATTAGATGGTGTTGGGGATCCGGATCCGCCCCCCGGCAAGGCAGCGGAAGAACATAGAATAAACAGCCGAGAGACGATCAATACAAAAAATTGAATTCATAATTCGACATACATAGGGGGTTCAAAACCACTACCTTGCTGGCACTTGTGCCTGGCTCCAACCATAGTTACAATAACGTCTCGGTAGACTGCGGTAGATATCGCCAATCCGGTCCACGACCAGAACCAAGACTCCTTCGTCAGCCTGCACTAGAAGCACTGACGAATTCTGCACGAACGGATTCTCCTCGTCGAGTTGGCCGGAAACGAATTTCCGGCGACGACGGGCGGCGGCGGCGGCGGCTAGTGGGAGAGAGGAGGGGCGGCGCAATTTAGGGTTTTTGGGAGTTGTGTCAAGTGTTAGGTTTAGTCTAGGTTTAGGCTTAATTAAATAAGCTTAGGTGTTGGACTTGGACCGGCCCAACGGGCCCGGGTCCAACGATGAACATTCAGTTCATCTCCACCACCGAGACTTCACCGTAACTCCTATCGCCGATCAGATAGGACGGATCAACTCAGTTTCCAAAACTGAATATTATGATCTGAAAAACCATTTTTCAGAACCCCAGTGCAAAATGACCATTTTGCCCCTCAACAGCGGGAAACCCCGGTTTGAACCCTGTTGACTTTTAGGAAGTCGCACTTCCCGAAATCCTCTTCTCGTGCTCAACACATTGAGCTGAGTATCCGTGCGGGAATCTCGAATCTAGTACTTGTGTGACCCTCAATGGTTCAGGGATACAGCTAGCCGTGGGCCCACAACCATTGTGGCTCCGGAATCACAATTCCGGACCTGCCCAACGGATCATGGTAAAGCGTCTAGCAAAATCGCCCCATGATCCCCTAGGTATCATTGATAGTGCCTGCAAGAACCAGTCGGTCGTGGTTAGCGTACAGTACGGTCCTTTCAATCCATATATCCCGATCAGATCAACGACCATTGGTAAATCGAGAGTCGCTATAGATCCGATAGCTATGAATACATGTTGGAGATCGAATAGCGACATCGCGAGTGTAACTAGGTAAACACATTTACCTAAAACACTTCTAGTACTCTGGCCAGAGATTTATACACTATTATCCCCTCAGATAGCATAGGATATCCACGCATGTCTGCGAGCGGTGAATCCTCGACAACGATGCATCGACTCCTACATGCATCGGGATCTCACCCAATCCCGACGCCTTGTGACCCCAAGTGAGTCGGAAAACGGGTCAAAGTGAGCCCAATCGACTAGGAACATAGTTCAGAATACACAGCGACTATTAGATGTGTTTCATGATAGCCGTCATACCCACTATCACATCTAAAATACGCTTTAGTGCATTCTAGGTCTTTACTCAACGCAATTGTAAATCATTACACACATAATGAAAGTAAAGAACGCCATATAAGTAATGCGAATATCATATATAAAGACTGTTTGTACAAGAGTCTATAAAACCCACACGCCACCAGTTGGCTAGTTGGGCATCTACTATAACAATCTCCCACTTGCCCTAAAGCCAACTACTCATCAGACGCAGTCCCATTGTTTCGCGATGTTTTTCAAACAACGGTCCAGGCAAGGGCTTCGTAAGTGGATCAGCAATGTTGTCCGCAGAGGTGACTCTCTCAACTGCTATGTCACCTCTAGCCACAATATCCCGGATTATGTGGTATTTCCTCAGTATGTGTTTGGATCTTTGGTGAGACCTAGGCTCCTTTTTGCGCAACGGCACCCGTGTTGTCGCAGTACACCGGGACTGGACCAACTCCATTAGGAATGACGCCCAACTCTTGGACGAAATTCCTTATCCAAACGGCCTCATTAGCAGCAGCTGATGCTGCAATGTACTCAGCCTCAGTGGTTGAATCCACGATGGTGTCTTGCTTGGAACTCTTCCAAGATACAGCACCACCATTGAGCATGAATACAAATCCAGAGGTTGATTTCGAATCATCCACGTCACACTGGAAGCTAGAATCAATGTAGCCTTCCAGTTTCAGTTCACCACCCCCATAGACCATGAACATATTCTTAGTCCTTCGTAAGTACTTAAGAATATCCTTCACGGCCTTCCAATGTAATTGGCCGGGGTTGGCCTGGTAGCGGCTCGTGACACTCAGAGCATATGCGACATCCGGTCTAGTC
>KV008050.1:0-30822 GCA_001598015.1 Dorcoceras hygrometricum
GTTTTTGATTCACGACAGACCATAGAGTCGTTGTAATCCAATAGAGGAAGGAGCTCTTTTTTTTAATCTCAGATGATTTTCAGACGGTCTCGCACCAGTTTCAGCAAAATTGACTGAGAGATTTTTATGAAAAATTCGAAAGTTTCCATTTTTGTGCTAAGAGCAAAATGTGTTGCAAACAAAGGTCAACCTTCAGGAGATGCATTTATCGGAGCGTACTTTCTCCTTGATACAAGAGCAGTTTACCGTTGAAGAAGAAGAGTATATATAGATGATGAGCTAAAGCTTAAAAAAACTAACAACGAGTTACAACCACAAATCATTAAAACAATTAACTACGATTCACAACTATCATCCTGCTCACTACGACCTTACTCTAAAAAGCCTAGAATTCATTTTCTAAGTCGTAGATTCACTATGTAGTATTGAGCTTACTTTATAAATCGAAACAGAGAGTTGAGAGCTAGAAAATCTAAAACAACTTAAAGCTATAATTTGTATTCCAGAACAGATCGCGAGTCTGTTTCTGTTGTAAGGGTACTTGGAATTCTTGTAGCTACTGGTTGTTGGACTGGGTTACAGCAGGAGTTGTTGTAACCAAATCTTCTAGTATAAATCCTTCCAGTTTTGAAGTCTAGAAGACCTTGGAGTTTAATCTCCGAACTTTCATAAACAAATCCTATCTCGTTTATTTACAGCTTTCAGTTTTTACTTTATCTGCAATGTTGAATCGAGTTATTTTCGCACAATTATCTTTGTTATTCGAGACACCAGATTACACTGAGAAAGCTCCGAGCTGATAACTCAGCTCAGAGACAAGCCGAGAACTTGCAAAAAAAACTTTTACGAAAAGAGTTTTAACAAAATCGAAAGGAGTTCATTCAACCCCTCTGAACTCGTGAGCTATGTTTTAACCCTTTTTCGATCCCAACAGATGTTGAGTAATTATTAAAATTTTAGAGTAAGATATGAAATAATATTTAATAAATTAAAGTATGATTGGATTAATTGATTAAATATTGGATAAAATTGAAATGATATATTTATTCTTTTGACATAATTAATTAATATAGAAAATAAAGATTCGATGGATATTATTGTTTTTTAATTAAATTATTTTTTTGATAGTGAAATAAATTAATATGATTTGATTAATATATTTTAAATTATTATTAATTTAATTAACATTTAATAAATAACATGTATAATTGATACAAATGAATGAGAAAATATATTTAATCGATCCCACCGTATCCTCACATAAACATTACCTAAGTTTTATCAGAAATGATGTTTCATAAATTTATTTTCGTTTTATTCCATCTTATTGTAGGACTAGGATTAGGAAACCATATTCAAATGCCATAGACTCTAGCCAAACACCACCTTAACACAGGCACTTTGCCCTTGCTCCAAGAAAACCCAACACCTCCTTTCAATCTCTGTCAAACCCCCTCGGATCTCTACGCCGAATTCTCGATTACGATTTCTACGATGGCAGTCACGGCGACGATGGTGAGTTCTGCAGGCGGGCTTCTGGCGATGCTGAACGAGAGCCACCCGGCGCTCAAGCTGCACGCGCTCTCCAACCTCAACTCCTTCGTGGACTATTTTTGGCCGGAGATCTCGACTTCCGTCCCTATTATGTAATCTATCTCTCTTTTTCCTCGTCAGATTCGTGAATTAGGGTTCCAAACTCGATATATGGTTTAGGGTTTTCTATTCGACCGGGGGTTTTTGGTGATATGGAGTTTGAGTATTTTGTATTTTTTGGGTGCAAAGCGGAGTTCTTTGTGTGAGGTTGAGTTTTGGGGTACCTTGATATGTTATATTTAATCCCCATTTAAATTTGTGTTACCCTATGTTGATGGTAAGCTATTTGTGGACGGGGAAGATTGTGAATTAGTGTCCTTGTTAGAAATTTATTGTTGTTGCTGTAGTATTCTTACTTTCGCATTAGAAGCTTCAGGTGGCAAGGGTCTTTTGTTTTATGCCGTGAGTGTAATCTTACAATATGAGAATACTGGGTGTTCTCGCTTTTATCAATTTTTCGCAATCAGTATTTTAATGTTGATTATTACTTAGTGCCTCTAAGTTAATATCTTGGTTTCAGCTCTGCCTTTCCTTTTGGCTCATCTTCTTTCCAGATATGGTGTACTCATTAACTTTAGCATCATTAGAAGCTTGTTAATTATTGCTCAGCACCTCGAGCTTAATCTCTTTTCTACTAATTCTGGGACACGCCTTTCGCGATTTAATTTATGTTTTAGTTCTATTTAAGCAATAATTCCTGTGATTCTGTTATTATTCTTAATTTCTAAGTGCCTGAAATATGTGTATGATAATTGGTTGCAGAGAAAGTTTATATGAAGATGAAGAATTTGATCAAAGGCAGCTTGCTGCTTTGCTTGTGTCAAAGGTTAAGCAATCATGTTTTGCACAGCTTTTTTTTCGTCCATATTTTTTCGGAGTTGCTTCTGTATTAGTTGCTATAATTAATTTTGTAATTTCGATATAAGTCAGCTAAGTGAGGAAAGTCACGTTCAGAAAAGTAAGATTGGTGTTGTTTTGATTTGTTCTTGTTTTGCGAACTTCCTCTCGATCACACTTAATGAAAAGATGAAGAGCAATTCTTGATTCTTTATGTTTCCGTGCTTTTTGCACCTTTGTTTATTCCTCACAAGCTTTTGCATTTTTTGTCAGGTTTTCTATTATCTAGGTGAACTTAATGACTCGTTATCCTATGCCCTGGGAGCTGGCCCTCTATTTGATGTGTCAGAAGATTCAGACTATGTCCATACTATTCTTGGTAATGTTTTTACTTCCCTTTCTGTTTTAACTATTGTCTGAGACTGATCATAATAGCTCCCAACTCCCAAGCTGGATTCTGATGTAACATGTATGTAACTTTATTTAACTAAGTGTAGTGGGTGGACGGGCGATCCAGTTATAGTATTAAATAAAGAAGTTTGACAAATATTTTTGCTGCTTCCTGTAATTAAAAGGTGCGTATTGTTTTCATAATGCTTTGTTCACTTAGCCAAGGCAATCGATGAGTATGCTAGTCTGAAGACTAAGGCAGCTGAGACAAATGATGAATCCACGAAGGTCGACTCTCGACTGGAGGCAATTGTTGAGAGAATGCTTGATAAGTATGTTAAGTTGTAACCTGTGTTGCTATATGCAGTCCATGTGGTGTCTTCTTACTAGTTCGTGTCTTGATTGCCCTTTCTGCCAGATGTATAGTTGATGGCAAACACCAACAAGCTATAGGAATGGCCATTGAATGCAGACGATTGGATAAACTCGAAGAAGCAGTTATAAAGAGTGACAATATTCATGCTACTATCAATTATTGCATTGATGTCTCGCATTCATTTGTGAATCGTCGAGAGTATCGTCGAGAGGTAAAATCATTTAGTACATTCTTGAGTGATATTTCAATCTCTTGGAATAATTGTTAGGTTCTTACAGTTTAAATAACTATGTTAGAAGACAATTTTTAAGTATGAGGAAGATGTTCATCAATTGCCTGTTACACTAACATAGACATGTATGATGAGGTTCTGTACTAACATGGCGCGTCTAATGCATTCTTAAATCTAAATCTGCACTTGGGTGTATGATCTATATGAAAGTCGTTTCATACTGATAAGTACTTGTTGAAATTGAATCTCAACCGCCTTGGTGGAGTAGTGCAGAAGAGTATGCTCGCTAGTATGAATTTCTGACATGTAGGTCATAATGAAATGCATACATTTTTATAGTTGGTATGTATGTGATACGTAATTCAATTTCGATGCCACGAGCTTCCATTTATTGGCACCACCTATGATTTCTCTATCATAAAATTACGAACTATCTGCTGGAGAAAAAACTCGGTCTTTTTGAAGCTATTAAATTTCTCTGATTGTCATATATACTAAAGGTCATCTTACTGGCTTAAAAAAGTAAATAAACTTGATCCTCTGTTCCTTGTAATTCGTGTACAGGTTCTCCGTCTGCTTGTCAAAGTATATCAGCAATTGCCTTCTCCTGATTATTTGAGCATTTGTCAACGCCTAATGTTTTTGGATGAGCCTGAAGGTGTAGCGACTATATTAGAGAAACTATTAAGATCAGATGTTGAGGATGATGCACTTTTGGCATTTCAAATAACATTCGATCTTGTGGAGAATGAGCACCAGGCATTCCTTTTGAGTGTGCGAGATCAGCTTCCAAGTCCTAAGCCCCAGCTTTCAGCGGCCGCACAGTCAGGGTCTAGTCTACCTGATTCTGCTCAAAGTGGAAATGTTGTCCCATCACAGGATGTCCATATGACAGATGGTACTCAAGAAAGTAGTAGTTCCTTAAATCTAGATCTGCACGATGAAGTTTATGCAGCAAGGCTGGCAAAAATAAGAGGAATTTTGTCTGGAGAGACTTCAATACAGCTGACTTTGCAATTCTTGTACAGTCATAACAAGTAAGTTATCTTACTATCAGATTGATTCTCAACCAAATTACGTGCTTAAGTTATGTGGGTCAAATTGTGATGACTTGTGGTTGCTAATCTTCATACAGATCTGATCTTCTCATTCTTAAGACCATAAAGCAATCTGTTGAGGTGAGAAATAGTGTTTGCCACAGTGCAACTATATATGCTAATGCTATTATGCATGCGGGAACGACTGTGGATACATTTCTTCGTGAGAATCTGGTAACCTACTGATTATTCCCTGATTTTCACTATTTAGTTTGGTTCTATCTCCGATTGATGTGTTCTGTCAATTGATAGGACTGGTTGAGCAGGGCTACAAATTGGGCTAAATTTAGTGCCACAGCAGGTCTTGGTGTTATCCACAGAGGCCATCTGCAGCAAGGAAGATCACTCATGGCTCCATACCTGCCGCAGGGTGGAACTGGCGGTGGCGGCGGTAGTCCATATTCTGAAGGTGGAGCTTTATATGCTCTTGGTTTAATTCATGCAAACCATGGGGAGGGCATTAAACAGTTTCTACGTGAGAGTTTGCAGAATTCTAATGTTGAGGTTTAACCTTATTTTACCTAACCATATTATTCTATTGTCACTATGTTCTCCATCCACTTTTAGCTAGACTTTGGGACATATCTATGTTCAGGTTATTCAGCATGGTGCCTGCCTAGGTCTTGGATTGGCAGCCTTAGGCACTGCTGATAGCGAGATCTTTGAAGACATAAAAAATGTGCTTTATACAGACAGTGCCGTCGCCGGTGAAGCTGCTGGCATTAGTTTGGGTTTACTGATGGTTGGTACTGCAAGCGAGAAAGCTGGTGAGTTGCTTGCATATGCACATGAGACCCAGCACGAGAAGATAATCAGGTATTGTTGAATTTTGCACAGCCTGGGGAAAGGTATGTTCTCTATTAATCTTTCTTGTTCTTATAGTGTTCTGTATGGCTTGCCAGGGGCTTGTCCTTGGGGATAGCACTTACAGTCTATGGGAGAGAAGAAGAAGCCGATACACTCATTGAGCAAATGACTCGTGATCAAGACCCTATATTGCGCTATGGAGGCATGTATGCATTGGCTTTGGCATACAGGGGAACGGCAAACAATAAGGCAATACGTCAATTGTTGCACTTCGCAGTGTCTGATGTGAGCGATGACGTCCGACGAACTGCTGTGCTTGCCCTTGGGTTTGTTTTATATTCTGATCCTGAACAGGTCGGTGCCTTTTTATTTCTTCTGAGGGTTTATTGATAGATTTCTGAGTTTTTGTATCCCATAGTCAATTACTGTCTAGCTGTTGGCAAGATACAGCTTCTTGTATTTTCTCCAGATATATCACCTGATTATCGCTAATGTTGCATATGTATAATATTTTTCACGAGTAAGGTTTGGTTGGGATGTTGGCGTGTCTTTTCCAATGCAGTTATCTATTTTCTTAATATTGCAGACTCCTCGTATAGTTTCCTTATTGTCCGAGTCCTACAACCCTCATGTTCGATATGGTGCCGCATTGGCTGTTGGAATTTCATGTGCTGGCACTGGTCTTAGCGAGGCCATATCATTGCTGGAACCTCTGATGTCAGATGTTGTTGACTTTGTGCGTCAAGGTGCTCTAATTGCAATGGCGATGGTTATGGTTCAGACAAGTGAAGCCAGTGATTCTCGTGTTGGTACATTCAGGTACGGTGTGTGTATATATAGGTAATATTCTGTTGCCAATAATGCCCTCACCTTTTTTGTGGTAACCATGTTTCTACTATTAGGCGGCAATTGGAAAAAATTATTGTTGATAAGCATGAAGACACAATGAGCAAGATGGGTGCCATTCTGGCTTCGGGCATCCTAGATGCTGGTGGAAGGAATGTGACAATCAAATTGCTTTCTAAGTCTAAACATGATAAAATTACTGCTGTTGTTGGTCTTGCTGTGTTCAGCCAGTTTTGGTATTGGTACCCACTTATTTATTTCATTAGCCTGGCGTTTTCACCTACTGCCTTCATTGGTTTGAACCATGATCTTAAAGCGCCGAAGTTCGAATTCCTATCTCATGCTAAGCCATCATTGTTCGAGTACCCTAAGCCTACTACAGTACCGACCACAACCACCTCTGTTAAGCTACCCACAGCGGTTTTGTCGACTTCAGCTAGAGCAAAGGCCAGGGCTAGTAAGAAGGAGGCAGAGAAGGCATTCACAGAAAAAGCTTCTGGCGTAGAGCCAAGTGCAGTCGTTGGATCTGGAAAGGGGAAAGCTGTCGAGAAGGATGGGGATGCTATGCAGGTTAGATCCCTTTTATGGTCTGGACCTTTGTCGTTTCCCATTTTAGTGCGACATGGTGCTTTTCCTGGCTTTATTTATTTTTTCTTCCTCTGGTTACAATTATGGCATCGATGTCTCTCACTCTGCCCCCACTCTTGAACGCAACGACACACACTTGTTCAGATACTGTAGAGAGTAGGGTTGCGAAAGTTCGAACATGGCATAATGTTAATCCTTGTTTTCATATTGAACTCAACGGGTCAAACTAGGCTAGAAGTAGTTCAAACCGAATCAGAGCTTGAACATAAGCTTGTCCCATCATGTTCAAGTTTGGTATTTTGCCTTATAGAGCAAAGTTTGAAGTACAGCGCTAGCTTTTGAGTTTCTAATTATAATTTTAAACTGTTGAACATATTAAAATTCCAGGTGTCTTATTAAGTGAAATAAGTAACATAATTTGGTCGCAAATTTGATTGAAAGAAGTTAGAATATGATTAAGCTCATGTCAACTCAACTCACCTCTGATATTTGAATATGAATAAAATATTATTTTGAGATGGCTCAGAAAGCTCAAGAGTGACGAGCGTAGTTGATTTATTTGAATTCATCATGTTATAAACTGCCCGTTTGTCAGGTTGATAGCACAGCGGAAAAGAAGGCTGAACCCGAGCCATATTTTGAAATCTTGACCAACCCTGCCAGAGTTGTTCCCACGCAAGAAAAATATATCAAATTCCTAGAGGAAAGCAGATACATTCCAGTGAAGTCTGCTCCCTCAGGATTTGTTTTGTTGAAAGATCTGCGTCCACACGAACCTGAACAGTTGTCTCTCACAGATGCACCCTCATCAACAGCATCAAACACAGGTGGATCATCCGCTGGACAACCAGGTTCAGCATCTGCAATGGCTGTTGATGACGAGCCTGCCCCTCCACAACCATTTGAGTACACATCGTGAGTTTTCATACTGCTCGGTTCTCTGTACGTTAACACAGAGAAGATGCTCGTTTGCTTTCATGCTGGCTGCTACAAATGACTGGAGCACCACTGACCCATCTTTTTCCAATCTTGATCTTAGAGTTGATTTTACAAACTGGTGGTTCTGGTGGAAAGAAATTGGGTGTAGGAGATTCGAAAATTTTGAATTGCCGTTGCCAATTGAATTCTTTAATGTAATTTCTTGTTCTCCATCCAAAGGGAAAAAACAGGATTCGAATCTGCATTTTCAATGGATTAAGGTGTGCGTTTTAAGGTGTTGAATTCTTGAATTCTCTCATTTTTTTGTAGTTTAATTTCATTGTACTTTATGACAAGAACTGTGATTTATATAACCATTTTCTCCTAGAGTTGCTTATCACCGCCAATTTTATTTTAAAGTAGTTATAGGGTTAATATTTAACAGAAGTATTTGATTTGGATAGAAATATAGGAAAAACAGACAAAGCAAATTTCATCGACGATTAACAATATTCAATAGTTCGTTTCATGCTAACTGTTAATGTAAACCTTATGACATAACAAATCTGTGAAGCCTTGCTCAACCCCTAGTGAATGTAATTGCTCACAAGATAGTTGACATAACAAATCTGTGAAGCCTTGCTCAACCCCTAGTGAATGTAATTGCTCACAAGATAGTTTACTATTCTTTTAATAATAATTTATTGTGGGTACATTATTTCGAAAAATAACTTAACCTGAGACTAATAAATCAAAAAATAACAGAATTTCATTAAAAAAGAAGTTTTCAAACACTTGATTCATAAACGTTTTTCATTTAAATCCAATCTCATCGATTATTTGGTTAACTTTCAAAGCCCTCCAAAAGATGAAGTAACGGTGCTTTATGCAACAAACGAGGGTCATCTTAAAAAACTATGACCCAGTTCATTTTAGTTACAAAAAAAAGAGTTGACTTTTCGTTTTTAAAAAAAGGTGGGTTTCTTGAGACAGCAATTAAAATTGTTAAAAATATGTACAAATATTTACTTTTATTTAATTTACCATATTCCCACCATCTTCACCGATCACCTACGCCCCCGTTAATCAGACGTGACAGAATAAGACACTATCCGATCTTCTCCGACTGATTATTGCTTTTGTTGTTGTGGGTTCTTTTATTCTTTTGTTTTCCGACATTTGTCCTTTTGTTCCCCCAAAAGAAAACCAAGGAAATATTGAAGAAAAGATCAAAAGAAAGAGTAGATAGTAGTTTTGAAAAGCTTATGGGATGGAGTTTTATCAAGTTGGATCGAGAACTTTGTCTATTTTCATGTTTTGGGAGAAAGTTTGGGTCGAGTTCTATCTCTAGCTGGGCCGAGTCACATCCTTCGTTGGGTCGAGATGTCAAGTCTGGTCGAGTTTTTGGTAGATGGTTATGGGTCGAGTTCATTGATTTATTGGTTTAGTTTGATATAATTGGGTCGAGTTTGATTACTTTAAGTCGAGTTTGATGTAATTGTTCTAAGTTAAGATTTTGACGCTATTTTGCTGAATCCTGCATCTAACATATTTTATATATTTTATATGTTATGCCGACATATGTTTTTTAGTATGACGTGGAAAAGTAAAGATGATGATATCCCTAGATTTAAATGGCGTCCACGGATTAGTGGTAAGTGGACAAAGATTCTAGTTGATTGTGAAATTTGTTATCTTGAATATTTACAAATTGAGATATACAAGATTATGGGTCTAGTTGGCACATAACAACTGAGATAACATAGAACAATTGAGATTAAGTTATCTACCGAATATGAGACGCTGCCACACGTCTAATATAATGAGAAATGTAATTATTTGAAAGTTTATTTTTATTTTGGATATGCGAAAGATAGGCCTGTGCTCTATGTCAAAGTCGAACCCAGTATTAATGGCACTTATGAAGTTGGGACGGACAGTAGGGGTGTTCAGGAACCAAACCAAACCGAATCAAACTATGAAGCCAATCCAAACCGTATGGTTTGGATTGGTTTTTAGTCAATCATGGTTTGGATTTGTGTGAAAAATTTTCAAACCGCAAATATTTTTTTGATTCAAGGTTTCGAAAAAGGAAAATCGAACCAAACCAAATGATAGGATCAATATGGATCGAAAACAACCTTAAGAGTTCAGAAGGGGGGGAGTTGAATGAACTCTTAGTATTTTAAATTTTCGAAACCTTTAAAAGTAATTTTACAAGCGTCTTGCTTAACTCAGATTTGAGTTACCATATCTGAGGTATCTCAGTTTGAAATCTGATTTCTCGACTAACTATAAATGTGCGGAAAGAAGACGATCAACCAGTGAACAGTGTAAATGTAAATAAATGCGATAAGTAAAAGTAAAGAGTTCAGAGATTTGTTTCTGGAAGTTCGGATATCAAATCCTACGTCTCCCCTTCTTCCTTTGCAGGAAGGTTCCACTAGAAGAATTTGATGCACACAGTTTCTGTCTACACCCAGTCACCGAGCCTCGCTCAAGATGAACTCCTAGAAACTTCAACTACAAGCAGATACTACTGCTTAATACAATCAATGTAATTTTCAAGACTGATTCACACAGCAAGTCTTTTACAGACTCAAAGATAAATATTACAATGAAATACGATGCTATTTGAGTACTGTAGATCTTCTGATTCTTTTATCAACAAGAACTGTTTACAAATGTAAACCAGAAGATAACTCGAAGGTTAAGAACTATGAAGGATAAACTTGACTGTTCTTCGAGTTGTAACACTGGACTTTGAACCTTTTTGCAATGAAATGTTCCAGTGAGTATTTGAGTGATTTTTGACGACAAAGAATGAGCTTTGTAAATCACTGATGGTGTAAAGGAGCAGAAGACGCAGAAGGCTTCTTCATTTGAATTCTTCAGCCTTTCATATTCTTTGTCTTCAACGGTCATTAAATGTAGCCAGTAGAGATAAGATCTTTCGTATATCTTCATCGTATCATAGCATTCTCCATTAATGCCATACAAAAGGTAAACTGCGCTTGTCGGGGCTAAATTGACTTATATTCCAAAGCGGGTAATCATCGTATCAAGCATTCTGCGCACTGTGCAATTTTACCCAAAATAGATATGATCTTGTCTCCTTAATTCCATCCCTTTATACGATATAAACTTTGACCGTTGATTCTCTCTAAATAATTCTTTGCGTATATCTTCATCGTATCATAGCATTCTCCATTAATAGCCATACAAGGTAAACTGACGCTTGTCGGGCTAAATTGACTTATATTCCAAAGCGGTAATCATCGTATCAAGCATTCTGCGCACTGTGCAATTTTTACCCAAATTAGATATGATCTTGTCTCCTTAATTCCATCCCTTTATACGATATAAACTTTGACCGTTGATTCTCTCTAAATAATTCTTTGATAACTTCTGAAGAGAATCGAAGCTCACACATGAGTATGCTTGCAATTTTGAGAATCTTCAAGGGGACTGTACTCAAATCTGAATTATCCTCGAATCTGATATTCACTGAGCATTCTGTAACCACTTCTGAAATACTGAGATCTGAAGTGACTTGTGTAGACTCTGTTTATATTTGATATTCTCAAATCTGAATACTACTTCCTGAGTCAATATAACGGAATCTGTTACTGAAGCCTCTGAGTCAAGTCTGAATAAACTTTGCTCTAACAACAGATCTCTTACTGTAGCTTCTGACTCAAGTCTGAACAACTGTCCCGAATTCTCAACTGATCCAAATAACCAAATCTGATTCGAAAGCATCAACCCAATAACAAAAATCTGAATCTCTGAATACTTAAATCTGCTCAGTTCTGAATACTTCCCGAAAAGTCTACTCAGATGTCAACGCAACTTAACTCAGAACTCCTGAATCTGAAATCCTCAATACACTTGTATGACGTCACGGAATCTGAAATCCTCTATGAAAACTTAAGATCAGTTCTTAGTCTTATTTTGTTATCACCAAAACTTATAAATTTTATCTTAACACCAAACCAAACCGAACATAAAAAATTTATAGAATATATTTAATTAATTTAAAGAGCTATTTGATTTTATTTATAGTGGACTTTTTAAAATAATCAATTACATGGAATTGCAAAATAAGTAAGCCCAAATATCAGTCCAAATACTTGTAACCCTTAAAAAACGTTCTGACTTCTCCATCGTTTTTCAAATACCCGTCGGCTCACCCTCACAGCCTCACGTCCTACTCCATTAAATTGAGGCAAGATAAGACAAACTTGGCAACACTTATATTGGAAAGGTTTTATTATAAAGAAATATTTACTTGTGCGAAATTTCCTAGTCTTAGATTAATTAAAAGATGTTTTGATAATTTCGATCTCTACAGTAGCGTCTGAATCTGCATTTTAATAAAGGGGGACACATACTTGACCCTTTTCGTAGTTCATTGGATCCAAAAACAGTTGAGAGTCTCATTTGTGAGCAGAATTGGCTTCGATCTTCTCCAATAACCATCGATCTTCGTGACGCTATGGATGAGATTAAAAGCTCGAAAAAGGTGAATGCGTTATTTTCGATCCTATCTGTTGAAAATATTTTCTGTCTTGAAAATAGTGATGCCCTTATATATTTTATTTTTTCAACAAAATTATCGAATGCGGAGTGATCACTTACTGTCAAGGACTAAAGATAAAGAGAGTAAAAAAAGTTATTTTTGTTGAGATTTAGGTAGTGCACTAGAGAGCATAACATATCTCTCCTTTTTTGTTGAAGTTTGCATTAGATAATACATGCACATTGTGCATTTGCTTTATTATACTGATGTTTAATATGTTCACGTTAAGTATTTTTAGTGCTAGTTGCTATTATCAAATAGTAATATTGTATACGCTAATTTATTATGAAACCTACAAATTAAATCCACAATCCAAACCACACCAAATCAAACCAAACCAAACCAAAATTCTTGGTTAGGGTTGGTTTGGTTTAAATAATAAATGGATTGGTTTGGTTTCAAATTCTATAAACCGTATATATTGGGTTGGTTCAAATTTTCATTCAAAACCAAACCAAACCACACTTGAACACCCCTAACAAACATATCACTTGATATTGTTGGAACCAAACTACTATGACAAATATTTTTATCGAAATATTGTCTATAATGAGATGTACGAATATGTAAATAATGTTTGTTCATTCTAGAATATAGTGATTGAACTCGATCAAGAAAATGATATGGAGCACGTTGGTGCAGTGCGACTGGATGATATGGAGCACACTGTTATTGTGAGGTCCTCATCTTGGATTTCCAATTTAATCAACTGAAAGGTATGAATTGAAGGATATTTATACTTTATTTGGCCGAAAGATGAAGGAACCAGATAATTGTGGACTAAAATGCAAACCTATAAAATTTTAAATCACGAACTGATAGAGGAGCCCAGAGATTATTGGCTGTCCGGAAAATAGATAAATTTTAAAACATAATCTCGTTCTCTTTAGAGATAACTATACATGAAATAGCTGATACAAATTCATTACAAACTGATATATCTCAAATATAAGCTTACAAACAAAAGGATGTAATCTGGAATAGCATGGAAACACAAGTTCTATGATAAACACCTCCTGGTCTGATCCAGCCTGCACCCACCATCAATTTCTAAACTTGATCACCTGTACTCAGGAAAACTAGTGAGCCTAGAGGCTCAAAAAGTAAATCTGGAAATAATGAATGCACACAGTACAAGCATATCAAAAAACTTTAAAACTGATAAAGGAAGTAAATTTGAATCATAAACATTCTCGAATAATCAGTTGTATAACAACTCATGGTATTCATAATTTTCTGTTGTGAAGTGTAAATGAAAGCTCTCCTTAGGTCATAGTCGCTTGATCAAGTTTAAACTAGTTTCAGGTGGAATGGGACCCAACGACCCTTTTGCCATTGTCCACACTCCCTAGTCTTTAACTCTGTTGGTAGGAAACTTTGGTCCATCGATCGATTACGACACACCCTATATTTGGTGGGACGCCCGGTTCGTTGACCGACATCCCACTCGCCCTATGGTTGACCGTCTGTTATCCGTTACAAATCACTAAAACTTTTGAAATATACTTCCTTTAAACTTTATGTAGAACTTTTTAAATTGCTCTTCTATGTTCTGAATAAGATAACGTACATATATGGTTTGCAGTTTTAAAACTCATTTGATGTTTGAAACTACTGGGAGTACAATGGAGCTCAACTGAAGAAGAAACTCGAATCAGATCAGGCTATAGATATGAAGAACTAATAGCAGAGCTCTAAGCTGAAGAACTGCTTGCTTAAAATTGGTTATAACCCAGAACAGATTAGAGCTACACCTTAGAATCAAATTAATAAACTGAAGGATTAAACTTGATTCATCGTAGTAGTCCAGAGTGGACCTAAGCTAAATCCGATCGTTAAACCATATCAACTCAGAGTATTAAACACATCTCGAACTTAGGCTAGCTCAGAATAAAAATAAGATCGGAGCGGGTTGGTGAACTCAGATTAGGAAACAACTCAACTTAGAATAATCACATACGCTTTAGAATATTAAAATTCAGCTTAGAACATTTGAATCAGTCCAGAACAATTGAACTGAGTTAGATCACGGTTTCAGACCAGTTCGAAGAATTCAAGTAGACCGGCTCAGCCTATCAGATCAGAACGGTGTTCTAACTAGACCAGTATTGCCTTTCAGCTTGGAACCTCATCCTTAGCTGTCCAATATGACATGTCCAAAGGAAAATCCAGAAGCCTTTTTTTTAGAGCTGCTTCCGTACATCCCAGAAATTTTGAAATAAAACTAATACCAACTTTCACAAAACGTTTTCCAACAAACATTTCTAAGAAAGAACTCCAGCAAACCAAAGATTCACCATGAAATCAACTCGTCGTTTGAAAAAATTCAAAACCATTTTCAAACCTTTAACACTGAATCAAACATGCAAGAAGAATCAATATATGTTTTCCATGATGCAACAAAAAATAGGATTTACTTTCCTTAAATAACGAACAACACTTGAAAGAGATTTATCCGGCCTTGAATAGCTCACAAGCATGATCGGTCACTTTGAAAAGTTTGAAGCTTCGGTCGATTTTATTTCTCAGAGAGCACATCTTCTCAAAAGTTTTCCTCTACGTGAAGTATTAGGAATGATGGTGAACGATGCTTTTGCATGTATTTATGTGAAAATCTCAGAGATATGTTGATAATAAACACCATTCTTTAAACGTGATAATACCATTTAAAAGTGCTGTTTCCAAAACAAAAGCCTGGAACGAACCGGTTTATTTAAACAATTTATCTTAGATATGAACCGTGCTTGCTTTACTCACCCGAACCGACCATAAAACCGTGATCCTAAACTGAAACAAAAACCAACATAGACGAAAGCTGATTAAATTCTATAATCATAATTTGATCCTACGTGTGAGGCTCGAGATAATTAAGTTGGATTAATCGGGTTTAGTATGGATCAGATCGGGTGTGAGCTGATCTGAGTAGAGCAGTTCGGAGCTGAACTTCTAGCATGAGCGCTGAGCTGGTTTTCTAGCGCGAGACGATTTGAGTGAATCAGCTTAGAAAGGAGCTGTTCTGGGAGCCGCGGTCTGAGTGCAAGCTGATTTGAGTTCTGGACGTGAGCTGGATGCAGCTTGGGGATGTACTTGGTATCCTGAGCTGAGTAGTTACATCGTGGGTGTTGTTGTTAGTGCCAGGCCTCGTGCTCACAACAGAGTAAAACCACACAAACACAAGCGGAAGCTACTAAAAAGCGGGTAAAATTTTTGCTTTTGGCCTGACGGTTTAAAACGATATAATTTAAAGTACGACAATACTCAAAATAGATATCCCAGTTTAACAAAACCACCACAACAAACGGTAGAGCATAAATATGTATCAAACACCTGGTAACAACCACAAGATACAACAAAAGCACAGGGCATCCCCTGGCTAACCGTACTAATACATATAAATATGTTATACGCCACTGGGATATTCTAGCCACCTCCTGGGGCACCTCCAGCTGGGTAAAAACCACGACCAGCTGCGGAACCTGAACAACAAAACAGGCAAGGAAAACAAACCAAGCCCCAGAGGGACATGGGGTCAAACCCCAGAGGAACATGGGGTCAAACCCCAGTACGGAGAGCAACTGAAACAGCTAAAGAAAAGCATAAGATAAAATGCATATGCTATGCATGAGACACCGGATAACAGCTGAAGGCTACAACCGCAAAGGGAGCCAAGGAACTCAAACATAGCTCCACAAGATCTGCAACGAACAGTGGCCACGGGGTGTGTTCAAAGTGTGGTAATGAGCCACTCGCCTTGACACCACACCCGAATACCAGATGCATCAAACAGCTCAACCTGCCGTTGCACAACTCATGAACTGTGGTAGTTAACCACTCGGCGCATGAGGGATAACAAATCCCAGCAGGGAGATGAGAGTGCAGTATCGCCGCTCGCCCTCACATCCTGGTAAGAAACAACAGCACAATACAACGAGATACAAAGCAAGGGATCCAAAATGCAAGTGAATAAATGCGTGTATGCACATAACAGCAAGTAGCTAGCATAACACAAATGCACAGCAAGCAATACACCACAATATTCACGGTAATCCCAACCAGAGATGAAAACCAGCTCTCACATTAAATCCCACGCTAATCCAAGCTGGATTTCAAGATCAAGATCCGTACCTTAATTCTGTGCAACGATTACCACAACAAGAGTCCCGAGAAGCTCAATAACAAAGCTCTAAGGTAAGATCTTATCTCTAAATCGAAGGGCTACCTGCGCAGCGAACACACGGCCGAAGGAAGCACTTCGCGATCTTACTTCCAGCTAACAACAGCTCCCAAGAGTGGTATAGAATGAAAGAGCTTCTCAGAGGAGTCCAAAGCTACCTCGAATGTCCAAAAAGGTGGCCGAAAATGACGGGAATTCGTCGGAGAAACTCACGGTGAACAGTGTTCTAGGGTTCGAATCGAAGAACAACAATCGAGAGAAAATATCGCTAAGTATGGAATCTGATAATCCAGTCGAAGACCAAGTCTTCTAATATATATACACTTCACACCAGCTGCCAACAGCTAAAAAACCCAACGGCTGAATTTCTCAAACAACGCTAAGCAAAACGGCGTCGCATCAACTTAACCAAACGACGTCGCATAGGACACATCATCCTTTCTGTCAACAGCTGATCAACCAGACCAGCAGCTGGATAAAACAATGCAACAGATCCCTCAACAGTAATTGTCTTACGCGACCAGCAGATGATTCCCAAAACGCTGCGTTTCAACTAAATAAAACGGCGTCGTAAAGAACCCAACAGCTGATCACTACTGAAGGCAAACGCACCAACTACTGAACAACAAAACGCGCTAACTATCCAACATCTGAAATCCATGTAAGCGCTACTGCTGATTCTTAACCAAACACAACTCTGATATAATACACACGTTCAACAGATCTCTACTGTTCACTAGGTCAAAACGACGGCGTTTGCACCCTATACAAAACCAACAGCTGGTCTCTAACGCGAAATTACCAAACTGTCCAGAATTATTCCAAATGCGAAATTCGACCCAAAATTATATACAAACCTTCCAAATAAAATCTGAACATCCAGAATTTCTTAAAAATCGATTAATCCAACAATTAATCTTTATTAAATTCCAGGTCTCACAGTTAGAGTAGGTGCCCAACTAGCCAACTTTTGGGTTCTTGTTGACACTATGTAAACGATCTATATTTATGCACTTCTTTTATGGAATTCTTTATCTTCATTATTATGATTAAAAATTGTTGGATAAAGACCTTAAATGCACTATAGTGTATGTTAGATGTGATAGTAGATTTGATGGCTATCATGAAACACATCTAATAGTCACCGTGTGGTCTAAACTAGTTCCTACTTGATTGGACCGTCAGAAAGAGGATGAGGGCCGCCCGAGCTTGAGAATAGTATCTACGATATAAAATACCACGTTTCATTGGTAGGGAACATAGAGATGTTCTGAGCATGCAGATAGATGGTGACCCGATGATCTATTGAACTAACCTCGTTCGGACTTTCCAAGTGGTTATCATTTATCGAGTGGATTAATTTCAAGGTCTTGGTTGTACAGATTAGTCCTTACTACTCGAAACGTCATTGATATTCTACATGATAGGTGCCTCAATTTGACCCGTTTACCGACTCCGTTGGGGTTATCAGGTGGCGGGATTGGGTAAGGTCCCGATGCATGTAGGAGTCGATGCTTCGTTGTCGAGCTTTCACCGTTCGTCCTTGTGCATGGATATCCTATGCTATCTGAGGAAATAATAGTGTGACAAACCTCTGGCCAGAGTACTAGATGTGCTTTAGGTAAATGGATAGTAGCACATGCGATGTCACTGTTTAATCTCCAATATGTATGCATGGCTACCGAATCTCAAACGACTCTCAATTTACCAATGGTCGTTGATTTGGTCGGGATATTTGAGCTGAAATGATCGTACTGTATGCTAACCATGACCAACTGGTTCTTGCAGACACTATCAGTGATACCTAGGGGATCATAGGTTGATGTTGCTAGACGCTTTACCATTGTCCGATAGATAAGTCCAAAAATGTGTTTCAGAGTCACAAGGAGTTGTGAGCCCACGGCTTGCTGTATCTCTGAACCATCGAGGGTCATACATGTAGGGCCCACACCGTTAGAAAAATATATCCCTCATTTGTTAAGGATAAAAACCTAAACATTTCCATTGCTGATACTAACGGTACTTTAGCCTGTGATCCCCAACCATAAAAATTCCATTTGCTACCATAATATGGTCGAAATCGTACTACACCGTGAAAAAAACTCGACAGTAGCTCGATAATTCGATAGTGTGTCCCTACCAATAATACAATCAAAATCATACATTGGAAATACAATCAAATCAGTAATAATAATGCTATCATCAAATATAATACACAATTTAATACGATTTGACCTAGAGTGTTAGGATCGTAAAACAAGCTCGGGAGTTCACTTTGGCTGATTTTTCTTTGAAAATTTGTTTCGCAAGATTTTACGGCTACAAAGCCAACTTCTAGCCGAGTTACCAGCTAGGAAGGTTCTCAGTGTCTACTGCTGTCTCGTGTAATAAAGTTATGCGGAAAGAACATGTTGAGATAAAATTTAATAAGTTTTGGTGATAACGAAAACAAAGTTAAGAACTGAAATTTAGAATAAGATATGGATATTGAGTATTTACGGAATAGAAGTTATGTATTTCAGATCTGGAAGTTAGTTATCGAGATACGTATTCAGATCCAAGAGATTTTGGGAACAGTATAATCGGATTCAGATCAGACCGAGAAAACCAGATAAAAACAACCCAGATTCGGAGTATTCAGGTTCAGAGCATATCAGATTTGGGTATTCGGGTTATTTCAGATATCGGGTCAAGAATTTTAGTTATCGGGTTGAGGAATTCGGATCAGAGATTTCAAATTTGAATCAAAGGCTACGGTAACAGATCCAGATATATTTGTTCAGAAGACTTATTTCAGATTTGAGCATATCAGATGAGAACAGACTCAGATATGAACAGATTTCATTCAGGGTAATTTAGATGTTATTTTTCAATATCAGTACAGAGGCTACGCTTCAGATTTTTCAGTAACGAGTATTCAGATCTGGCAGATCCACGATTGTACAAAAAGAGGGACATATTCATAAAGATTAAAATATTTCAGATCTGACAGAGATCATTACTTTTGTAAAGTACAAAAATGGGGATATTCTCAGATGTGACAGCTATATGCGTAAAGAGATATATCTTGTAGCTATTCACAAAGGGAAATTTCGAAAAGGGAAAGAGAGTAGTTTTCAGACTTCAGTACTTCAATAGATGTGAGCTTCGGATGTCTTCAAATATTATCAGTTTATTATTTGAGAGAAATCAACGGTCACGATTTAATCGTATAAAAGCCTGTTAGACAGCGTGAATTAAGGAAACAAAATCAGCGCTATTTTAGGTAAAGTTGCAAAGTACGCAGAGTGATTGATACGATCTTTACCCGCTTTGGTATATAAGTCAATTAAGCCTTGATAAGCGCAGATTACCTTTGCATAGCATTAATGGAGATAGGATGAAGATATGCAAAGGGGTTTGTGTCTACTGGCTACTTTAATTGACCGTTGAAGTTGAAGAGTATAAATAGTTGAAGATTTCAAACAGAGAAGCTCTCAATCGATTCTATCTCACATACTCTCACGCTCTCAAATTTCTGGGAATATTCAAGTGTTCAAAATATTCTAAGTCCCAGCTTTCAAATCTCGAAGAACATTCCTTTGTTCTATTAGATTTATCTTCGAGATATCTACAATACTCAAAATATTGTTCATTGTATTTGTCAGATTGAGTCTGTAACGAACGTGCTTCTTGAAGCAGTTCAAAAATTACGATTGTTTGTAACCCAGCAGTGTTATCTGCGTATAGTAGAGATTTATCTCACATACTCTCACGCTCTCAAATTTCTGGGAATATTCAAGTGTTCAAAATATTCTAAGTCCCAGCTTTCAAATCTCGAAGAACATTCCTTTGTTCTATTAGATTTATCTTCGAGATATCTACAATACTCAAAATATTGTTCATTGTATTTGTCAGATTGAGTCTGTAACGAACGTGCTTCTTGAAGCAGTTCAAAAATTACGATTGTTTGTAACCCAGCAGTGTTATCTGCGTATAGTAGAAGTTGCTAGGAGTTCACTTGGAGCGAGGCTCAGTGATCGATGTATCAAGAGGCTGTGTACATCAAATCTTCTAGTAGAACCTTCCTGCAAAGGAAGAAGGGGAGACGTAGGATTTGATATCCGAACTTCCATAAACAAACTCTTGATCCCTTGAAACGAACCAGACTCTAGAATTCTTTTTTAAAACTTGTGCGGAATACTTAAACTTAAAGTGTGGCTCGTTACCATTTAAAAGCATTTCTAAATCATTTTCTAAATAAATACTTTAAGCATAAACAAAGGAATATTTTAAAATGTTAAACAACCATACTGTATAAAATCAAATAAAATCAACTGCGTCAAAATACTGAAAATAACATGTTTTGAACCAACATCCAACTGTATCAACTCAAAATAACACTGCTGCGGTCAAGGGGTACTGCTGCAACAGGCTCTCAGATGTCTTCACCGCCAGTCGGTATAAACTCATCAGCAGGGTCATCACCTGCACCATTTAAACCTAGTGAGCCTAGAGGCTCAGCATGCTCTATCGAATATCATAACAAAGTACATACTAATAAAATCGCATGCACGCACATACTTGTAATAAAATAACGTTAAAAACATGAATGCGTGCATGATCTTAAAACATTTCTTCATACATTTCATGTCATAACATATCATATAACATATAAGGCAGGACATAACGTAACATGAAAACATATGAGTCGTATCCTGAAGTGTGACTGAAGTCGATTGATCAATATATAAACCAACTTACGTGGCGGTGTGGTTCACCCCGATATCACAAGAGGATCCCTATATGTCACACCTATATGTTGCCACTTCACCCCGATATCACACGAGGATCCATAGGCTGCCACTTCCCCACGATATCACACTTGGATCCATAAGCTCATAAGTTGTCACTTCACCCCGATATCACACGAGGATCCATAAGCTGCCACTTCACCATGATATCACACATGGATCCATAGGCTCATCATACATCATCATAAGTCACAAATCATTCAATCCCTAGGGTTTTGTCTTTTAAAAGAACATGCCTTTAACATTCATAAACATTCATGATGCATGCATTTTCATAAAATTATGCAAGTTTAAAAGCTTAGCCCCTTAATGTATATTTAATCATTTCCTTTAAAACATTTACATACATAACATACTACATATATAATTACATATACATTTACGGGCTTCTACATTTTTCTACTTCGGTCGAGGATTGATTCCGGGGCCTGGCTCACCACTTCTAGGCTAATCATCGCTCTTTACATAACCGATGAAACGAATGTTCACCCCCTTTTAACATTTTTGCCTAATTAAATTAAATTGACTTTAGAAATCAATTTAAATCAATTTTGACCCCAAAAGCCGATTTTGACCAAAAGACCGATTTTGACCAATTTAAATCCCAACAATCAATTTTGACTTAATTAAAAATCAAAAGACTCCAATTTTGACTAAAGACTTAAAATTAAACATAAATTTAATTATTTAAAAAGTTTGAATCAATTTTGAAACTTCTGGCTATTTTCTTTAAAATTGGACCTTTGACATAATAATTAAAATAACAGGTCCATAATTAAAATAACTTGGACTGATTTTAAAAAATTTGACTTGAGACTCGAAGAAACGATCTGGTCCAACCGAACTAGCCAAACCAATTCAGTTAGACTGAACCATAGAAAAATTAAGCCCTAAACCGAAAATCACACACACACCCTCAAGCGCAGCCACGACCAGCCGCCGACATCGCATTCGTTCTCCCTGCTCCGGCCACCATTGGCCGGAGCCCCACCGGATGGACCACCCCCAGGTCCAGCCGGTCCTAACCTGACCAGCCTTGGCCCCAACCGTGGTCACACGAGGGAGCATGATCCAGGTGAAGGGGACGCACCGCGCTGCACCGTTTCACACAGCGCGCGGTGTTTCTTTTGTTCCTGGTTCGACCACAATATCACGTCTTAGGACCACTCTTAGACCAACCTAGGATCCTCACTCGACCTACTAGCCATGAGCCAAGACCCCTGGACCTTTCACCAATCGAGCAACACGTGAACAAGTCAAGAAACATGCTGAAAATCGTGTACCATGCATGAGGTTAAATAAAAAACGCATAGATCCGAAAATAACACATCAAGTTCATGCATAATTTTATTGAAACAGTGTAATATGGTTTAAATGGCAAAAAAAATAATGGATATCACATGTCTGGTTTGTAAAAGATATGAATCTGCGAGGTACCGACGTTGTGGGCGCGAGATCGGGGCCCAACTGGTCTTGGATCACCAAGCTTCTCCAATGGATGAATGGTTTTCGAAATTTTGTGTTAATGGAGGAGGGGGACGGCTGGTGAGTGATGAGGAGGATAGGTTTAGTGTAGATTGTAGGTTATGAAAAATACTGTGTGACAGCCCCTATGGGTTTAATTAGGAAAAAGGGGAGAAAGGACAGGCTTGCCCCTCTAATAACTTAAAAAAGGCACTTAAAACTCATAATTGGGCTTTAAAGATTTAATATTTTTGAAATCTAGGCCTCCTCATAGTTTAAAATACCTTAAAACTCAATATACCAGCCCGTATAGTTAAAAAAGGCACTTAAAACTCATAATTGGGCTTTAAAGATTTAATATTTTTGAAATCTAGGCCTCCTCATAGTTTAAAATACCTTAAAACTCAATATACCAGCCCGTATAGGCGAAAAACTGGTTCCCCTCAAAATAATAATAAAACTCAAGTTTTCAGAAATTGTTGCTTAAAATAAAATAATTTCATTCTTAAAAATCCCTTAACTTAAAAAATCTCAAATCATTTTCATTTCGGTCGACCCTAATCTCGTCCACGCGTCCGTAGCTCAAGCAAGCTGAAAAATAACACATGCATACCATGCAGCATAAAATCATAAATAATTCACATAATAAGGCATGTAATCATCTAAAAATATTTTCCCCCTAGTCATGCACTCGTTTCTACGTAGTTAGGAAATTTTAGGCGTTACAACTCTCCCCCCTATAGGAATTTCGTCCCCGAAATTGAGTACGTACCGAATAGCTCCGGGTAGCACGTCCGCATATCGGCCTCAGTCTCCCAGGTAGCTTCATCCTTCGAGTGATTCTGCCACCGGACCTTGACCCTCAGAATACTCCACGTTCTCAGCCTACGCTCCTCCCTAGCTAGAATCTGCACTGGTCGCTCCTCAAAAGATAAATCTGGTGCCAACTGAAGTGGCTCAAAATCCAATACATGAGACGGGTTCGGAATGTACTTCCGCAGCATCGAGATATGGAAGACATTATGCACTGCTGATAGGCTGGGTGGTAACGCTACTCGATAAGCCAGAGTACCAACCCTCTCCAGAATCTCGAATGGCCCAATAACCCTAGGGCTAAGCTTGCCTCTCCGGCCAAAAAGCATCACGCCCTTCATGGGCGATATCCTCATGAACACATGATCACCCACAGCTAGCTCCAGATCTCGTCGTCTCTGATCGGCATAACTACTCTGATGACTCTGGGCTGTCCTCATCCTATCTCGAATCCTCAACATCTGCTGTCTGCTGCACTAACTCCAGCCCAGTAAGCACCCTATCTCCAACCTCGTCCCAGTGTACGGGAGATCAGCATCTCCTCCCATACAACGCCTCATACGGAGACATCCCAACCGATGCCTGAAAGCTATTGTTGTACGTGAACTCTACCAGCGGCAATCTCGAGTCCCACGTACCCTGAAAATCTATCACACAAGCTCTCTGCAAGTCCTCCAAAATATGAATGACCCTCTCTGACTGTCCGTATGTCTACGAATGAAATGCTGTACTGAACGACAATCTCGTCCCCAAGGCGGCATGCAAGCTCCTCCAGAACGCAGATGTGAATCTGGTGTCTCTGTACGACACTATCGAGACGGGTTTGACATGCAGTCTGACCACCTCTCGGATGTAAAGCTCTGCATACTGCGTCAGGGTTAAAGTAGTCTTCACGGGTAAGGAATGCGCTGACTTGGTGAGTCTGTCCACAATCACCCATATAGCCGTGTACCCTCTAGGACTCCTAGTCAATCCTGTCAGGCCCCGTGCTAATTACTCACAATTAACACTTAAAAATGCATAAACACGGAAGCATAAAATCAGGGCTTAAAAATTTTTCAAAATCATTTGGGCCTGAACGTGAAAACATACATTCAAAATATCGATAATCAAAATATTGTTAGAGTAGATGCCCAACTAGCCAACTTGTGGCGTGTGGGTTTATAGACTCTTGTATGAAACAATATTTATATATGATATTCGCATTTATTCATATGGCATTCTTTACTTTCATTGTGTTGTATAATGATTAACAATTGCGTTGAGTAAAGTCCTAGAATGCACTAAAGTATATGTTAGATGTGATAGTGGGTATGACGGCTATCATGAAACACATCTAATAGTCACTGTGTATTCTGAACATGTTCCTAGTCGATTGGGCCGTCAAAATGAGGATAAGGCCGCCCGGGCTCGAGACTAGTATCTGCGATGAGAAGTACCATGTTTCATTGGTAGAGAACATTGTGATGTTCTGAGCATGCAGATAGATAGTCATCGAACTACCCTCATTCGGACTTTCCAAGTGGTTACCATTTGTCGAGTGGATAAGTCCGAGGTCTTGGTTGTACTGATTAGTCCTCAGGACTCGAAACGTCATTGAGACTCTACATGATAGGCGTCTCACTTTGACTCGTTTTCCGACTCACTTGGGGTCATTAGGCGGCGAGATTGGGTGAGATCCCGATGCATGTAGGAGTTGATGTATCGTTGTCGAGGATTTACCGCTCGCAGACATGCGTGGATATCCTATGCTATCTGAGGGGATAATAGTGTATAAATATCTGGCCAGAGTACTAGAAGTGTTTTAGGTAAATGTGTTTACCTAGTTACACTCGCGATGTCACTATTCGATCTCCAAGATGTACGCATAGCTATCGGATCTATAGCGACTCTCGATTTACCAATGGTCGTTGATCTGATCGTGATATATGGATTGAAAGGACCGTACTGTACGCTAACCACGACCAACTGGTTCTTGCAGGCACTATCAGTGATACCTAGGGGACCATGGGTTGATGTTGCTAGACGCTCTTATCATGATCCGATGGGCAAGTCCGGAATTGTGATTCCGGAGCCACAATGGTTGTGGGCCCACGGCTAGATGTATCCCTGAACCATTGAGGGTAACACAAGTACTGGATTCGAGATTCCCGCACGGATACTCAGCTCAATGTGTTGAGCATGAGAAGAGGATTTTGGGGAGTGCGACTTACTAAAAGTCAACAGAGGTCAAATCGAGATTTGCCGATGTTGAGGGGCAAAACGGTCATTTTGCACTGGGGTTCTGAAAAATGGTTTTTCAGATCATGGTATTCAGTTTTGAAAACTGAGTCGATCGGTCCGATCTGATCGGCGATCGGAGTTACGATGAAGTCTCGGTGATGGAGATGAACTGAATGTTCATCCGTTGGACCCGGGCCCGTTGGGCCGGATCCAAATCCATCACCAAGTCTATTTAATTAGACTTAAGCTTCATTATGACATATGACTTGATACACTAACCCTAACCCTAAGCATCAGGCGCCGCCCCCTTCCTCTCCTCAAAAGCCGCCGCCGCCGCCTCTCTTCGCCGGAAAATAGTTTCCGGCCAATCTTGACGAGGAGAATCCGTCCGCACCGATCTCGTCAGGCCTTCTAGTGCAGGCTGACGAAGGAATCCCGTCTCCGGTCGTGGACCTGATTGACGTTATCTACCGCCGCCTACCGTGAAGTGCCGGTTTCCTCGAGAAACTGGTCGGAGCCAGGCACGAGTTGCCAGCAAGGTAGTGATCTAAATTGCCCTATGAATGTCATAGTTTGTGTTCGTTTTAACTGTATTGATCGTCTCCCGGCATGATTTTATTCTTCCGCTGCCTCGCCGGGAGGCGTGATCCGGATCCGCCGTGGCATAACCAACGGGTGGTATCAGATCCAAGGTTTTCGGATCTGATCAATACACACTCAGTTGCGCGCTGGCCGCACGGTGGCCGCGCATATCGCGCGGCCGATGGGCGCTGTTGTGCACGCTGGACACGCGCTGGCCACGCTCTTGTCGCACGAGAGGTGGCGCATGGCCGCGCGCTGGCCGCGCGATTGCGCCATACTGTCCGGCCGCTGCTGCACCTTGCTTGCATCGTTGTGCGACGAGGGCGATGGAGCACCGCGCTTGTCGCGGCCGCGTGCGCCCTTGCGGCGCGCGTGATTTCGTGGTGGTAGCCACCGCTCCGGCGAAGCTCCGGTGATGTCGTGACGGCTGATTTCTTCTAGGGTTTGGTTCGGGCCTGTCCCGGGCAGCCCGTGAAGTTTTCGGGCCGGTATACGATATCGGGCCCGTTTTGATCGATTTTGAAATTTTTAAGTTTTTGGGCCTAGAATTGTTTTAAGCCCAATTTGATACAATTAAAATTAGTAAAATATGATTTTAATCATAAGATATGATTTTATAATGAAATATGATTTTGTTGAGTACAATTTGATTTTATCGACAAAATATGATTTTATTATAAAATGCGATTTTATGATTAAAATATGATTTTGTGGTAAATAATTTGATTATTTAATTTATGCATGTTAATTAGATTATCTGCATGATTGGGATGATCGAGAGCCGTGCCCAATTTGTTAGGTGTATGCGATAGGTTTTTGTGATTCGGTTTGTATATATTTTGATTATCATTTAAAGTGGGCCTGTTTGTGGCCCGTTCCCACCCCTTGATAAATGTATCCCTTGTATGTTATGGTATATTTAAATGTAAATTACTAGATTTAGTGGGAGGACATCCGAAGACGGTGGACAATGACGATCAAGATATTGAAGACCGAAGATCTGTAAAACCGGAAGCTTTGTAATAGGATTGCATTGCATATTGCATTACCCCTAGGATTGGACCAAGGTCCGTGGCTGGCAACCACGGATCGCATAGCTCTCGCGATCGGTCATCCCAATATTTATATATGTTGATATATAGTTTAATTGAATCCGCATGTTACATGTTTTAAATTTGATTTAAAAAATAAATGCATGAGACCAAAATTTTCAAAAATTAAAATCCCTCGTTTTAAATATGATTTAAAACTTATATCAAGATAAAATGTTTATTTGATAAACTAAAGGGTATTTAAAATTGTTTAAATTTTCCTACCTTCCATCAACAATGGGTGTACGTCGATGCTACCCGTATACATGGCCCGGCTCACATTATTGAGGGGGTCATGTATGCCGGAAAGCTGTCCACGCCATTGACAACTGTTGTGAGTCGGTGGGAACTCCCTTTAACGTTGGCTCATAATATTGGGGACATTAAGGGGACCGTCCTTCATGACTCAACATTGATGGGTCATCTTGACACGTGATAGTAAACGGCGTCATATTATTGGGCCCTTACTGGACGTGAGGTGACTACATGGAGGTTGCACCGGCTGCAATTGGAAACTACCTTTTGGGGGTCATGGATGGCTGATATTATTCGGGTCCATGGTCGCTTAATTGGGATCCGTGTACCCACTAAAGAAACCTGTTTTCTCGATTTCATTAGAGGGTGGTGAAATCGTTAAAATAGTGGGAGGGTAATTCATAAAACTTAACGACCATGTTTTATGTCTTAGCGTTTATTTTATATATAGTTAGTGATGCATGTCTGTTTTCTTTTCAGTATTACTGCTTATAAAATGGCTTCGATGAAA
Source organism: Dorcoceras hygrometricum (assembly GCA_001598015.1). Lineage (NCBI taxonomy): Eukaryota > Viridiplantae > Streptophyta > Magnoliopsida > Lamiales > Gesneriaceae > Dorcoceras > Dorcoceras hygrometricum. The sequence goes on from KV008050.1 coordinate 28,173, forward strand.
AACCCGCTCGCTGCTATACTGGATAGCAACAGGTTCACCGGCCTGAACTATCAAGACTGGTTCCGCAACCTCAATCTTGTATTGGCTTCGGAGAAGCTCCTCTATAAAATAGAGATGTGCCCTCCGGAGGAAACCCCTACCGATATCATCCCTGAGGAGCTGATTACGCTTAACCAATGGCGGGACGACGAGGTTAAAGCTCGATGCTATGTGATGGCATCGATGTCCAATGAAATGCAACGACGCTTTGAGAAGACAAAGTATGCTTCTGCCATACTCTTTCATCTCAAGGAACTGTACGGGGAGAACTCTCGACATGAGAGGTTCACGGCTGTCAAGGAGCTTATGACAAGCCGCATGCGCGATGGGACTTCGGTCCGCGAGCATGGGGTTCGTATGATTGGGCTCGTTGAAAAGCTGTCGGGCCTTGATATCGCACTTCCACATGAGCTGTCGGTGGATGTACTTATCCTCTCACTACCCGCTGCATTTGACCCCTTTGTGGTCAACTTCAACATGAACAAGCTGGAAGCCACCCTCGAAGAGGTGGTTAACATGCTTGTAGTGTTTGAAGGGACCATAAAGAAGGACAAACCCGTCCTCCTTCTGGGCTCTTCTTCTTCTGCGAAGAAGGGGCCCAGACGCAAGAGCAAGAAGCGTTCTGCTCCTGCGAAGGAGGAAAAGTCCGCCAAGAAGCCAAAGGCAAAGGCTTCCAAACCAAACAAGTCTGAGGATGTTTGCCACCACTGCCACAAGGCTGGGCATTGGAGGAGGAACTGCAAGGAGTACCTCGAGTTTTCATCTCAAAGAGCTGTACGGGGAGAACTCTCGACATGAGAGGTTCACGGCTATCAAGGAGCTTATGACAAGCCGCATGCGCGATGGGACTTCGGTCCGCGAGCATGGGGTTCGTATGATTGGGCTCGTTGAAAAGCTGTCGGGCCTTGATATCGCACTTCCACACGAGCTGTCGGTGGATGTACTTCTCCTCTCGCTACCCGCTTCATTTGACCCCTTTGTGGTCAACTTCAACATGAACAAGCTGGCAGCCACCCTTGAAGAGGTGGTTAACATGCTTGTAGTGTTTGTAGGGACCATAAAGAAGGACAAACCCGTCCTCCTTATGGGTTCTTCTTCCTCTGTGAAGAAGGGACCCAGACGCAAGAGCAAGAAGCGTTCTGCTCCTGCAAAGGAGGAAAAGTCCGCCAAGAAGCCAAAGGCAAAGGCTTCCAAACCAAACAAGTCTGAGGATGTTTGCCACCACTGACACAAGGCTGGACATTGGAGGAGGAACTGCAAGGAATACCTCGAGCAGTTGCGAACTGCGAAAGGTATGTTCTATATTGAAATAAATATGTGTCTTAGTTTGACTTCTTGGGTACTTGATACCGGATGTGGATCTCATATCTGTAATGATTTGCAGGTGATGACAAGAAGCCGACGTCTTAGAGAGGGTGAGACCCACTTGAGGCTTGGCAATGGAGCAAGAGTTGCTGCAGTAGATATAGGAGATGTTTATTTATTTATGTCTTCTGATTTTAAGTTGTTGTTGAGAAACGTTTTATTTGTTCCCGAATTAATAAAGAACATTATTTCTGTTTCTATGCTTGATAGTGATGGATATTCTTGTATGTTTGCTAATTCGATTTGCAATATTTACAAGAATGAATGTTTAATTGGAATTGGGGAACGCGAAAACGATTTATACATCTTAAAATTAAAAGATGTTCCAACTCGCGATGTCGAAGCACATACAACAACGATTAAACGGAAACACGATAACTTGAACCCAACACAACTTTGGCACGCTAGGCTAGGTCATATTTCTCTAAGTAGGATGAACAAGTTAGTTAGGAGTGACATGTTTGATATGTCAGACATTAACTCCCTACCGACTTGTGAATCTTGTCTTAAGGGAAAGATGACTAAGAAACCCTTCAAGGGCAAGGGTGAGCGTGCCCAAGGCCTATTGGATTTGATCCATACTGATGTGTGCGGCCCGTTTAGTATTGGTACTAAATACGGTCACACATACTTCGTCACCTTTACCGACGATTACTCTAGGTATGGGTACTTGTACTTGATGAAGTACAAGTCTGAATCCTTTGAAAGGTTCAAAGAATTCAAGGCTGAAGTAGAAAATCAATTAGGCAAAAGTATTAAAGCACTTCGATCCGATCGAGGTGGTGAATACTTAAGTGCTGAATTTCAAGATTATCTGAAAGAGAATGGGATTCTCGCACAGTGGACCCCTCCGACCACACCACAGCTCAATGGTGTAGCGGAGCGTCGTAATCGGACCTTGTTGGACATGGTTCGATCTATGATAAGCTTCACTGAACTTCCTACCTCGATTTGGGGCTATGCGCTCGAAACGGCGGTAATGTTGTTGAACAATGTCCACACCAAGGCAGTGGATAAGACTTCATATGAGATATGGATGGGCAAACCACCCAAGTACTCATACACGAGGATTTGGGGATGTCCTGCTTACGTGAAGCAGACAGTGGGAGATAAGCTGGATACGAGATCCATATTATGCTACTTCATTGGGTATCCAAAGAATTCCATTGGATACTATTTCTACTATCCCAGCGAGACAAAAGTGTTTGTCTCTAGGAATGCCACCTTTATGGAAAGGGAATTTCTA
>KV008050.1:31336-44989 GCA_001598015.1 Dorcoceras hygrometricum
TTCCTTAATGGAAACATTAATGAAGAGATCTATATGACGCAGCCTGAGGGTTTCACATCTGTTGGAAGCGAGCATAAGGTATGAAAACTTCAGAGATCAATCTGCGGTCTCAAACAGGCATCGTGAAGTTGGAACCTGAGATTCGATGAAACAATTAAGGAATTTGGTTTCATCAAGAATCCCGAGGAGCCTTGTGTCTATAAGAAGGTAGTTAAAAGTGCTGTGACGTTTCTCGTACTTTATGTTGATGACATTCTACTCATTGGGAATGATGTAGGAATGCTGCAGTCAACTAAGTATGGTTGTCTAGTAGATTTTCGATGAAGGACATGGGTGAAGCATCCTATATTCTTGGAATACAGATCTATCGGGATAGATCTAAACGGATGCTCGGACTCACCCAAGCTACCTACATCGATACCATACTTAAGAGGTTCTCTATGGAAGAGTCCAAGAGAGGACACCTACTGTAGGAATGCTGCAGTCAACTAAAGTATGGTTGTCTAGTAGATTTTCGATGAAGGACATGGGTGAAGCATCCTATATTCTTGGAATACAGATCTATCGGGATAGATCTAAACGGATGCTCGGACTCACCCAAGCTACCTACATCGATACCATACTTAAGAGGTTCTCTATGGAAGAGTCCAAGAGAGGACACCTACCTATGTGCCATGGGGTCACTCTATCTAAGTCTATGTGTCCAAAGACTGATGAGGAGATAGAGAGTATGGCACGTGTACCATATGCCTCGGCAAAAGGTAGTATTATGTATGGCATGATCTCGACTAGACCGGATGTCGCATATGCTCTGAGTGTCACGAGCCGGTACCAGGCCAACCCCGGCCAATTGCATTGGAAGGCTGTGAAGGATATTCTTAAGTACTTACGAAGGACTAAGAATATGTTCATGGTCTATGGGGGCGATGAACTGAAACTGGAAGGCTACACTGATTCTAGATTCCAGTGTGACGTGGATGATTTGAAATCAACCTCTGGATTTGTATTCATGATCAATGGTGGTGCTGTCTCTTGGAAGAGTTCCAAGCAAGACACCATCGCGGATTCAACCACTGAGGCTGAGTACATCGCAGCATCAGCTGCTGCCAAGGAGGCCGTTTGGATAAGGAATTTCGTCCAAGAGTTGGGCGTCATTCCTAATGGAGTTGGTCCAGTCCCGGTGTACCGTGACAACACGGGTGCCGTTGCGAAAGCAAAGGAGCCTAGGTCTCACCAAAGATCCAAACACATACTGAGGAAATACCACATAATCCGGGATATTGTGGCTAGAGGTGACATAGCAGTTGAGAGAGTGGCCTCTGCAGACAACGTTGCTGATCCACTTACGAAGCCCTTGCCTGGACCGTTGTTTGAAAAACATCACGAAACAATGGGACTGCGTCTGATGAGTAGTTGGCTTTAGGGCAAGTGGGAGATTGCTAGAGTAGATGCCCAACTAGCCAACTTGTGGCGTGTGGGTTTATAGACTCTTGTATGAAACAATCTTTATATATGATATTCACATTTATTCATATGGCATTCTTTACTTTCATTGTGTTGTATAATGATTAACAATTGCGTTGAGTAATGACCTAGAATGCACTAAAGTGTATGTTAGATGTGATAGTGGGTATGACGGCTATCATGAAACACATCTAATAGTCACTGTGTATTCTGAACATATTCCTAGTCGATTGGGCCGTCAAAATGAGGATAAGGCCGCCCGAGCTCGAGACTAGTATCTGCGATGCGAAGTACCATGTTTCATTGGTAGGGAACATTGTGATGTTCTGAGCATACAGATAGATAGTGACCTGGTGATCTATCGAACTACCCTCGTTCGGACTTTCCAAGTGGTTACCATTTGTCGAGTGGATAAGTCCGAGGTCTTGGTTGTACTGATTAGTCCTCACGACTCGAAACGTCATTGAGATTCTACATGATAGGCGTCTCACTTTGACTCATTTGCCGACTCACTTGTGGTCATTAGGCGGCGAGATTGGGTGAGATCCCGATGCATGTAGGAGTCGATGTATCGTTGTCGAGGATTCACCGCTCGCAGACATGCGTGGATATCCTATGCTATCTGAGGGGATAATAATGTATAAATCTCTGGCCAGAGTACTAGAAGTTTTTTAGGTAAATGTGTTTACCTAGTTACAATCGTGATGTCACTATTCGATCTCCAAGATGTACGCAAGCTATCGGATCTATAGCGACTCTCGATTTACCAATGGTCGTTGATCTGATCGGGATATATGGATTGAAAGAACCGTACTGTACGCTAACCACGACCAACTGGTTCTTGTAGGCACTATCAGTGATACCTAGGAGACCATGGGGCGATGTTGCTAGACGCTCTTACCATGATCCGATAGGCAAGTCCGGAATTGTGATTCCGGAGCCACAATGGTTGTGGGCCCACGGCTAGCTGTATCCCTGAACCATTGAGGGTAACACAAGTACTTGATTCGAGATTCCCGCACGGATACTCAGCTCAATGTGTTGAGCATGAGAAGAGGATTTTGGGGAGTGCGACTTCCTAAAAGTCAACAGAGGTCAAATCGAGATTTGCCAATGTTGAGGGGCAAAACGGTCATTTTGCACTGGGGTTCTGAAAAATGGTTTTTCAGATCATGGTATTCAGTTTTGGAAACTGAGTCGATCGGTCTGATTTGATCGGCGATCGGAGTTACGATGAAGTCTCGGTGATGGAGATGAACTGAATGTTCATCCGTTGGACCCGGGCCCGTTGGGCCGGATCCAAATCCATCACCAAGTCTATTTAATTAGACTTAAGCTTCATTATGACAGATGACTTGATACACTAACCCTAACCCTAAGCATCAAGCGCCGCCCCCTTCCTCTCCTCAAAAGCCGCCGTCGCCGCCGCCGTGCGCCGCCGCCGCCTCTCTTCGCCGGAAAATAGTTTCCGGCCAATCTTGACGACGAGAATCCGTCCGCGTCGATCTCGTCAGGCCTTCTAGTGCAGGCTGACGAAGGAATCCCGTCTCCGATCGTGGACCTGATTGACGTTATCTACCGCCGCCTACCGTGAAGTGTCGGTTTCCTCGAGAAACTGGTCGGAGCCAGGCACGAGTTGCCAGCAAGGTAGTGATCTAAACGCCCTATGAATGTCATAGATTTGTGTTCGTTTTAACTGTATTGATCGTCTCCCGGCATGATTTTATTCTTCCGCTGCCTCGCCGGGAGGCGTGATCCGGATCCACCGTGGCATAACCAACAAATATAAGTTAACTCAAACTTATACAATCAGGTAACAACAACAATTCAAATCGAATACAGATCCCCAATACACAAAAACGTGGGGCATCCCCCGGTTCAGTACATATCATAAATATAACTGGGACTCATGGGAAAGGGGATCGACCAGCTGAACCTCCACTCTGTCCAGCTGGCTACCAGAAGATCCTGCAAATGGGTAACACAGACCCAAGAGGAAAACAAATACGAGGTCAAGCCTCAGTACGAAGAGCTATCCAAAAAGCTAAACATGCAACATACTATAAATCGATGTCATGAATGCATGAGGGCTACCAAAGAATCGGATAGCTAGACCAGTCCATCAACTGGAAAATCAAATAAAGCCTCTATACCACGCACAGTCAATCAGCCGGTGGAATCATCGGTCCATGATCATCGGGGCCCGTCAGCCCATCACAGCTCGGTGGTAGACACTCGAATCCGGTAGTCACCACTCCGATGATAGCGTTGGACTTTTCGGGCACGACTCATCAGTCGGCCAGTCACAACGTGGCACCAAATCAGGTCATGAAATCAATCTGTCAAGGCTCAATATATATGCATGTATGCCAATCAATATCAATGCTCAATGCATACAATGCACAATACGTAAAACAGAACATATATCAATCAATTCAACATGTCAGTTTCACGTATAACATAGCAGCAAGTCTCACAACATCAATCATAGCATGTTCAAGCCTAAAGCTGCTAAGGCTGCTCAATTCGTACCTCAATTCCACAAATTCTACCTCACAGATTTCACAAAAAGGCACGGCAGAACCACGGCCAGCAACCAACTTCTCCTGCTTGCAATTCACGGCAGACACTTCTGCGAGCTCAAATCTGCCACAGAGCCTCACAATACAGCTAATTCTAGTTCAAATCTGAACTTATAAGCATCATAGCCTACGGTCAGAACTCCACTCTAGTTCTACAAGTCTACGCAGGCCTTAACTACAAGAACAAAGCTCAAAAACAACAAAGGATGCTCACCCAGAAGTTCACGCCAGCAGGAGGAAAACACGGCACAGGTTTCTCCCAAAAACTTCGAACGCTAGCAACTCCACGCTTCCAGATTCAGGGTTAATTCAAGGTCTAAAATGGGTAGCAATCGAAAGAGCTAAGCTATGGGAGTTCAACGCCGCCAAGATCGTAAAAACCAGAGGCCGGAAACGACGGGAATCGGCGGTGGAAAGTTGCGGTGAAAATCACCAAGTCGAGGGTTTCGACAGAGAAGTGGATAAGAAATATCGGGTAATAAATGCTCTAACTGTAACTCAACACTTGTATTTAAATTCTCAATTCAATCTCTATCAAATAAAACAAGTCCCGACTAAAACAGATCTCTGCATGCAGAAATAACGTCCACCGTAGCAACTAACTGGAACGACGCCGCACAGCGAAGCAGATCTCTCCTCAAGTTACAACGCTAGCGCTCGAAACAGATTCCTCAACTAAGCGCGCTATACCAGATGTCAACTCCACATGTTGAACAACACGTGAAATCTTCTTACGTCAGCAGATCTCTTCACACGAACTATCACTCGCGCTCGATACAACGAAACCAGATCTCTCAATCCAGCGATCACCCGCTACAGTTTCGTTGACCAACGTTGACATCTGAAAATCACGAAACAAAAGCGCTGCTCTCTCGCGCCACTCTCTTCAATCCAGATCTCACCAAAAATGCAGCGTTTTACCTACTTCTCGCGGCAAAACACGCCAACACTCAAGGAACCAGATTTCTATCAAAATCAAATCAATTCGTTCCCAATACTCAACCAGATTTAACCCGATAAACCCGAACTAAAATCTGGACAACTCCAACTAGAGATCTGAATTTCCTCAAATCAGATTTCACCAAAAATCCGAAATTCCAGAAATCAAAAATCTTAATTCCCGTGACTAATCTGACCAAAAATCTGATTAATCACAAATCTTGAAATATGATTCCTCACATTCTCCCCACCTTAGGAGATTTCGTCCTCGAAATCAAAGGCAAACCAAGGCAGAAACAATCAAACATTCAAATCAACACAAACATTTACTCAAATTCGAAGCAAAAACCAGATATTTACATGGAAAAATCTGCACAGTGCTCAAACAGATGAGGCCAGTCTTGTCTCATCTTCTCCTCAACTTCCCAGGTTGCTTCTTCACGGCCATGCTTGCTCCATTGGACCATCACCAACGGAATTATCTTGTTTCTCAGCTGCTTCTCCTTCCTATCCAGAATCTGCACCGGATATTCGACATAGCTCAAGGCAGAATCCAGCTCAACTTCGTCGGTTCTCAAAACATGGGACGGATCTGGCTCATATTTTCTCAACATAGACACATGAAAGACATCATGCATCGCTGCTAACTTCTCGGGCAGCTTCAATCTATAAGCCAACTGTCCAATCCGCTCAACAATCTCAAAAGGACCAACGAATCTGGGAGCCAATTTGCCTTTGAGAAACACACGATCGCCAACCTCAAACTCCAAAGGTCTGCGTCTTCTGTTAGCATAGCTAGAGAAACGGTCTTGAGCAGCTTTCATTCTACTCCGAATCAAATCAATCTGATCCTTCATGTGCTGAACAAACTCCGGTGTAGAAAGCTGTCTCTCACCAACTTCTTCCCAACAAATCGGGGATCTGCACTTTCGACCATACAATGCTTCAAACGGAGCCATTCCGATAGTCACCTGGTAGCTGTTGTTATACGAAAATTCAACCAAGGATAGCGAATCCTGCCAGCGACCGCTGAAATCCATCACAATTGCATGCAGCATATCCTCTAAAGTCTGGATAGTCCGCTCAGACTGTCCGTCTGTCTGTGGGTGATAGGCCGTACTCATAGCCAATCTCGAACCCATAGCTGCTTGCAAACTCTTCCAAAATCGAGAAGTGAACCTCGGATCTCTATCGGACACTAACCGGAACTCCATGCAATCTAACCACGTGGTCGATGTACAATTTCGCCATTTTCTTCATAGAACACCTCACATCATAGGGAATGAAATGGGCTGACTTTGAAAGTATATCGATCACAACCCAAATAGCATCGCATCCCCTGCTCGATCGAGGTAGATGAGTCACGAAATCCATGGCGATGTGCTCCCAATTCCATTGGGGCACCTCTAAACTCTGCAACAAACCACCAAGTCTCATCCTCTCAGCCTTGACCTGCTGGCAGTTCAGACATCGAGCAACAAAACCAGAGATGTCGCTCTTCATACCTGCCCACCAGTAGTGAGACTTAAAGGCATGATACATCTTCCTCTCGCCCGGATGCACACTGTACCGACTACAATGCGCTTCATTCATGATGGCCTCATTCAAATCAATCAGGTTCGGAACCACTAATCTCCCTCGAAAATGCAAACATCCATCCGAAAAAACGGAGAAATCGTCAGACTGACCATTCTAGGCCTTAATCCTCAACTCATGGATATAGGGATCAGTCCTCTGCACTTCCGTGATGTCATGCAAAATCTGTGGCTCAACCTGAATCGTAGAAACCATGAAGTACTGATCACTCGGCTGAAATCTCCAACCGAAAGTACTCAATTGCTCATAGACTCTCGAAGCATTCAAAAACGAAAGCATCGCAGGCTGGGTCTTCCTACTCAATGCGTCGGCAACTGATTTCATCCGCCCAGGCTGATACTGAATCTCACAGTTAAAGTCCTTGAGCAATTCCATCCATCGTCGCCGCCTCATATTCAAATCTGACTGCTTGAAGATGTATTTCAGGCTCTTGTGGTCGGTGTACACCACAAATTCTTCACCATACAGATAATGTCGCCAAATCTTCAAGGCAAACACTATCGCAGCCAACTCCAAATCGTGAACAGGGTACCTCGTCTCGTGAGGCTTCAACTGTCGAGACGCATAGGCAATCACGTACCCGTTCTACATCAGAACACATCCTAGACCATTGAGAGAAGCATCGGAGCAAACCACGAATCCTCCGGATCCAGACGGTAGAGCCAACACAGGAGTAGTAGTCAAATTCTCCTTCAACGTCTGAAAACTGTTCTCGCACTCATCAGTCCACTCAAATCTCTTATCCTTTTGAGTCAACTGAGTCAGAGGCTTAGCTATCGAAGAGAACTTCTCGATGAAACGCCTATAATAGCCAGCCAAACCCAAGAAACTACGGATCTCAGAAACATTCCTAGGTCTCTCCCAGTTAAGAACTGCTTCGACCTTGCTCGGATCAACCAAAAATCCTTGTGCTGAAATCACGTGACCCAAAAATATAATTCTGTCCAGCCAAAATTCATAGTTGCTGAGCTTGGCATAGAGCTGCGAGTCTCTCAATCTTTGCAACACCAGTCTAAGATGTTCCTTATGCTCTCTCAAGCTCCTCGAGTATACCAGGATGTCATGTTCCTTATGCTCTCTCAAGCTCCTCGAGTATACCAGGATGTCATCTATGAAGACTATCACAAACCGATCAATATACTCGCTGAAGACGCGATTCATCAAATCCATAAAGATAGCGGGGGCATTCGTCAACCCAAACGGCATGACAAGAAACTCATAATGCCCATATCTAGTCCGGAAAGCTGTCTTCGCCACATCAGCGTCTCTAATCCGTAACTGGTGATAACCAGAGCACAAATCAATCTTTGAGTACACGACCGATCCCTGCAACTGATCGAACAAGTCATCAATCCTCGACAAAGGATACTTGTTCTTCACCGTCGCTTTATTCAACTGCCAAAAGTCTACACACATCCTCATAGACCCATCCTTATTCTTCACAAAAGAATCGGAGCTCCCCAATGCAACACACTCGGTCTAATGAAGCCTTTCTCCAAGAGATCTCTCAACTGATCCTTCAGCTCTCTCAACTCTGTTGGCGCCAACCGATAAGGAGCTCTAGAAATCGGGGCGGTACCGGGCACCAACTCGATACTGAATTCGATCTCTCATCTCGGAGGGAATCCAGGAATCTCATCTGGAAACACGTCGGGAAACTCTCTAATGATCGGAATATCGCTCAACTCCAATCGTTGCTCTTGGGAACCGTAGATCATAAATCTAGCATTTCCTAGCGATAGCAGGCTAAATATCTCCATGGCGGAAACCAGCGGAATCTTTGGGCGCGAATCAACACCGTAGAAATCCCACTTCTCACCCGAATCAGGGTGAAATCTCTCCACACCATGGAAGTAATCAACCGTAGCCTTATAGCTAGACAGCACATCCATCCCCAAGATACAATCAAAATCTCCAATCCCCAAAACAATCAGATTGGAGACCAAAACATGCTCATCAAATCTAATCAGACAATCAATCACTACCTCTCGGGACCACAGACTCACACCAGCAGGAGTAGACACAGACACGACATCACACAATGGGGATGAACTCAACCCATGCTCAAACACAAACAACTCAGATATGAAAGAATGTGATGCACCAGTGTCAAAAAGAACTTTCGTAGGATAATCGAAAATAAAGCATGTAGCTCCAATCACCATGCCAGGCATCTCCTCAGCCTGCTCTCTAGTCAAAGCATTCGCCTGAGCCTGCTGGGGAATCTGAAACTGAGGTTGGGAAGGTCCTCCAAACCTAGATGGCTCACGAGGCTGAAATCCAGATCACTGGGACTGAGCGAAAGGCTGCTGTCGCTGCGAAGAACCACCAACGGAACCCTGCTGCGACTGTCCAGAAGACCGCCCTCCTATCGAAGGACACACCCTAGCGAAATGTCCCGGCTGACCACAAAGATGGCAAAGTCCTCTAACTCCACGACACTGCGAAGTCTCATGTCTCCCTCCGCACTGTCCACAAAATCCGCCGCCAGAACCGCTGCCAGAACCAGAACTCATGGAACCAGAGGAACTCTAGGAATCAAATATCTACTCGAATCGGTTCGAAAAGTTCGCGAACAGGTTCGATTCGTTTACAGCCCTAATCCATAGGCTCATCATACATCATCATAAGTCACAAATCATTCAATCCCTCGGGTTTTGTCTTTTAAAAGAACATGCCTTTAACATTCATAAACATTCATGATGCATGTATTTTCATAAAATTATGCAAGTTTAAAAGCTTAGCCCGTTAATGTATATTTAATCCTTTCATTTAAAACATTTACATACATTACATACTACATATATAATTAAATATACATTTACGGGCTTCTACATTTTTTTACTTCGGTCAAGGATTGATTCCGGGGCCTGGCTCACCACTTCTAGGCTAATCATCGCTCTTTACATAACCGATGAAACGAATGTTCACCCCTTTTTAACATTTTTGCCTAATTAAATTAAATTTTGATTTCTTAAAATCAAGGCTATTTGTGACTAATTAAAATCAATTTTGACTCTTTAAAATCACTTTTGACTTATTAAAATCGATTTTGACTTTAGAAATCAATTTAAATCAATTTTGACCCCAAAAAAGCCGAATTTGACCAAAAGATTGATTTTGACCAATTTAAATCCCAAAAATAAATTTTGACTTAATTAAAAATCAAAAGACTCCAATTTTGACTAAAGAATTAAAATTAAACATAACTTTAATTATTTAAAAAGTTTGAATCAATTTTGAAACTTCTGGCTATTTACTTTAAAATTGGACCTTGACATAGTAATTAAAATAACAGATCCATAATTAAAATAACTTGGACCGATTTTAAAACATTTGACTCGAGACTCGAAGAACCGATCCGGTCCAACCGAACCAACCAAATCGGTTCAGTTAGACCGAACCATAGCAAAATTAAGCCCTAAACAGAAAATCACACACACACCCTCAAGTGCAGCCACGACCAGCCGCCGACATCGCATTCGTTCTCCCTGCTCCGGCCACCAATGGCCAGAGCCCCACCGGCTGGACCACCCCCAGGTCCAGCCGGTCCTAACCTGACCAGCCTTGGCCCCAACCGTGGTCGCACGAGGGAGCACGATCCAGGTGAAGGGGACACATCGGGATGCACCGTTTCACATAGCGTGAGGTGTTTCTTTTGTTCCTGATGGTTCGACCACAATATCACGTCTTAGGACCACTCTTAGACCACCCTAGGATCCTCACTCGACCTCCTATCCATGATCCAAGACCCCTGAACCTTTCACCAATCGAGCAACATGTGAACAAGTCAAGAAACATGCTGAAAATCGTGTACCATGCATGAGGTTAAATAAAAAATGCATAGATCCGAAAATAACACACCAAGTTCATGCATAATTTCATTAAAACAGTGTAATATGGTTTAAATGGAGATAAAAATAATGGATATCACATGCCTGGTTTGTAAAAGAGGTAAATCTGCGAGGTACCGACGTTGTGGGCGCGAGATCGGGGTGCAACCGGTCTTGGATCACCAAGATTCTCCAATGGATGAATGGTTTTCGAAATTTTGTGTTAATGGAGGAGGGGGACGGCTGGTGAGTGATGAGGAGGATAGGTTTAGTGTAGATTGTAGGTTATGAAAAATACCGTGTGACAGATTTGACCCCTATGGGTTTAATTAGGAAAAAGGGGAGAAAGGACAGGCTTGCCCCTCTAATTACTTTAAAAAGGCACTTAAAACTCATAATTGGGCTTTAAAGATTTAATATTTTCGAAATCTTGGCCTCCTCATAGTTTAAAATACCTTAAAACTCAATATACCAGCCCGTATAGGCGAAAAACGGGTTCCCCACAAAATAATAATAAAACTCAAGTTTTCAGAAATTGTTGCTTAAAATAAAATAATTTCATTCTTAAAAATCCCTTAACTTAAAAAATCTCAAATCATTTTCATTCCGGTCCCTAATCTCGTCCACGCGTCCGTGGCTCAAGCAGACTGAAAAATAACACATGCATACCCATGCAGCATAAAATCATAACTAATTCGCATAACAAGGCATGTAATCATCTAAAAATATTTTCCCCCTAGTCATGCACTCGTTTCTACGTAGTTAAGAAATTCTAGGCGTTACATCCCTGCACTTTTACATTATTTGCATCGTATTTATTTCTCTTAACTGTTCACTGCTCAATCGGTTTATTTCTGCACAATTAATTGTTAACCTAGAGAACAGATGTAGAATGAGAGTTTCAGATCTGGTAACTCAGATCTGAGTTGAGCGAAGGCTTATAAAATCATATTTAAGGTTTTGAAAAATTAAAATCCAAGGAGTTCATTCAACCCCCCCCTTTGAACTCCTAGGAATATTTTCGATCCTAATTGATCCTATCAGAACACGATTCAAACAGCTGAACAATTTTAATCAAGTGCGAGAATATAAAAGATGTAGGGGCGAGAGATTTGTTTCTGTAAGTTCGGAACAAATTCTCCTACGTCTTCCCTTTTTCCTCGATGGGAAGGTTTACACTAGAAGACTTTGATTTATACAACATTTGTACAAACCCACTCCCACAACCAGCAGCCACGAGAACTCCTAGCAATCACCAATGACACGCAGACCCGCGATCTGGTTCGTAATACAACAATCACAGTTATAAGCTGGTCGTGCTAAACTAGCACCTCATCACTCTCTGTTTGTGTTTAAAAATAATTTCTCGAAGCTACAGAGTATGTGGATAGAGGAGTTTGTGACACAAAAGGAAATAAACAATCTGTGCGTGTGTCACTTGGGTAAGCTGGTTCAAGATGAACTCTGCTTCTGTGAAGAACTAGTTAGCTTCTGTATGTTTAATAATGTAGTTGTGTGTGGTAACCTCTTCACAGCTTCTCTTCTCCTCTATATATACTCTTTGGATGCAATGGTAATAAATGTTACCATTAGACACGTTGTATGCATCCAAGTTGAAATTCATGCGACGCATTAAATGCTTGTAAGATGAAAGTACAGCTCCATTAAATGCATTGCCATTTTTAGCAATTCTGCGTCGTCTTCGGTTTGTACCGTATCTCTGCGTATCTGGTTTTAGCTAAGAGTAGTTCCAATGACTACAAATCACCGCAGAGACGTCAAGTGTCTTGTTTCTGACTGTACGTAGCTTTAGACATTCCGAAATTCAATTTACTTATGTCGTTATGTACTCAGCTGGTTTACGTTGTCCTGTGCCAAGCTGGTCTCCCCATTCTGGTTTCTGAATACTGAGCTGGTACCTGCAATTTCTTAACATAATCTGGTTCAATATCTAGAGCTGGTTCCCGTAATTTCCATCGTTCAGCTGGTCTATACAAAGCCATCATACCTTACAGTTCAGAGCTGGTTGACTTTAACCAGCTTTGACCAAAACACACTGAGCTAGCTGTTCTCCGATCCGATCTGGTTTCTATGTCCAACGTAGTAAGTCTCGTCCAGATCTTGTCACTTTGGTTTGAATGATCTCTTTTACTGATATTATATGTCGTCTATTTTTCATCACCAAAACTTCTGAAATTTATCCTAACAATTTCATCTTTTTTGGTGATGACAAAACTTGTAATCGTAAAAAGAGATTTTTTATATATATCATTAACCATTATACACTAGGAGCTCAAAATCTAGTTCCTAACAGATTTAGACCATCCAAGGCTCAAAACCAGTTTGTATATCTAAATATGTTGCTAGGGTCACTCGGATCATCACTTCATGGACTAGGACCTCGTTCTACTCTTGAACTTGATCCTCTACCCCGTATACTGCTTTGCCCGCTGCTTGATCCTTCTCCAGGTCTGTTTAATCCCTGCCCCGGTCTACTTTGTCCCTTCCACCTTTTTGTCATTACCAATCTGTTTGAAATGTGCAACCAGCTCAGCAAGCTGTGATTTAACTAAATCAAGGTCATCGATGAACTATCGTTGCTGCCCAGCCAACTGAATAAGACTGGTTTCTAAAGCAGTTTGGGAAGTTTTAACAGTTCCAGTCAATGTATCCACCTTTTCATTTATTACACCCTTGTGGCGCCCAAAGTCGAGCTTCAGAAAAGTTTGAGTATCCAGCAGCTGGTCAATGTGAGAACCCATAGAGAGAAGTTTAAACTCCATAGAATGCATCTTCGAGTATATAGAGAGCGTCGTGAATTCACAGAGGTCAGCTTGGACTCCAAATAAATCATTCTCGAATCAATGGAGGCAATTTCAACTTCATCGAGCTTGGTAATAGCTCGAGGGCAGTCAGGTGGGACTAGATATCATCATCTGTTGAGAACCATCGGGGAAAGATTCTAAATTTTCAAGGAACGATATGCGGGTGTCCTCGTCGCTGTTGGCAGTGTTAGAGTAGATGCCCAACTAGCCAACTTGTGGCGTGTGGGTTTATAGACTCTTGTATATGACAGTCTTTATATATGATATTCGCATTTATTCATGGCGTTCTTTATCTTCATTATGTTTATATAATGTTAACAATTGTGTTGGATAAAGACCTAGAATGCACCATAGTGTATGTTAGATGTGATAGTGGGTATGACGGCTATCATGAAACACATCTAATAGTCACTG
>KV008050.1:46789-66402 GCA_001598015.1 Dorcoceras hygrometricum
TCCGATCTGATCGTCGATCGGAGTTATGATGAAACCGTGGTGATTTAAATGAACCGAATGTTCATATATGGACTTGGGCCTGACCCAAGTCCAATGGGCCGGTTCAAGCCCATGTATACATATTATATGTTAATATTGTATTAGGGCTTAATCACTTGTATCATTACACACAACCCTATCCTCCAAAACCCTAAGTGTCGGCCGCCCCTTCTCCACAACCTCACGCACGTCGCCGGTTGCCGCCCTCCACCGATCGCCTCCGCCCGCCGTCGTGCAATCGGACTTGTTCCGATCAGTTTTTCGAGGTGATTCCGTCCATGGCAATTCCGTCAAGTCTTCTAGTGCAGATTGACGGAGGAAGATTGAATCCGGTCATCGACCTGATTGGAGGATCTACCGCCGCCTACCGACAAGAGCCAGATTTTCCCTGTGAAATCTGGTTGGAGCCAGGAGCCTAGACGCCAGCAAGGTAAAAATCAAAGAACCCCCTATGAATGGTTTGTTGATTTGTTTTATTGTATTGAACGTTTCCCGGCGCTAATTTTAAACTTCCGCTGCGCCGCCGGGAGACGGGATCCGGATCCGCCACCGATTTTCCAATAGTTGTATCAGAGCCAAGGTTCGGATCCTTCAATACAATTGTTGCCTGAATTGTATCTAATCTCTGTTTTTCAGATCGGATCAAACAAAAAAAAAAATTTTTGTTGCTTCGGCCGCCGGCCGCCGCCATGTACGGCAGCCCACCTTCCCGCGCGCATGTGCGCGCGAGACATGCGCACTGGATGCACATGGCGGCCGAGAAGTGGCCGCCTCCTTCTCGCAAGGAGGCCGACGCTGGGCAGCAACTTGGTCGAAGGCTGTCCGCGCAAGTTGTTGCGCACTGGCCGGCCGTGTGTCGAGGCTGTGCGGCTGGTTTTTCGCGCGGCCGTGCGCATGGATGTGCGCCGCTCCTGTCCGACCGATGCTGCTGATTTCTTGCGCAATTGTTGCGCAAATTCCAGCGACCACGCGCAAGCAAGTTGCGCGGTGATCGGCCGTGCTTGGCGCGTCAGTGCGGCCAGCGCGCGGTCTTGTGCCGCGCGCGATATTGGCGTCCGCCGTCCAACGTCCCTCCGGCATCGTTGCGACGGCTGAATTTTACTTCTAGGTTTAGTTCGGGCCTGTCCCGGGAAGCCCGTGAAGTTTTCGGGCCGATATTCGATATCGGGTCGATTTTGGTCGATTTTGAAATTTTTGAGATTTTGGGCCTAAAATTGTTTTAAGCCCAATTTGATACAATTAAAAATAGTGAAATACGATTTTAATTGTAAAATATGATTTTATGATTAAATATGATTTTGTTGATTAAAATTTGATTTTATCGACAAAATACGATTTTATTATAAAATGCGATTTTATGATTAAAATATGATTTTGCGATAAATAATTTGATTATTTAATTTATGCATATTAATTAGATTGATTGCATGATTGGGATGATCGAGAGCCATGCCCCAATGTGTTAGGTGTATGCTTTAGGTTTTGTGATTTCGGTTTTAATATTGTTGATTATCATTTTATAAAAGTGGGTTTCTTTGTGACCCGTTCCCACCCCTTAAAATGTATCCCTTATGTGTCATGGAAATTTACTGTAAATTACTAGACTTGGGAGGACTTTTGAAGATGGTGGGCCCGATGACGATCAAAGATATTGAAGACCGAAGATCTGTAAAACCGGAAGCAAATGTAATAGGATTGCATTGCATATTGCATTTCACATAGGATTGGACCAAGGTCCGTGATTGGTGACCACGGACCGCATAGCTCTCGCGATCGATCATCCCAATGTTTATATATGTGATATATAGTTAGTTGAATCCGCATGTTTTAAATATGATTTAAAATATATTGCATGAGACCAAACTTTTCGAAAATAAAATCCCTCGTTTTAAATACGATTTAAAACTAATATCAAGATAAAAGTTTATTCGATAAACTAAAGGGAATTTAAATTTGTTTAAATTATCCCTACCTTCCATCAACAATGGGTGGACGCCGATGCTACCCGTATACATGGCCCGGCTCATATTATTGAGGGGGTCATGTATGCCGGAAAGCTGTCCACGCCATTGACAACTGTTGTGAGTCGGTTGGAACTCCCTTTAACGTTGGCTCATATTATTGGGGACGTTAAGAGGACCGTCCTTCACGACTCAACATTGATGGGTCAATCTTGACACGTCATAGTAAACGGCGTCATATTATTGGGCCCTTGGTGAATACAACTACCTTTTTGGGGTCATGGATGGCTGATATTATTCGGGTCCATGATCGCCTGATTGGGCTCCGTGTACCCACTAAAGAAACTTGATTTCTCGATTTCATTAGAGGGTGGTGAAATCGTTAAAATAGTGGGAGCGTAATTCATAAAACTAAATGACCATGTTTTATGTCTTAGCGTTTATTTTTATATAGTCAGTAATGCATGTCTGTTTTCTTTTCAGTATAACTGCTATAAAAATGGTTTCGATGAAAAACCCGCTTGCTGCTATACTGGATAGCAACAATGGTGGGACGACGAGCTTAAGACTCGATGCTATGTGATGGCATCGATGTCCAATGAAATTCAACGGCGCTTTGAGAAGACAAAGTATGCTGCTGACATACTCTTTCATCTGAAGGAACTGTATGGGGAGAACTCTCGACATGAGAGGTTCACGGCTGTCAAGGAGCTTATGACGAGCCGCATGCGCGATGGGACTTCGGTCCGCGAGCATGGTTCGTATGATTGGGCTCGTTGAAAAGCTGTCGGGCCTTGATATCACACTTCCACACGAGCTGTCTGTGGATGTGCTTCTCCTCTCACTGCCTGCTGCATTCGACCCCTTTGTGTTCAACTTCAACATGAACAAGCTGGCAGCCACCCTTGAAGAGATGGTTAACATGCTTGTAGTGTTCGAAGGAACCATAAAGAAGGACAAGCCCGTCCTCCTTATGGGCTCTTCTTTCTCTGCGAAGAAGGGGCCCAGACGCAAGGGAAAGAAACGTTCTGCCCCTGCGAAGGAGGAAAAGCCCACCAAGAAGCCAAAGGCAAAGGCTTCCAAGTCGAACAAGTCTGAGGATGCTTGCCACCACTGCCACAAGCCTGGGCATTGGAGGAGGAACTGCAAGGAATACCTCGAGCAGTTGCGAACTACAAAAGGTATGTTCTATATAAATATGTCTCTTAATTCGACTTCTTGGGTACTTGATACCGGATGTGGATCTCATATCTGCAATGATTTGCAGATGATGACAAGAAGCCGACGTCTTAGAGAGGGTGAGACCCACTTGAGGCTTGGCAATGGAGCAAGAGTTGCTGCAGTAGCTATAGAAGATGTTTATTTATTTCTGTCTTCTGATTTTATGTTGTTATTGAGAAACGTTTTGTTTGTTCCCGAATTAATAAAGAACATTATTTATGTTTCTATGCTTGATAGTGATGGATATTCTTGTATGTTTGCTAATTCGATTTGCAATATTTATAAGAATGAATGTTTGGTTGGAATTGGGGAACGCAAAAACGATTTGTACACCTTAAAATTAAAAGACGTTCCAACTCGCGATGTCAAAACACATACGACAACGATTAAAAGGAAACACGATAGCTTAAACCCAGCACAAATTTGGCATGCTAGGCTAGGTCATGTTTCTCTAAATAGGATGAACAAGTTAGTTAGGAGTGACATATTTGATCTGTCAGACTTTAACTCCCTACCGACTTGTGAGTCTTGTCTCAAGGGAAAGATGACTAAGCAACCCTTCAAGGGCAAGGGTGAGCGTGCTCAAGTCCTATTGGATTTGATCCATACTGATGTGTGCGGCCCATTTAGTATTGGTACTAAATATGGTCACACATACTTCAGCACCTTTACCGATGATCACTCTAGGTATGGGTACTTGTACTTGATGAAGCACAAGTCTGAATCCTTTGAAAAGTTCAAAGAATTCAAGGCTGAAGTAGAAAATCAATTAGGCAAAAGTATTAAAGCACTTCGATCTGATCGAGGTGGTGAATACTTAAGTGCTGAGTTTCAAAACTATCTGAAAGAGAATGGGATTCTCGCACAGTGGACCCCTCCGGCCACACCACAGCTCAATGGTGTAGCGGAGCGTCATAATCGGACCTTGTTGGACATGTCGGTCTATGATGAGCTTCACTGAACTTCTTACCTCGTTTTGGGGCTATGCGCTCGAGACGGCGGTAATGTTGTTGAACAATGTCCATACTAAGGCAGTTGATAAGACTCCATATGAGATATGGATGGGCAAACCACCCAAATGCTCATACATGAGGATTTGGGGATGTCCTGCTTACGTGAAGCAGACAGTGGGAGATAAGCTGGATACGAGATCCATCTTATGCTACTTCATTGGGTATCCAAAGAATTCCATTGGATACTACTTCTACTATCCAAGTGAAACAAAAGTGTTTGAGAATGAATGTTTAATTGGTATTGGGGAACGCGAAAACGATTTGTACACCTTAAAATTAAAAAAACGTTCCAACTCGCGATGTCGAAACACATACAACAACGATTAAAAGGAAACACGATAGCTTAAACCCAGCACAACTTTGGCATGCTAGGCTAGGTCATGTTTCTCTAAGTAGGATGAACAAGTTAGTTAGGAGTGACATGTTTGATCTGTCAGACATTAACTCTCTACTGACTTGTGAATCTTGTCTTAAGGGAAAGATGATTAAGCAACCCTTCAAGGGCAAGGGTGAGCGTGCTCAAGGCCTATTGGATTTGATCCATACTGATGTGTGCGGTCCATTTAGTATTGGTACTAAATATGGTCACACATACTTCATCACCTTTACCGATGATCACTCTAGGTATGGATACTTGTACTTGATGAAGCACAAGTCTGAATCTTTTGAAAGGTTCAAAGAATTCAAGGCTGAAGTAGAAAATCAACTAGGCAAAAGTATTAAAGCACTTCGATCCGATCGAGGTGGTGAATACTTGAGTGCTGAATTTCAAGACTATCTGAAAGAGAATGGGATTCTCGCACAGTGGAACCCTCCGGCCACACCACAACTCAATGGTGTAGCGGAGCGTCGTAATCGGACCTTGTTGGACATGGTTCGATCTATGATGAGCTTCACTGAACTTCCTACCTCGTTTTGGGGCTATGCGCTCGAAACGGCGGTAATGTTGTTGAACAATGTCCACACTAAGGTAGTGGATAAAACTCTATATGAGATATGGATGGGCAAACAACCCAAATACTCATTCATGAGGATTTGGGGATGTCCTGCTTACGTGAAGCAGACAGTGGGAGATAAGCTGGATACGAGATCCATCTTATGCTACATCATTGGGTATCCAAGGAATTCCATTGGATACTACTTCTACTATCCCAGCGAAACAAAAGTGTTTGTTTCTAGAAATGCCACCTTTATGGAAAGGAAATTTCTATGATGGATCTGTGTTAACAGATCCAGATTGAATTTTGAATTACAGAAAACCTGTTATTGTGTTTCTAACAATTCTACTTAGTGTACAGATTTCAGATCGAAGAAGAAGATGAACAGTAGCAAAGTCTGTCCAGTTGATGGTTCTCAAAGATAAAGTTCAGCAGCTGGTTTGGTTATTCATTGTTGAACCAGCTGCAAGCGCTAAATAGAAGGTGGACCAGCAGGAACACCAATAAGAGAACCAGCTGGAACAGGAACTGTGAAGTCTGCTGGAGAACTATCAAAGAAGAACAATTCAACAGTTAGCTACAGTGTTCAGAAGTAGAAGAAATCAGCTGTTGGATTGAAGCGAAAAGAAATCGAGAAACAGCAGTGATGGCGTCAGCATACATTCTGGAGGAAGCAATGAGCAGCAAGGATGACGTCATCACAATCAGCAGATGAAAGAATCAGTCGAAGGATTTTGCGATGGTGACAATCAGCAGAGAGCTTCAACCAGCAGATGATATTTGAAGTTGGCGATAGCAAAACGATGTCGTTCGAATAAGTTGGTACGACAGCGTTTTGCCTTCGCGCTAAGATTCAGCAGATGGTTTGATTTCAGCAGATGGATACAGTGGAATGGATTCAGCAGAAGCGCAAAGACAAGGATCCAGCAGATGATGTTGACCAGCAGGTGCATTACAACGATAACAAAACGGTGTAGTTTGAATAAGTTGACACGACAACGTTTTGACTCAAAGATCAGTCATTGAAGCTTGAAAAGAAATCAGTCGATGGAATATCACACATGTTGAAAAGAAACCAGCAGGAGCTTTCATTCAAGTGTGTTCCAGTCGCAGAACTACAAACGACGAAGGAAGTGCTGGTTATCAAAAGGGATTTCAGAATATCAGCAGAATATGAATCCAGTCGCAGTGATGAACCAGCAGCGAAGCAGTTGACGAATTTCTATGAAGATTTACGAGAGCTGGATGTCAACTGCTGAGCTCAATTCAAATGGCGAAAACGACAAGAAGCCTGCAAAAGAAAAGGACACAAGGACTATTCCCTGTCGGTACTTTACAGAACACATTTGAACGGGAAGAATTTTATGCCCAACGGGATTAATTTGAACAGAGGCTTATATACAAAGGCAGCACCATTGAAGACAAGGTTCGACTTTGTGAGACCAGACAGTTGTTGTTGCACAGAAAAGAAAAATCAATAGAAGAAAACAACAGAGGGAAAATGAATCTGAAGTGAAGCTGTCAACTATCATACTAGAGAGAGCTTTATTGCAGTTGACAGTGGAGCTAGAATTAGCTTGTGTAGAGCAATTTCCCTAGTGTGTGAGAAACAGAGAGTTGCGCGTTTCATTGTATCAAATCTCACACACAGAGATTCACACATTGTATTAGTGAATGAATCTCAAAACCTTCACAAATAGTTCCCGTCCAAGCACGATGACGTAAAACTCATGTGTATGTAGTTAGTCACACAGTTGCGGCTGGTGTGCATTTGTGAAGTCTTGGAGTTCTCGCAGCTGCTGGTTGCGGGATTGGGTCTGTACGTGTTGTATAGATCAAAGTCTTCTAGTGGATCCTTCCGAGGTGGAAGAAGGGGAGATGTAGGACATTGAGGTCCGAACGTCCAGAAATAAATCTTGTGTATCCATTTCTTTAAGCTTTCAGCACTTGCTTTTCCTTTAGCACGCATACACAGATTTCAGCACTTGCTTATATTTCAGCACTCACGCATACAGTTAGCACACTTGCACAGTAGAACAGATTTATGTGGAACATAAATCTGTTTGAGTTGGTTTTTAAAATACAAGGATTCAGTTCTGGTGTTTCCGCATGATTTTAATTTAATACCAGATCTGTTTCCGGTGCTCTTGTGATTTTTAGATGTTCAAGAACATTGAGCTATTGCAGCTCGTTTATAGCAGCGCAAAAAGTTTTAACACTCATTTTAAATCAGCGGCTGCTATGTTTCCTTCAAAAAACAGGGACCAAAATTCTACTTGATAGAAAGGGCAGAATAGTAGAACTCGAAGAGGTTCGAGAACCAACTGAAGTACCAGGTGAATCTCCTGCACCTCCAGAGCCAGTACCAGAAATGGTCGCACCTAGGAGATCCGAAAGGGCTCCTAGGGCTCCTGAGAGATATGGTTTTCTCCTTGAAGATGATCAAGGTGATCAAGTCGTTGGATCTGATCCAAGAACTTTCAAGGAGGCAATTTCCGATGCTGATTGTAATTTGTGGCTTGAAGCAATGCAGTCTGAGTTTGCCTCAATGCATGCGAACCAAGTTTGGACTCTTGTTAATCCTCCCGAAGGAATTGTTCCTATTGGGTGCAAATGGGTATACAAGAGAAAACTTGGGCCTGATGGTAAGGTAATGATCTACAAGGCACGACTGGTCGCAAAAGGTTACACTCAAAGGCAAGGTGTTGACTATGATGAAACCTTCTCGCCAGTCGCGATGTTCAAGTCAATTAGAATCTTATTAGCCATAGCCGCACGGTACGACTATGAGATATGACAAATGGATGTGAAAACTGCGTTCCTTAATGGAAACATTAAGGAAGAGATCTATATGACGCAGCCTGAGGGTTTCACATCTGTTGGAAGCGAGCATAAGGTATGCAAGCTTCAGAGATCGATCTACGGTCTCAAACAAGCATCGCGAAGTTGGAACTTGAGATTCGATGAAACAATTAAGGAATTTGGTTTCATCAAGAATCCCGAGGAGCCATGTGTTTATAAGAAGGTAGTTAAAAGCGCTGTGACATTCCTCGTACTTTATGTTGATGACATTCTACTCATTGGGAATGATGTAGGAATGCTGCAATCAACTAAAGTCTGGTTGTCTAGTAGATTTTCGATGAAGGACATGGGTGAAACATCCTATATTCTTGGAATACAGATCTATCGGGATAGATCTAAACGGATGCTCGGACTCACCCAAGCCACCTAAATCGATACCATACTTAAGAGGTTCTCTATGGAAGAGTCCAAGAGAGGACACATACCTATGTGCCACGGGGTCACTCTATCTAAGTCTATGTGTCCAAAGACTGATGAGGAGATAGAGAGTATGACACGTGTGCCATATGCCTCGGCAATAGGTAGTATTATGTATGGCATGATCTCAACTAGACCGGATGTCGCATATGCTCTGAGTGTCACGAGCCGCTACCAGGCCAACCCCGGTCAATTGCATTGGAAGGATGTGAAGGATATTCTTAAGTTCTTACGAATGACTAAGAATATGTTCATGGTCTATGGGAGTGGTGAACTGGAACTGGAAGGCTACACTGATTCTAGCTTCCAGTGTGACGTGGATGATTCGAAGTCAACCTCTGGATTTGTATTCATGCTCAATGGTGGTGTTGTCTCTTGGAAGAGTTCCAAGCAAGACACCATCGCGGATTCAACCACTAAGGCTGAGTACATCGCAGCATCAGCTGCTGCTAAAGAGGCGGTTTGGATAAGGAATTTCGTCCAAGAGTTGGGCGTCATTCCTGATGGAGTTGGTCCAGTCCCGGTGTACTGCGACAATATGGGTGCCGTTGCGCAAGAAAAGGATCCTTGGTCTCACCAAAGATCCAAACATATACTGAGAAAATACCACATAATCCGGGATATTGTGGCTAGAGGTGACATAGCAGTTGAGAGAGTCGCCTCTACGGACAACGTTGCTGATCCACTTAAGAAGCCCTTGCCAGGACTGCTAAGGAGGCGGTTTGGATAAGGAATTTCGTCCAAGAGTTGGGCGTCATTCCTGATGGAGTTGGTCCAGTCCCGGTGTACTGCGACAACACGGGTGCCGTTGCGCAAGCAAAGGAGCCTAGGTCTCACCAAAGATCCAAACATATACTGAGGAAATACCACATAATCCGGGATATTGTGGCTAGAGGTGACATAGCAGTTGAGAGAGTCGCCTCTGTGGACAACGTTGTTGATCCACTTACGAAGCTCTTGCCAGGACCGTTGTTTGAAAAACATCGTGAAACAATGGGACTGCGTCTGATGAGTAGTTGGCTTTAGGGCAAGTGGGAGATTGTTAGAGTAGATGCCCAACTAGCCAACTTGTGGCGTGTGGGTTTATAGACTCTTGTATATGACAGTCTTTATATATGATATTCGCATTTATTCATGGCGTTCTTTATCTTCATTATGTTTATATAATGTTAACAATTATGTTGGATAAAGACCTAGAATGCACCATAGTGTATGTTAGATGTGATAGTGGGTATGACGGCTATCATGAAACACATCTAATAGTCACTGTGTATTCTGAATTAGTTCCTAGTCGATTGGGCCGTCAAAATGAGGATAAAGCCGCCCGAGCTTGAGACTAGTATCTGCGATGCGAAGTACCATGTTTTTCATTGGTAGGGAACATTGTGATGTTCTGAGCATGCAGATAGATAGTGACCTGGTGATCTATCGAACTACCCTCGTTCGGACTTTCCAAGTGGTTACCATTTGTCGAGTGGATAAGTCCGAGGTCTTGGTTGTACTGATTAGTCCTCACGACTCGAAACGTCATTGAGACTCTACATGATAGGCGTCTCACTTTGACCCATTTGCCGACTCACTTGGGGTCATTAGGCGGCGGGGTTGGGTGAGACCCCGATGCATGTAGGAGTCGATGCTTCGTTGTCGAGGATTCACCGCTCGCTCTCATGCGTGGATATCCTATGCTATCTGAGGGGATAATAGTGTATAAATCTCTGGCCAGAGTACTAGAAGTGTTTTTGGTAAATGGGTTTACCTAGTTACACTCGCAATGTCACTATTCGATCTCCAAGATGTGTGCATAGCTATCGGATCTATAACGACTCTCGATTTACCAATGGTCGTTGATCTAATCGGGATATATGGATTGAAGGGACCGTACTGTACGCTAACCACGACCAACTGGTTCTTGCAGGCACTAACAGTGATACCTAGGGGATCATGGGGCGATGTTGCTAGACGCTCTTACCATGATCCGATGGGCAAGTCCGGAATTGTGATTCCGGAGCCACAATGGTTGTGGGCCCACGGCTAGCTGTATCCCTGAACCATTGAGGGTCACACAAGTACTGGATTCGAGATTACCATATGGATACTGAGCTCAATGTGTTGAGCATAGGAGGAGGATTTTAGGGAGTGCGACTTCCCAAAAGTCAACAGGGGTCAAATTGCAATTTCCAAAAGTTGGAGGACTAAATTGCAATTTAGGGTTAGATGATCTGAAAAATTGTTTTTCATATCATAACATTCAGTTTTGGAAACTGAGTCGATCGGTCTGATCTGATCGGCGATCGGAGTTACGATGAAGTCGCAGCGATGGATATCGTCATTTGGACACGGGCCCGTTGGGCCGGTCCAAGTCCATTGCTAGTCTATTTAATTAGACTTAAGGCTTAATTGGTGATAACTTAACAAGTAATTCAGATTACACAACTCCTTAACCATAACCCTAAAGCACGGCCGCCCCTCTCCCTCTCCTCTCACGCCGCCGCTGCCGCCGCCATTTCCCGCTATTGAGGGGCAAAACTGTCATTTTGGACTAAGTAATCTGAAAAATTGTTTTCGCATCATAATATTCAGTTTTGGAAACTGAGTCGATCAGTCCGATCTGATCATCGATCGGAATTATGATGAAACCACGGTGATGCAGATGAACCGAATGTTCATACGTTGGACTGGGCCCGCCCCAGGTCCAATGGGCCGGTTCAAGCCCATCACACCTATACATAGTCTTGAGCCTAGGGTTGCACAATACAAGCATCATAACTAAACCTAGCCTCTACTCACAAAAGGACGGCTGCCCCCCACCTCCTCTTGCACACGCCGCCGTCGGCCCTCCCAAGCGCCGCCACCGGCCGCCGCCTCTCGCCGTCTTCTACGTGATCGGACTTGTTTCGATCACTGCGACGAGGTGATTCCATTCGTGATACATCATAACTAAACCTAGCCTCTACTCACAAAAGGACGGCTGCCCCCCACCTCCTCTTGCACACGCCGCCGTCGGCCCTCCCAAGCGCCGCCACCGGCCGCCGCCTCTCGCCGTCTTCTACGTGATCGGACTTGTTTCGATCACTGCGACGAGGTGATTCCATTCGTGATAAAATCCATCAGCCTTCTAGTGCAGGCTGATAGGAGAAAGATCAAATCCGGTCGTGGACTTGATTAGACATAATCTACCGCCGCCTACCGTGAAGTGCCGGTTTCCTCGTGAAACTGGTCGGAGCCAGGCGCCTAGACGCCAGCAAGGTAACAATAAAAGAACCCCCTATGAATGGTTTGTTGATTTGTTTTATTGTATTGAACGTTTCCCGGCGCTAATTTTAAACTTCCGCTGTGCAGCGGGAGACGGGATCCGGATACGCCACCGCTTTCCCAACAGGCAGTATATGTAACCGTGTGGAAATCGGATGGAGAGGGATTATGACGTTCCGAACCGGGCTCTTCAAAAATGGAATGAGTTTCTGGATTATTTGCGGTGTCCAAAATATTTACAGACGGGTCTTCGATTTTAGGGGGATGGCCACCTGAACCTTGTTGTTCTTGTTTTTCAGTCAAAGGGAACTGCTGTACAGTGTTAGATTCATCATCCAGAGCCTGATGCCCATTTCTGGTGGCTCAATCTCGTGAGCTTGATGCTCTGGAGATTTCACGGCCTCACTGTCGTGCTGTTCAATCGACTGGATTGATGCGGGATCTGCTGCCTGTTCTTTCTCGGCCTGACTGGAAAATTCCAGGACATGAACCTGGGGGTGATTGGATACCGATTCTACCAATGAAGCTTCTGGAGCCAGAAGACCTGTGAGCACACGTTGATCCCTATGCAACACTGCTATCTCCTTCAGCTCCTTGTATAAACGCCGAATGCATAGATAATCGTGATTCACAGTAGGAACATCGAGCTTGAAGTTAGCTAGATGCTCATTCTGTGAGGATTGAGAATTCGAAATAGTGATTAATCGGATTTGTATAGGATTAGTCACGAGATTTTATAATTTCTAATTTTCAGATTTCAGATTTCAGATTTCAGACTTTAGATTTTGGTGAAGTCTGGTTGATGATTTTAGGATTTCTCCTTGAGATGTTGTGCTTCGAGTTGTAAGCTTCTTTCGGGTGAAATATGTTTGAGAAATGGAGTTGAATTGGAGAAGTTGTGAATGAGATCTGATTCCCTAGCGTTTAGAAGTGAACGCCGTCGTTTTTGGGTGAGATCTGGTTTTCCGAGTGTTTACGTGAATTGTTGGGGAATTTTAGTGAAACACTGTCGTTTGATGAAGTCTGGTGGAGTGAGAGGGAGAGAGAGATCTGATGGTAGCGTTTTAGCGCTAGAAGCGCTACGCCGTCGTTTTGTGGCTTCAGATGTCTCGCTGGAGGAGGGATCTGGTAGCGCTATTAATTCGACTTTGCCTTAGCATATTTTTGTATTAGTTGCAAAACGTCGTCGTGTGGGTAAGTTGGTGCGACGCCGTTTTGGCTTAGCGCTAGTGAGAAGTCTGTTTTGTTGGTTCAGCAGACGTCAACGCGGGTCAACGCTATTGGAGAGTAGCGAGAGATCTGATAGCGCTAGCGTGTGACATGAGCATATGTCTCGTGGGAAGATGAAATCTGGTAGCGTTAATGCATGGGCGTGAGAGGGTGCCACGTGTTGGTCAATTGCGGAGTTGAGTGCTGGTGAATTAGCGTGTTCAGATGAGAGATCTGTTTCAGTGGTGTTGAACGCTAGCGAAGGTACGTGTGTAGAGATCTGATTCAGCGATGAGAGTTAGTTATATTTCAGATGTCTCGGGTGCGACGTCGTTTCGTTAAGTTGGTGCGTCGTCATTTTGAGTGGTTGCGCTGATGTTTAGAGTAAATGCTGAGATCTGATTAGTGTTGCGCGCGAGATGAGTGAAGTGTTGGATCATTTCAGACTTCACGTGTGCGGTGTCGTTTACTTAGCGCGCGGGCGTTTAACGTAAGCGCTGGAATCTGAGGAGATAAGCGCTGCTTCGAGAAGTCTGTTTAGCGCCTGGGAGAGAAGCAGGAATCTGTTTTTGTCGGTGATTGGCTTGTCCAGTAGCGTTTAAATTGGGGAACTAAATATAAGTGTTGGACAACACTTAGAACATTTTTAGACATCGATACTCCTCTGTTTCCCCCGATATTCTTGAACCCTCATTTTAGCTACAGTTCACTCGAACGTTTCTTCCCTAGATTTCCTGCCGATTCCAGCCTTTGTTTTCGACGGTTTAGGTGGTGCTGAACTCCCTGAGACTTGCTCTTTCGATTGTTACCAGCTAGAAAGCTTGAGGCAACGATTTGAGGGATCCCGTAAGATCTGTGTGCTCGTGAAATTTTCCTCTACAGTTGAGCAGAATCTGTCTTCAGCTCTTTTGAGCTTTTGGGTGAGCATTTCATGCTGATTTGAGCTCGGTACTTGTTGTTAATACCTGTGTGAGTATATGGAGCGAGAGTTGAGTTCTGGCGGGTGAGCATTTCATGCTGATTTGAGCTCGGTACTTGTTGTTAATACCTGTGTGAGTATATGGAGCGAGAGTTGAGTTCTGGCCGTAGGTGTTGCAGTGTATAAGTTCAGATTTTTATCGAGTATTAGTTGATTTATGAGGTTCTTAACAAATTTAGTTGCTGGTACCTTCTGCCTTGAATTGCCGAGGCCAGGAGGGATCTGTTCGCTTAAGCAGTGAACTTGTAGCGTCTGGTGAAATCTGTGAGGTAGTTTTAAGCTGCTGAAGGTACGAATTTGAGCAATTCTGGACAGCTTTGATGCATGAGCATGTGTATATTTCAGGCTGTGAAATCTGGTTGATTTTGATGGCTGTATTTGCATGATCAGAATGTGTTTTATTGATTGATTTATGTTCTGTTTCACGTACTGTGACTTGTATGCATTGAGCATTGATTTCTGAATGGCATACATGCATACATCTTGAGCCTGATTGACAGATTGATTGATGACCTGATTGAGAGCCACGTTGTGACTGGCCGACAGATGTGTCGTGCCCGAAAAGTCCAACGCTATCATTGGAGTGGTGACTGCCGGATTCGAGTGTCTACCACCGAGCTGTGATGGGCTGACGGGCCCCGAAGATCACGGACCGATGATTTCCACCGGCCGATTGGCTGTGCGTGGTATAGAGGCTCGCTTGAGTTGATTTGCCAGTCGATATGCTGGTATTGATTCCCGATTTCCTTGATAGCCTCATGCATTTCATAACTTGATTTATAGCATGTTGCATGATTAGCTGTTTTGTTGGCTCTTCGTACTGAGGCTTGACCTCGTATTTCTTTTCCTGCTTTTGTGTTGTTTGGGTCTGTGTTGCCCATTTGCAGGATCTTCAGGTAACCAGGCTAGACCGAGTGGAGCGCCAGCTGGTCAATCCCCTTGCCCTTGATTCCAAGTTTATTTTATTATATATTGAACCGGGGGATGCCCCGTGTTTTTATGTAATGGGGATCTATTTCTGATTTGAGTTATTATTGTTACCTGCTTTATATGAGTTTGTGTCAACTCGTATTTTGATTATGAATATTTTGAATGATGATTTTGAGTTCAGGCCCAAATGATTTCAAAAAAATTTTTAAGCCCTATTTTATGCTTCCGCTATTATGTGCTTATTTGTGCTGTAATCTTTAGTGATTAGCACGGGGCCTTACACATTGTAAACCTTCTCAATTTCAAGCTCAAAAAGTTTGTACAGGATGAGCGAACGTCGCTCAAACAGTTTAGACACTTCCTCTGTCTCTCCCCATTCCGACAACTGCTCCTCAATTTTGACCAGAGGATCAAAAGATGAGATATCTTTGATACGTACCTCTTCGCGGAAGTGTAACGCCCAAAAATCCATCGGACCACTAATTCTAATCTCTGTGATTTGAGAACCTAATTCTGATTTCAAGATTTCAGCCTTTGATATTTGTTTGAAGGGCTGATTTCTCATTTCTAGAGTTCATAAGGTGCAGAGGTCCGATCAGTTGTCAACCAAGCGCGGTCAAGCAATTTTAAACTTTACAAAAGGTCATGGCTGGTATGGGAGGATGGTTAAATTCTCCATTTATGTAGAACTTTTGCAAATCAAATTAGTAACAGGGGATTTTAAGTAAATTTTCGAGATCTAGGTGTGGGATACCATGCCTACTCAAGTGTTTTTCCCTGTTACAAATAGATTTCCTTCTCCTTGAGGCAAGTAAATATGATTCTTGCTACGCCATGAAAGCATATGTATCATTCTTGTTTCATTTTGAGATTCTTGCCAAAATATGTTTAATATTAGCCTTTGTTCATGTTCTGCTGGTATTGATATGTATGTTTGATGTACGGGTTCACGATGGATTTCTGGTTTTCAAATGCAAATGAGTTTTACGAAGTGAACGATGTAGTTGTGGATGTTATTTAAAACGTTGAGCATTTCCAGTCTTGTTTCCTCGTAATTTCCAAGTTCTTCTTGTTCTTTTGGTTGAAGGTAATATCAGAACTTGATGATTTTGTAATCGGTAGTTGCTAGATTAAATCAGAATAAAGTCTGGTTTAATAGGCGACGGCTGGTAGCGTGATCATTGTTTCGATATTACAAGTGTTTTCATAAAATCAGCAGATGCACTGTTCATCAGCAGGTGCATCTTTCCTTGTTAAAACCAGCAACTGCATTCCTTTGTTAGAATTCAGCAGTTGCGTTGTTTTCATAAAATCAGCAGATGCATTGTTCGCCAGCAGGTACTCTTCTTTGCTAGAAACCAGCAGGTATCCTTATTTGCTAGAAATCAGCAGGTACCCTTCTTTGCTAGAAACCAGCAGGTACCCTTCTTTGCTAGAAACCAGCAGGTACCCTTCGTTGTGAGAAACCAGCAGGTACCCTTCGTTGTGAGAAACCAGCAGATACCCTTCTTTGTTATAATCCAGCAGTGCACTGTTCACTGCGACTGGTTTTAAAGTTAGCGTATTTCTTGTGTCTTGCAACTGGTTCATACCTACGACCATTTAAATCTTCCAGCGATCGATTTCCTATGTCTCAACTGGATGCTCAATGAAAAATGTTTTGATGAAAAGTGATTTTATGATTTAAATGGAGTGAACCCTGACATCTAGATTTGTTTGTTCCCAGTAATGTTTAGAGAAGGAAATGTTCAAACTTTAGGATTCATGGCAAAGATAACATACGGTCACCATGGAAGGGTGAGCAGCTGGTTAGATATCAGTTGCCCCTTCACCACGAGCTTATGCTAAGGCTGATATCAGTAGTCACTTGATCAGGTGCACACGGACCTACGAAGAACTTCTGAGCCATAAATCTAACGAAAATGTTAACGCTGGGATTTGAATTCTATTCTCAGAACAGAATGTTATGATGTTATATGCCTTCTTTTCAAACTACGTTGATACATGATTTACACCTGCATATTGTGCTTGTTACTCTCAGTTTTGCTTGCTGAGCCCCTAGGCTCACTAGCTTTCTTGGTGCAGGTGAGTCGGCGCCGGAGCAGATGGGAGGTGGAGTTTGAACCAGCAGTGACGTATTAGTGTTTATCGAAGGCCTGCGTTTTCCACGATGTCTATTGTTGTACTTGCTGTTTTTGTTGTCTTTGATCTTAGTTAAGTCTGTATTAAGATCCGTTACAACAAGAATGAATTCATATAGAGTTCGGTAGTTGTAATATCGCGATTTCGCAACTGTTGTACTTTGAACTATAATGAAATCTGGTTTCTATATTCCCAGAACAGAATGTTATGATGTTATATGCCTTCTTTTCAAACTACGTTGATACATGCTTTACACCTGCATATTGTGCTTGTTACTCTCAGTTTTGCTTGCTGAGCCCCTAGGCTCACTAGCTTTCTTGGTGCAGGTGAGTCGGCGCCGGAGCAGATGGGAGGTGGAGTTTGAACCAGCAGTGACGTGTTAGTGTTTATCGAAGGCCTGTGTTTTCCGCGATGTCTATTGTTGTCTTTGATCTAAGTTAAGTCTGTATTAAGATCCGTTACAACATGAATGAATTCATATAGAGTTAGGTAGTTGTAATATCGCGATTTCGCAACTTTTGTACTTTGAACTATAATGAAATCTGGTTTCCTTCTATTGGCGCCAGCGGTTGTACTTTGATTTTTATTTTGAACAAGGCAATACAGCTTGTTCTAATTATCATTCAGCCCTTCAATTTCCTCTTTATTTCATTTTCTTTGATCCCGTGACCCCTATGAGGATTGGGCGTTACAAACCTGGTATCAGAGCATGGTCCAGAGATAAACACACGAACTCCTCGCTGGAACAGATTTCATCGACTGTCTCTTCGGCGTAGTAAGTTTTCCCTTTATGTTTTAGACCATGTATTCTTGATTCTTGCATGTTCTGATGTTCATATGTGGTGGATTACGGGCTATAGATTAAGATGTCTAGCCGAGGAAGAGGGAGGAATATTCCAGTAGACAAATCCAGTCCTGATAGCAACGTTAGTATTGCCCAACTTTTAAGATTTCTAGTAGAGCAGCAGAACAGAGGCAATGGCCAATACTCCAGTATTAGGGGAAATAACAACGATGATCCTCAAGAACGATTTCGAAGACAAAAGCCCAGGGAGTTTAGCGGCACAACGGATCCTTTTGTTGCCAAAATCTGGATTAAAGCAATGGAGGTGATATTCGAGTACCTCCAGACCCCAGATTTAGAAAGATCCATATGTGTGGTTTACATGTTGAGAGATGATGCAATGCTCTGGTGGGAAGGAGCAAAGCTAATAGTAGATGTGACAAACCTTCCCTGGGAAGAATTCAAGCGGTTGTTCTTCGAGCAGTATTTTACAGAAGATAAGAGGTCTGAATTGAAAAGAGAGTTTTTGATGATCAAACAAGGGGACATGACTGTCCATGAATATGCTCAAAAGTTTGAACGAGGATGTTACTTTGTACCGCTGATTGGAGCTGATCCTAAAGAGAAAATGCGACATTTTGTCGATGGGTTAAGACCAGCACTCAGGCATGATGGAGACTGGTAGAACCAAAAGATTATAGAAGTGCGGTGGACAAAGCACTGTGAGCTGATCAAGATTGGAAAGCCGTTGTGGAGGAGCGACAGCTGAAAAGACAGGATTTTCAACAGAAAGACCAGCGACCACCCAAGAAGCCATATAAGAATCAGCAGCGGTCGCAGGAACAAAAGCCTCAGGAGCAGAAACCTTTGGTGGTGCAACCCATTAGTGCGGTTTCAGCAGTTGGAAACAGGCCTCAGTGTCCCAAGTGCCAAAAGAACCACCATGGTCCATGTAGAAAGGGACAGAACGTTTGTTATAAATGTGGATTGCCAGGGCATGTTATGAAGAACTGCCCAAAGTCGAAACAGTTGGTGACTAGTAGAGCTTACGTTATGACGACGGAGCAAGCCAACCCAGATTCCACAGTTGTTACGGGTAAGATCTTGATTGCTGGGTTGCCCTCTTCAGCCTTAATAGATTCAGGTGCAACACATTCATTCATATCAGTAGCTTTTGCTAAGAAATTACCAATTAAACCCGACCAGGTGACTATGGGATTTTGCGTGACAGTACCCTCTAGGGAAGAACTAGTATCTCATGATTTGTTTCGTGGCTTAGAACTTAGGCTTCAGGGACATCTGGTCACTGCCGATTTAATTGTATTGCCTATGCCTGAGTTTGACCTCATCTTAGGACCAAATACGGAGTTGTAATAGATTTCCAGCTTAGAACCGTAGTGGTAAAACCACCGAGTGGAGACTGGTTCACGTTCGAAGCCAATCAGAATGGTAAAATTCCTCGAATTATTTCAGCTCTTAAGGCGCAGAGTTATTTGAGGAAAGGAGGGTCATGATTCTTGTTAAGCCTATCGTCCTTAGTAGCTACTAGTAAACCTTCACTTTCCGATGTTGAAGTAGTAAGTGAATTTCCAGAGGTTTTTCCAGAAGATATATGTGGACTGCCACCTGATAGGGAATTAGAATTTGCAATTGATTTAGTGCCAGGAGCAGCGCCAGTTTCTAGACCACCTTATCGTCTTGCCCCATCAGAAATGAAGGAGTTAAAGGAACAAATACAAGAGCTGCTGGACAAGGGATTTATTCGACCAAGTACCTCACCGTGGGGAGCCCCTGTTTTATTCGTTAAGAAGAAAGATGGGAGTCTAAGGCTGTGTATAGACTATCGAGAGTTGAATAAGTTGACGA
>KV008050.1:67168-80513 GCA_001598015.1 Dorcoceras hygrometricum
TGACTAGAAAGTTGAGCAAATTTGAATGGACCCCTGACTTCCAAACCAGCTTTGAGCAATTGAAGCAGGCGTTGATTGAGGCTCCTGTGTTAACAATGCCGTCTGATCAAGGGAAATTTGTCATTTATACAGACGCGTCGAAATTGGGATTAGGAGCTGTTTTGATGCAAGATCATAGAGTGATTTCCTACGCTTCTCGGCAGTTGAAGAATCACGAAAAGAATTATCCCACTCACGACTTGGAGCTGGCAGCAGTTGTGTTTGCCTTAAAGATTTGGAGGCATTATTTGTATGGGGAGAAGTGTGAGATATTCACAGATCACAAAAGTCTGAAATACTTCTTCACTCAGAAGGAGTTAAACATGAGACAGAGGAGATGGCTGGAGCTGGTGAAAGATTATGACTGCACAATCAACTATCACCCAGGTAAGGCTAACGTGGTTTCCGATGCTCTGAGTAGAAAATCAGTTGGTGTAGCTCATCTGATCGTTCATAAGGCGTTAGCGTGTGAACTAGAGAAATCTGGAATAGAAATAGTAACCAGCAGCAGCGCTTTGGAGTTGGAAAATATCTCTGTGAGATCAAATTTGTTGGACCAGATCCGTGATGGACAATTAATAGATGAACAACTCCAAAAATGGGTAAAACAAGACAAAGAAAGAGGCAGCAGCCTCTATTTCTCTGAAGAAGGAATAACCAGATTTCAGGAAAGAATTTGGGTGCCTCAAATAGGAACCTTGAGATCGGAATTAATGGAAGAAGCCCATACAGCTCCATATTCTGTGCATCCTGGAGCTACTAAGATGTATAAGGATCTCCAGAAAATGTATTGGTGGCCATGAATGAAAAGAGATGTAGCTAAATATGTTTCCGAATGTTTAACGTGTCAGTTGGTGAAAGCGGAACATCAGCGACCAACAGGTATGTTGAAACCGTTGCCTATTCCAGAATGGAAGTGGGAATGCATTGCAATGGATTTTGTGACTGTTTTACCTAGGACTGCCCAAGGTTATAACTCTATTTGGGTGATGGATTGGAAGTAGACCCAGCGAAAGTGGAAGCCGTTCGCGACTGGCCAGCACCAACATCCGCTTCCGAATTTAGGAGTTTTCTGGGATTAGCTGGTTATTATAGGCGCTTTATTAAGGGATTTTCGAAGATATCCGTTCCCTTAACGTCGCTGACTAGAAAGTTGAGCAATTTTGAATGGACCCCTGACTGCCAAACCAGCTTTGAACAATTGAAGCAGGCGTTGATTGAGGCTCCTGTGTTAACAATGTCGTCCGATCAAGGGAAATTTGTCATTTATACAGACGCGTCAAACTTGGGATTAGGAGTTGTTTTGATGCAAGATCATAGAGTGATTTCCTACGCTTCTCGGCAGTTGAAGAATCACGAAAAAAGTTATCTCACTCACGACTTGGAGCTGGCAGCAGTTGTGTTTGCCTTAAAGATTTGGAGGCATTGTTTGTATGGGGAGAAGTGTGAGATATTCACAGATCACAAAAGTCTGAAATACTTCTTCACTCAGAAGGAGTTAAACATGAGACAGAGGAGATGGCTGGAGCTGGTGAAAGATTATGACTGCACAATCAACTATCACCCAGGTAAGGCTAACGTGGTTGCCGATGCTCTGAGTAGAAAATCAGTTGGTGTAGCTCAGCTGATCGTTCATAAGGCGTTGGCGTGTGAAGTAGAGAAATCTGGAATAGAAATAGTAACCAGCAGCAGCGCTTTGGAGTTGGCAAATATCTCTGTGAGATCAAATTTGTTGGACCAGATCCGTGATGGACAATTAATAGATGAACAACTCCAAAAATGGGTAAAACAAGACAAATAAAGAGGCAGCAGCCTCTATTTCTCTGAAGAAGGAATGACCAGATTTCAGGGAAGAATTTGGGTGCCTCAAATAGGAACCTTGAGATAGGAATTAATGGAATAAGCCCATACAGCTCCATATTCTGTGCATCCCGGAGCTACTAAGATGTATAAGGATCTCCAAAAAATGTATTGGTGGCCAGGAATGAAAAGAGATGTAGCTAAATATGTTTTCGAATGTTTAACGTGTCAGTTGGTGATAGCGGAACATCAGCGACCAGCAGGTATGTTGAAACCGTTGCCTATTCCAGAATGGAAGTGGGAATAATTGCAATGGATTTTGTGACTGGTTTTACCTAGGACTGCCCAAGGTTATAACTCTATTTGGGTTATTATAGACAGACTTACGAAATCTTCTCACTTTTTGCCGGTAAAGACAACCTATGATGCGAGTAGATATGCGGAGTTGTATGTAAAAGAGATCATCAGACTTCATGGTGTTCCATTGTCAATTGTGTCTGATAGAGACCCCAAGTTCACGTCTACCTTTTGGAAGAGTCTTCATCGAGCTATGGGGACAAAGTTAACGTTTAGTACAGCCTTTCATCCCCAAACTGATGGGCAATCAGAAAGAGTGATCCAGATTTGAGAGGATTTACTCAGAGCTTGCGTTATAGATTTTTCAGCAGGTTGGGATTCGAAATTGCCATAGGTGGAATTTGCATACAATAACAGCTTTCAAGCCTCCATCCAGATGGCACCGTATGAAGCTCTTTATGGACTCAAATGTCGAACGCCTCTTCATTGGGATGAGATAGGAGAGAGAGATGGTTTGGGACCAGACTTGGTAGAGCAGACGGTGAGCACTGTTAGAAAAATAAAAGAGAGGATGAAAACTGCTCAAAGCAGGCAGAAAAGCTATGCAGACAATAGACGAAGGGAGCTAAGTTTTGACATTGGA
Organism: Dorcoceras hygrometricum; assembly: GCA_001598015.1. Classification (NCBI taxonomy): domain Eukaryota; kingdom Viridiplantae; phylum Streptophyta; class Magnoliopsida; order Lamiales; family Gesneriaceae; genus Dorcoceras; species Dorcoceras hygrometricum. The sequence goes on from KV008050.1 coordinate 69,948, forward strand.
GATCACGTCTTTTTGAAAGTAGCTCCCATGAAGGGAGTAATGCGTTTTGGGAAGAAGGGAAAACTGAGTCCCAGATTCATAGGCCCCTACGAAATTCTAGACAAAGTAGGGACTTGTTCGGTAAGTAAATTTCGAGGACGAAATTTTTATTAGGTAGGTAGAGTTGTAACGCCCCAAAATCCATAGGACCACTAATTCTAATCTCTGTGATTTGAGAACCTAATTATGATTTCAAGATTTCAGCCTTTGCTATTTGTTTGAAGGGCTGATTTCTCATTTCTAGAGTTCATAAGGTGCAGAGGTCCGGTCAGTTGTCAACCAAGCACGGTCAAGCAATTTTAAACTTTACAAAAGGTCATGGATGGTATGGGAGGATGGTTAAATTCTCCATTTATGTAGCACTTTTGCAAATCAAATTTGTAACACGGGATTTTAAGTAAATTTTTGAGATCTAGGTGTGGGATACCATGCCTACTCAAGTGTTTTTCCCTGTTACAAATCAGACTCCCATGCCACTGTCCTTGTGAACTATAAGTTCAATTATTTTCAAGAAAATGTTCATTTTTTCACCAAAGAAAATAGATAACACATTGCTGCGCTGGGGAAGACTCTCTGTTAGTGGCCTGCTGTGTCTTAAGATTTCCTTTCTCCTTGAGGCAAGTAAATATGATTCTTGCTACGCCATGAAAGCATATGTATCATTCTTGTTTCATTTTGAGATTCTTGCCAAAATATGTTTAATATTAGCCTTTGTTCATGTTCTGCTGGTATTGATATGTATGTTTGATGTACGGGTTCACGATGGATTTCTGGTTTTCAAATGCAAATGAGTTTTACGAAGTGAACGATGTAGATGCTGATGTTATTTAAAACGTTGAGCATTTCCAGTCTTGTTTCCTCATAATTTCCAAGTTCTTCTTGTTCTTTTGGTTGAAGGTAATATCAGAACTTGATGATTTTATAATCGGTAGTTGCTAGATTAAATCAGAATAAAGTCTGGTTTAATAGGCGACGGCTGGTAGCGTGATCATTGTTTCGATATTACAAGTGTTTTCATAAAATCAGCAGATGCACTGTTCATCAGAAGGTGCATATTTCCTTGTTAAAACCAGCAACTGCAGTCCTTTGTTAGAATTCAGCAGTTGCGTTGTTTTCATAAAACCAGCAGGTACCCTTATTTGCTAGAAACCAGCAGGTACCCTCCGTTGTGAGAAACCAGCAGATACCCTTATTTGTTATAATCCAGCAGTGCACTGTTCACTGCGACTGGTTTTAAAGTTAGCGTATTTCCTATGTCTCAACTGGATGCTCAATGAAAAATGTTTTGATGAAAAGTGATTTTATGATTTAAATGGAGTGAACCCTGACATCTAGATTTGTTTGTTCCCAGTAATGTTTAGAGAAGGAAATGTTCAAACTTTAGGATTTATGGCAAAGATAACATACGGTCACCATGGAAGGGTGAGCAGCTGGTTAGATATCAGTTGCCCCTTCACCACGAGCTTATGCTAAGGCTGATATCAGTAGTCACTTGATCAGGTGCACACGGACCTACGAAGAACTTCTGAGCCATAAATCTAACGAAAATGTTAACGCTGGGATTTGAATTCTATTCCCAGAACAGAATGTTATGATGTTATATGCCTTCCTTTCAAACTACGTTGATACATGCTTTACACCTGCATATTGTGCTTGTTACTCTCAGTTTTGCTTGCTGAGCCCCTAGGCTCACTAGCTTTCTTGGTGCAGGTGAATTGGCGTCGGAGCAGATGGGAGGTGGAGTTTGAACCAGCAGTGACGTGTTAGTGTTTATCGAAGGCCTGCGTTTTCCGTGATGTCTATTGTTGTACTTGCTGTTTTTGTTGTCTTTGATCTTAGTTAAGTCTGTATTAAGATCCGTTACAACAAGAATGAATTCATATAGAGTTCGGTAGTTGTAATATCGCGATTTCGCAACTTTTGTACTTTGAACTATAATGAAATCTGGTTTCCTTCTATTGGCGCCAGCGGTTGTACTTTGATTTTTATTTTGAACAAGGCAATACAGCTTGTTCTAATTATCATTCAGCCCTTCAATTTCCTCTTTATTTCATTTTCTTCGATCCCGTGACCCCCATGAGGATTGGGCGTTACATATTACATGCCTGGTTTCGAGAGAATAGAGATCTACGAGTTACCGATGTAGAGGACGCGAAATCGGGACCGGACCGCTTTGAATCACCAAGAACTGAAATTTTCGAGGGGTGTGAGCTTGAGGGGAGGGGAGGAGAGGACGGCTGCTAGGGGATGAGGAGGCTAGGTTTTTTAGTAATCTTGAGTTATGAAAGGAATGGGAATGACACATTTGACCCCTAAGGCTTAATTAAGAAATTACAAAAAATTGACATGCTTGCCCCTCCATTTAATTGAAATGCTTAATTAAAATCTTTATCTTGGCTTAAGAAATGTCAAATTTTCGAAATCAAACTCTCCTCATATTCTAAAACACCTTAAATTCCCTTAAAACATCCCGTATAGGCGAAAAACGGGTTCCCTCCAAAATATTCATAAACCCCAATTTTCATAAATTATTGCTTAAAAATCATAAATTTATTCTTAAAAATTTAATAACTTAAAAATCTCAAATTATTTTCATCTCGTTCGTCCCTAGTCTCGTCCACGCGTCCGTAACTCAAACAGGCTGAAAAACAAGACATGCATGCCATGGAATATGAAAATCATAAATAAATCACATAAAATAGCATGTAAATTTTTAAAATGATTTACCCCCTAGTCATGCACTCATTCTCACGTAATCTGGATTTCGTGCGTTACAGTGTGTACAGAAGAGTATGTGACACAGAATTTAATAAAGCGATCTATGCTTGTGTCACTTGTAGCGAGCTGGTTCAAGATGAACTATGCTTGAGCTCGTGAGACCTGGTTAGCTTGTGATTTAGAAAGTCGTTCTGTTGTATTCCGTCACTCATAACACCTTCACAGCTGCTCTTCTATTCTATATATACTCTTTGGATATAATGGTAATAAATGTATCCAGTAGACACATTGAGTGTATCCAAATTGAATTCCCTGCGTGTCTTGAATGTCTGTACGATGAAAGTACATCTTCATTAAATACATTGACCTTTTTAGCAACTCTACGCCGTCTTCAGTTTGTACCATATCTCTGCGTATCTGATATTAGCTTAAAGTAGTTCCAACGACTGCACATCACTGCAGAGACATCGAATGTTTCAAATCAAGTTGTACGTTGATTTAGATATTTCAAAATACAAATTGCCAAGTTGCTTCTAACTTAGCTGGTCTCCCGATCTGGTTCCTGAATATTGAGCTGCTCTTCTTGATCGGGTTTTTAACTTGAACGAAACCATACTGCTCTTGTATCTGTTTTATAGTGATCCGAATACTGATCCCTGTATACTCATATCCTCAGCTTCATACCACTTGTGAAGATTAATCTGCTTTGAGCTAGTTTTCTGAACTAGTATTTTAACTGGTTACTCATCACTCCAACTGGTATGTTATCTAATATCTGTTTTTCTCAGTTGTAGATCATTGTTCTCCTGCTCTATAATTCAGTGTTCTTTGATCTCGAATTTTCTCAAATAAGCTGCCCTTATCTGAATAAGCATCTTTGACCTGATATCTGCAAGGCCTAGTACCCAGCTGGTTTGTCCTAAACCAGCACACCTTAATATTCTGAGCGGACTTGACCTCTACCAACTTGACCAGATTATTTTTGCTGGTGAAACGAACCCGACTCTAGAATTTTTTTTTAAAAAATCAGTTGCGGAAAACCTAAACTGAAAATATGGCTCGTTCACTTTTAATAAGTGATTAAAGAAATACTTAAAAACGTCAAAACATCCATACGGTTTAAAAACCGAGTAAAATTACTGAAATGAACATGTTTAAAGTCCACATCTGAAAAACGTATCATAATAAAAGTGAAGCATATGTGCGGTCACGGGGTACTGCTATAGCAGGCGCTCAGAGGTCCTCACCGCCAGTCGGGATATACTCAGTAGGATCATCACCTGCACCATTTAAACCTAGTGAGCCTAGAGTCTCAGCATGCTCTATCTTGTATCATAACAAAGTACATACTAATAAAGTCGCATGCAAGTATATACTTGTAATAAAATAACGTTAAAGCATGAATGCATGCATGATCTTAAAACATTGATTTTTACATTTCATATCATACATAACATATAACGTACATAAGGCATGACATAGCATAACATGAAAAACGTATGAGTCGTATCCTGAAGTGTGGATTATATTCGATTGATCAATCTATAAACCAACGTACGTGACGGTGTGGTTCACCCGACCTTACCTCAGGATCCTTATAAAGTCACACCTCTATGCTGCCACTTCACCATGCCGTAAACACATGGATCCATAAGCTCGTAATACATGGAAATAGAAGTTCAACGGGTCCGGTATCCCGCATCCCCTCATCATAAACTTTCCCTAATCATTCAATCCCTCGGGTTTTGTCTTTTAAAAGAACATGCCTTTCTCGTTTCATAAAACATTCATGATGCGTGCTTTCGTAAAATCATGCAGTTTAAAAGCTTAGCCCGTCAATGTATATTTAACCATTTTCTTTAAACCATTTACGTACATAGAATACTACATATATAAATAAATATACATTCACGGGTTTCTACATTTTCTACTTCGGTCAAGAACTTGTTCAGGAGTCTGGCCCACTACTTCTAGACTCACATCAACATTGACTTAGCCCAAGACTTAAGAGTCCCTCTTTAAAATTTCTAACACCATCCAATAATGACTAATTTCAAAATCAATTTGACTTAAAAATCAAATGCCTAATTTTGACTAATTTCAAAATAAATTTTTACTTAAAAATCAAAAGGCTAATTTTGACTAGTTTCAAAATCTATTTTGACTTTTAAAAGGATAACTTAAACAATTTTGACCAAATGACCAATTTTGACCCGGTTAAGATCCCATGGTAAATTTTGACTCAATAAAAAATTCAAAGTCTCCAATTTTGACCTAAAAACTTATAATAAACATCAAACCCAATTAAATTAAAAGTTTGACCTGATTTAAAACATTTGACCATTTTCTTTAAAATTGGACCTTTGACTTAAAATTAAAATAACCTGTTCATAATTGAAATAACTCGGACCAACTTTAAAATATTTTGACTCGACACTCGACGAAGCGACCTGGTCCAGCCATGACAATTTAAAAGTCACACATGCTAAAAATCATTTTCTAGGCATTAATTTGTCATGAAACTTACCAAAAATCTCATAAATCAAATAAAATCTAAAAAGGCTGGGAAACATATTAAAATATGCTTAAAACATCAAATAAATTCATCCACGAACTTTTACAAACTCTAAGACTCGAAATCTTAATTTTCACAAAAATTACCCGACGAGGCTCATTTCGAGCGATAAAATGATAAAAATAATTAAAAATCCATTTCTTAACCAAATAACTCCCTATTTCGACCCACATCACCCTAACTCAATATACTAGTCAATGAAACAAACGAAATGCAAACAAAATTCGGTACATGACCAAACCGACGCCCTCAAACCCACTGCCCGTGCGCAGACTGCAACCAAGACACGTGCTAGCCATAAAATTCATAACTAATTTATCCCTTGACCAAATTGCTTGACGTTTGGACCTACGTGACCCTAACTCAGTAATATATTCTTTGAAATCAACCTTGACCACACATCCCACATAGTGTGACTTAACCGACCCCAACAACTCTACTATCATGCATAGTCGACAAGCCAGAACACGTGCTGATCATAAAATTCGTAACTAATTCATTTATTGACCAAATCACTTCCCGTTTGGACCTACGTGATCCTAACTCGATGTACTAACTATCTAGACCACCCTTGGACCTAACCCTATCCCCATGAACCGCCCATTACAGAAGCATCACAAGAAACGAATGAAACACGTGTTGAAAAGCATGATTCATGCATGGATCTCAGACATGGTGCATAGATCTGAATAAATCACATAATATTCATGCATTAAAATTTAAAAAAAAATTAATATGTCTTAAATGATGAGAAAAATAATAGATATTACATGCCTGGTTTGGAGAGAATAGAGATCTGCGAGTTACCGACGTAGAGGATCCGAGATCGGGACCGGACCGCCTTTCAATCACCAAGATCTTTGAAATTTCGAAGGGGGCTTCTTGAGGGAGGAGGGGAAGGCCAAGAGGGAGTGGAGGAGGCTGTTTGCAAATAATTTGTGTTATGAAATAATGGTAGTGTCAAAAATGACCCCTATGGCTTAACTAAGGAATTAAAAAGGATTTTTACTATTCTATCCATCCATTAAGTTACCAAATTAATCAAAACTCTACTCCATGCTTTAAAACCTCTAATTTTCGAAATAAAGGCCTCGCAAAATTTTAAAATACATTAAAGTTCAATAAAACAGGCCGTATAGCGAAAAACGGGTTCCCCTAAAAATAATTATAAAAATCCAATTTTTTGGAAATTTGCTGCTTAAAAATAATAAATTTATTCTTAAAAATCTAAGGACTTAAAAATCTCAAATTATTTTCATCTGGTTGTCCCTAGTCTCGTCCACATGTCCGTAACTCAACAGGCTGAAAACATGACATACATACCATACAATGTAAAAATCATAATTAAATCACATAAAATGGCATGTAATCATCTGAAATTATTTTTCCTCTAATCATGCACTCTTTTCTACGTATTCAGGAATTTTTAGGCATTATAACTCTCCCCCCTTTACAGGAATTTCGTCCCCGAAATTAAGTACGTACCAAATAACTCCGGATAACGCGTCCGCATATCGACCTCAGTCTCCCAGGTAGCTTCATCCTCGGAGTGATTCTGCCACCGGACCTTGATCATCGGAATACTCCACGCTCTCCATCTGCGCTCCTGACGAGCCAAAATCTGCACTGGTCGCACCTTGAAAGATAAATCCGGCGCCTACTGGAACGGCTCAAAATCCAACACGTGTGACGGATTCGGAACATACTTCCACAGCATCGAGATGTGGATAACATTATGTACCACTGATAGGCTGGATGACATGCTGGATGGTAACGCTACACGGTAAGCCAAAGTACCAACCCTCTCCAAAATATCGAACGGCCCAATAAACCTCGGGCTGAGCTTGCCTCTCCGGACAAAGCGCATCACGCCCTTCATGGGCGAGATCCTCACAAATACATGGTCCCCAATAGCTAGCTCCAGATCTCATCGTCTCTGATCGGCATAACTCTTCTGACGACTCTGGGCTGTCCTCATCCGATCTCGAATTCTCGTCACAATATCAGCTGTCTACTGCACTAACTCCGGCCCAGTCAACACTCTCTCTTCAACCTCGTCCTAGTGCACGAGAGATCGACATCTCCTCCCGTACGGAGCCTCATACGGATCCATCACAATCGATTCCTGAAAGCTGTTGTTGTACGTGAACTCTACCAGCGACAATCTCGAGTCCCACGTACCCTGGAAATCGATCACACAGGCTCTCAGTAAATCCTCTAGAATCTAGATGATTCTCTCCGACTGTGCATCTGTCTGCGGATGAAACGTCGTGCTGAACGACAATCTAGTCCCCAACACGGCATGTAGACTCATCCAGAACGCAGACGTAAATCTGGTGTCCCTGCCCATCTCTAATCCTCTCTCGAAGAGTCGGCTGAATAGTGAGTGCTGCCAAACTCGGTGCACAGCCTCCTGAATAAACTCCAGACCGAATATTTGAATCTCAGCCTGTAGTTGCCTCTAAACTGACAAACACGCCACTACTGCAGTCTTCCGGCTCAAAGCGTCTCCCACTACATTATCTTTACCCGGATGGTAGCTAATGTCACAGTCATAGTCCTTCACCAACTCTAGCCATCTGCGTTGCCTCATGTTCAGCTCCTTCTGGGTGAAGAAGTACTTGATGCTCTTTGGTCGGTGAAAATCTGACACTTCTCGCCGAACAAGTAGTGCCTCCAAATATTCAATGCGAACACTACTGCTGCAAGCTCCAAATCGTGCGTCGGAGAATTCTACTCATAGCTCTTCAGCTGCCTCGAAGCATAAGCAATAACCTTACCACCCTGCCTCAGAACTGCACCCAAACCTCTCGGAGAAGAATCTGTATAAACCACAAACTCCTCGTGGTCCACTGGCATAGCTAACACTGGTGCTGAAGTAAGGGCCTCCTTCAGCTGGTCAAAGCTCCTCTGACACTCGGGACTCCACACATACTTCGCATTTTTCTTGATCAGGGCTATCAAGGGCAACTGAAATCTCATCTCTCGACACAATATGCCCTAAGAATGCCACCTTCTCCAGCCTAAACTCGCACTTGCTGAACTTGGCATACAATCTGTGCTCTCTCAAAGTATGCAAAGCTTTCTGCAAGTGTTGCCTATGATCCTCCAAGCTCCTCGAATAGACCAGAATATCGTCAATGAAAACAATGATGAACTTGTCTAAGTACTGTCTAAATACCCTGTTCATCAGATCCATGAAAATCTCTGGGGCATTCGTCAAGCCAAACGCATTACCAAGAGCTCATAGTGGTCGTAACGTGTCCGGAAAGCAGTCTTGGACACGTCCTCCTCTCTAACCCTCAACTGATGATAGCCAGATCTCAAATAAATCTTCGAGAACACTGAAACTCTCTGCAACTGGTCAAATAAATCCTCAATCCTCGGCAGTGGGTACTTATTCTTCACTGTGACTCTGTTCAGCTCCCGGTAGTCAATACACAACCTCATGCTGTCATCCTTCTTCTTCACAAACAACACTGGCGCGTCCCATGGAGAAAAACTAGTGTGTATGAAACCCTTATCGAGCAACTCTGAATCTGCTCCTTCAGCTCCTTCATCTCGGTAGGAGCTAATCGATAAGGTGCCTTAGAGATAGGCATTGTACCTGGCATCAGCTCGACAGAAAACTCCACTTCTCGCTCCGGTGGAACTCTCACTACATCATCAGGGAATACATCTGCAAAATCTCTGACTACCTCCACATCAGATAGTGAAGGGACTGCTGAACCTCCAGAACCGGTAACACTGGCCAAGAATGCCTGACATCCAAGCTCAACTAGCTTCCTAGCCTACAGGAATGATATAAATCTGGGCTTCCGCGGCCTCCTAGCTGCCTCAAATAAGAAGGCCTCCTGCCCTGGCGGCCTGATAGACACTGTCCTCCGTTGAAAGTCTATCATCACTCCAAACTCTGTCAGCCAGTCCAAACCTAGGATGAGGTCAAATCCTGACATCGGAAAAATGACCAAATCCGCTCTGACTGTGAGGATTCAAATATAGATTAGTGGTTAAATTTATTGTTTGGGATTAGCCACGTGAATTTTGAAGATTTAGAGTTGTCGAATTCCTCCAAGTATTGAATCAACCGTCCTGTAGCCAACGACTGGTAGGATTTGGAACTTGATGGTTATTGTAGCTTGCGTCTGGATGGAGTTCGAATTTCAGTCGTTGCGTTTGTGTTGGTTACTATTATGCACGAGGGAACCAGTCTCGGGAGTTTTTCCTTGTGCAGGTGATGGTTTTTATGCGTCGACTGGATTTGATGATGTGGGCGCTGTGACGTCGTTTGATTTAGTTAAACGCCGTGTTTTGTATGTTGCGACTGGGTGACCAGCTGTGGATTTGAGGAACCAGTTGAGGGAGCAACGCGACGTCGTTCTGATAAGTTGAAACGCTGCGTTGCGATGTTTGCGTCTGGTTCCAGTTGTGAGGAATCTACCAGCTTTTAGTTTAGCGCCTTGCGACTGGATCGTTGCGTCTGGATTGTTGCGTCTGGATCGTTGCGTCTGGATTGTTGCGTCTGGTAGTTGCGATAGGATTGGTGCGTCTGGATTGTTGCGTCTGATCGTTGCGTCTGGATTGTTGCGTCTGGTCGTTGCGACTGGATTGTTGCGTCTGGATTGTTGCGTCTGATCGTTGCGTCTGGATTGTTGCGTCTGGTCGTTGCGTCTGGATTGTTGTGACGTCGTTTGATTTAGTTAAACGCCGTGTTTTGTATGTTGCGACTGGGTGACCAGCTGTGGATTTGAGGAACCAGTCGAGGGAGCAACGCGACGTCGTTCTGATAAGTTGAAACGCTGCGTTGCGATGTTTGCGTCTGGTTCCAGTTGTGAGGAATCTACCAGCTTTTAGTTTAGCGCCTTGCGACTGGATCGTTGCGTCTGGATTGTTGCGTCTGGATCGTTGCGTCTGGATTGTTGCGTCTGGTAGTTGCGATAGGATTGGTGATCAGCAGTCGAGAGAATTGAGGTGTATTTATAAAGAGGTGTTGATCGACACTTAGAAGGATTGAGAGCCAGATATTCCTTATCTCCTCTTTCTCAAACCCTCGTAGAGCTACTATTCACCGAGGCTTTCTTCCCTAGATTTTCGTCGTTCTCCGTCGAAGATTTGAGTGTTTTCGGTGGCGCTGGGTTCCTTGTGAACTTCTCTTTCGATTGCTACCCATTTGAAGCTGCAGAACGACCTTGGAGAAGATCGCGAAAGCTGCTGGTTTCTGGTCGTGAGTGCTG
>KV008050.1:85308-121929 GCA_001598015.1 Dorcoceras hygrometricum
CCGATGCTTCTCTGGGTGGTTTAGGGTGTGTTCTGATGCAGAACGGGTACGTGATTGCGTATGCGTCTCGACAGCTGAAGCCTCACGAGACGAGGTACCCGGTTCATGATTTGGAGTTGGCTGCGATAGTGTTTGCCTTGAAGATTTGGCGGCATTATCTCTATGGTGAAGACTTTGTGGTGTATACCAACCACAAGAGCCTGAAATATATCTTCACGCAGTCAGATTTGAACATGAGGCAAAGACGTTGGATGGAATTGCTTAAGGATTTTGACTGTGAGATTCAGTATCAGCCTGGGCGACTGAACTTGGTAGCATACGCTTTAAGTCGAAAGACCCAGCCTGATATGTTAGCATCCTTGAGTATTTCGAAAGTTCATGAGGAGTTGAGTACGTCTGGTTGGCGATTCCAGCCGGGTGATCAGTATTTCCTTGTTTCTTCTCTTCAGGTGGAACCGCAGATTGTGATGAACATCAGGGAGGCGCAGAGGACCGACCCCTATGTCCATGAGTTGAGGATTAAGGCGCAGTTGAGTCAGTCTGATGATTTCTCTGTTGCTTCTGATGGATGTTTGAGGTTCAGAGGGAGATTAGTAGTTCCAAACCTGATTGATTTGAAGGAGACCCTCATGAATGAAGCGCATTGTAGTCGGTACAGTGTGCATCCAGGCGAGAGATGTACCATGCCTTGAAGTCTCACTACTGGTGGGCAGGTATGAAGAGCGACATTTCTGCTTTTGTTGCTAGATGTTTGAATTGCCAGCAGGTCAAGGCTGAGAGAATGAGACCTGGTGGATTTCTGCAGAGCTTGGAAGTGCCCCAATGGAATTGGGAGCACATCGCCATGGATTTCGTGACTCATCTACCTCGATCGAGTAGGGGATGCCATGCGATCTGGGTTGTTATTGATAGACTCTCGAAGTCATCCCATTTCATTCCCTATGATGTGAGGTGTTCGATGAAAAAGATGGCGAAGTGTACATCGACCATGTGGTTAGATTGCATGGAGTTCCGATTTCGATAGTGTCCGACAGAGATCCGAGGTTCACTTCTCGCTTTTGGAAGAGTCTGCAAGCAGCAATGGGTTCGAGATTGGCGATGAGCACATCCTATCACCCACAGACAGATGGACAGTCTGAGCGGACTATCCAGACTTTAGAGGATATGCTGCGAGCGGTAGTGATGGATTTCAGCGGTGGCTGGCAGGATTCGCTTTCCTTGGTGGAGTTTTCGTATAACAACAGCTACCAAGTCACTATTGGAATGGCTCTGTTTGAGGCGTTGTATGGTCGAAAGTGCAGATCCCCGATTTGTTGGGAAGAAGTTGGCGAGAGACAGCTTTCTACACCGGAGTTTGTTCAGCACATGAAGGATCAAATTGACTTGATTCGGAGTAGAATGAAGGCTGCTCAAGACCGTTTCTCGAGTTATGCGAATCGTAGGCGTCGACCGTTAGAGTTTGAGGTTGGCGATCGTGTGTTTCTCAAGATCTCTCCTTTCAAGAGCGTGATGAGATTCAGATTTAGAGGCAAATTGGCTCCCATATTCGTTGGTCCCTTTGAGATTATCTAGAGGATTGGACAATTGGCTTATATACTGAGGATGCCCGAGGAGTTAGCCGCGATGCATGACGTGTTTCATGTGTCAATGTTGAGAAAGTATGAGCCGGATCCGTCCCATGTTTTGAGAACTGACGAAGTTGAGCTGTATTCTGCCTTGAGTTATGTTGAATATCCGGTGCAGATCTTGGATAGGAAGGAGAAACAGCTGAGGAACAAGATAATTCCGTTGGTGATGGTCCAATGGAGCAAGCATGGCCGAGAAGAAGCAACCTGGGAGGTTGAGGAAAAGATGCGGCAGGATTGGCCTCATCTGTTTGAGCACTGATCGTGCCACATTTCCAGGTAAACTTCTGGTTTTAGCTTCGAACTTGAGTAGTTGCTGGTGTTGATTTGCATGATTGGTTGTTTTCTTTCCTGAGCTTACCTTTGATTTCGAGGGCGAAATTCCTTAAGGTGGGGAGAATGTGAGGATTCAGATTTAGATTAGTGGTTAAATTTATTGTTTGGGATTAGCCACGTGAATTTTGAAGATTTAGAGTTGTCAAATTCCTCCAAGTATTGAATCAACCGTCCTGTAGCCAACGACTGGTAGGATTTGGAACTTGATGGTTATTGTAGCTTGCGTCTGGATGGAGTTCGAATTTCAGTCGTTGCGTTTGTGTTGGTTACTATTATGCACGAGGGAACCAGTCGCGGGAGTTTTTCCTTGTGCAGCTGATGGTTTTTATGCGTCGACTGGATTTGATGACGTGGGCGCTGTGACGTCGTTTGATTTATTTAAACGTCGTGTTTTGTATGTTGCGACTGGGTGACCAGCTGTGGATTTGAGGAACCAGTCGAGGGAGCAACGCGACGTCGTTCTGATAAGTTGAAACGCTGCGTTGCGATGTTTGCGTCTGGTTCCAGTTTTGAGGAATCTACCAGCTTTTAGTTTAGCGCCTTGCGACTGGATCGTTGCGTCTGGATTGTTGCGTCTGGTCGTTGTGTCTGGATCGTTGCGTCTGGATTGTTGCGTCTGGTAGTTGCGACTGGATTGGTGATCAGCAGTCGAGAGAATTGAGGTGTATTTATAAAGAGGTGTTGATCGACACTTAGAAGGATTGAGAGCCAGATATTCCTTATCTCCTCTTTCTCAAACCCTCGTAGAGCTACTGTTCACCGAGGCTTTCTTTCCTAGATTTTCGTCGTTCTCCGTCGAAGATTTGAGTGTTTCGGTGGCGCTTGGGTTCCTTGTGAACTTCTCTTTCGATTGCTACCCATTTGAAGCTGCAGAACGACCTTGGAGAAGATCGTTCCTGTTTCATGTGTCATAAATTGTATGAATTGGCAAATGATATTGATTGGCATACATGCATACATATTGGGCCTTGGCAGATTTGATTGGTGACCCTAGCCACGTTGGAGCTGGCCAACAGATATGTTGTGTACCAGTCCAACGCTATCATCGGAGTGGTGTTGCCAGATTTGAGAGGCTACCACTGGGCTGTGACGATCGACGGGTCTCGATGATCACGGAGCGATGATTTCCCGGTTGATACACCGTGGTATAGAGGCGATTTGTTTTGATTTGCCGGTTGATACACTGGCCTAGTTGACTGATTTCCTTGGTAGCCCTCATGCATTCATAGCATTGATTATAGCATGTTGCATGTTTAGCTGTTTTGATAGCTCTTCGTACTGAGGCTTGACCTCGTACTTGTTTCCTGCTTTTGTCTTGTTTGGGTCTGCGTTGCCCATTTGCAGGAGCTTCAGGTAACCAAGCTGGGCAGAGTGGAAGTTCAGCTGGTCGATCCCCTCGTCCCTGAGTCCCAGTTTATATATATGATATGTATTGAGTCGGGGGATGCCCCGTGTTATCATGTATTGGGGATCTACATTTGATTTGTATTATGTTGTTACCTGTTGTGTTTGAATTTGAGTTAATTAGTATTTGAGTTATGAATATTTTGAATGTATGATTTGAAGTTCAGGCCCATTGTATTTCGAAAAATTTTTAAGCCCTGATTTTATGCTTCCGTGTTTATGCGCTTATTATGTGTTAATTGTCAGTAATTAGCACGGGGCCTGACACTGACCGCGTGATCCTGGAACGTCATCGTCAAACTTTGCACGACGCTGGTCGTCGTTAACTCCTCTCCTGACGGAACCGTCACAGCGAGAGCTACACCCATGCTCTCCGGAACAATACCCATCCTCTGTGTGAACGCACTCGAAATAAACGAGTGGGTCGCCCCTGAGTCTAGCAAAGCGAGCATAGTGACACCTAGCACATGAATCTCGCCTGAAACAAAAACGTCGCACAGTTAAGCGTTTACGGTCAAACTAAATCCCAAAAAGTAGTTTAGAAGCCTAAGGAATTTCTATGTTCGCTATTCTTATCCGTCTAAGCTCCCAAAGCAAGTTCTAGAAGGTCTAATAGGTTTAATTAAATCAATCCAGTAACCTAAGGCATCGAATCTCCTAACAGTTCTCTACTCGGCAACTAGCGGATCTATAGTCCCGGGAAAGTACTTGGGTCCCTTCTTGCGGAACCGCTCAGCCACATCCTCCTCATGCGACTTCCCGGGTCGCTCCGAATGTCTCTCCATAAGCCTAGTAATCCCGACTAGCATATCAACACTAGCCCTATAATATGGAGGTAACTGAGGTGGTGGGGGAGGATGAGGCGTAGCATCATCCTGATGGGTCCTATCACGTCTGGGAGGTATTCTGAAACGCAAAAACCTTATAACATAAACCTAAGTGCATGAATAAACGTTTAATTTAAAACTCTAAGGCCAAAACTCATGCAGAAATAAAACATGCAGCGTGCGAACATAAACATAAACAATAAAATAGTAAAACTCACATATGGTATTGCGACTTCCGAACTCCACGCAGCAGGCTAGTACCCCACCAGAACCACCGCTCTGATACCAACTGATATGAACCAGACTTTAGAAATTTTTTTTTAATAATTTGCGGAAAACCTAAACTGAAAGTATGACTCGTTCCCTTTTAAACATTTCTAAATCATTACTCAACAATACTTCAAACGTGATTAAATAAATACTTAAAAACATAAAAACATCCATACGGTTTAAAAACCAACTGAGTAAAATTACTGAAATGAACATGTTTAAAGTCCACATCTGAAAAACGTATCATAATAAAAGTGAAGCATATGTGCGGTCACGGGGTACTGCTGCAGCAGGCGCTCAAAGGTCCTCACCGCCAGTCGGGATATACTTAGCAGGGTCATCACCTGCACCATTTAAACCTAGTGAGCCTAGAGGCTCAGCATGCTCTATCTTGTATCATAACAAACTACATACTAATAAAGTCGCATGCAAGCACATAATTGTAATAAAATAACGTTAAAGCATAAATGCATGCATGATCTTAAAACAATTCTTCGTACATTTCATATCATACATAAGACATGATATAGCATAACATGAAAAAATTATGAGTCGTATCCTGAAGTGTGGACCATATTCAATTGATCAATCTATAAACCAACGTACGCGACGGTGTGGTTCACACGACCTTACCTCGGGATCCCTAGAAAGTCACACCTCTATGCTGCCACTTCACCATGCCATGAACACATGGATCCATAAGCTCGTAATACATGGAAACAGAAGTTCAACGGACAATGTGAAAACCCAAAAATTCAGCTCCCGGAGAAAAAAAAAATTCAGCTATTGGTCGAAAATCAGCTGTTGGCCGAAAACCAGCTGTTGGTCGAAAACCAGCTGTTGCCCGAAAACCAGCTTTTGGTCGAAAAACTAGCTGTTGCCCGAAAATCAGCTTTTGGGTCGGTCAACTCAGCTTTGACCAAGTGAATTCATATTCTGCGACGCAGATTCACATTTAGCGACGCAAATTCAGCAGTTGGCGATTTAGCGACGCTGATTCACATTTAGCGACACAAATTCAGCAGTTGGCGATTTAGCGACGCATAGTCACATTTAGCGACATAGATTCTCATTTGGCGACGCAAAATTCAGATTTTGGCTCACAAATTCGAGCAGTGTTACAAGTTAGATTTCATGGTTTTAACCGACGAATTTAAGAGTTAATGGCCAATTAAAACCTCTTAATTCAAGGGATTAAATTGTGCATTCGTAACAGCCATTTTATGGCCATAAAGGCAGAGAATTAAAGCCTTAAATGACAGGCCTTTGATTACCCTCCTCAACACTTATAAATACCAGACAATGATCACCGATTCTTCCTCACAAGAATTTAAAAAATTCCCTCAGTAAAGCAATAAGCTCTCACGCTGCAACTCTGCCAGATTTCCTAAGTTAAAATCCTGCGCAAGTTTCAACCCAGCACTGTGCGAGACTCAGTAGACTTCGTGCACCAGATTTTTGGCAAGAGGCTGATTTTTTTCCTGCATTTTTGGAACCGCCCAGAATTCAGACTTCACACTTTTTGATTCAGACTTCAGATTTTGTGTAAGTGGGCTTTTGCTATTATTTTCATTTGTTATATTATATGTATTATTCATTTCGAAAATTCAGTTTTGAACCTACTGTTCGAGCACCTTTTTGTTCAGATTCCTGTTTCATTTCAAGCTCCGTTTGCACTGATTTTTGCTATCGTAATATGGGTCTACGGAATATTCCGCACTCTGGGTTACTTGGTGTAACCACATGGCCTCGACTCCTTAGACGAGTAAAAATTAGGGACTGATCAGTAAACCATAGATACGAAGTAATCATCAGTGCTATCTGTCATGCTATGCTATGTTATGTTATGCTCTGCTCTGTTATGATCTGCTCTGTTCTGATTATGTTCTGCTCTGAATTCAGTCATATATGTATATTTATAATTGTTATGCTCGAATTGTATCCCCCACTTGCTGAGTGTTTCCACAAACACTCACCCCTTACTTCTCCACCCAGATAAGAATGAAGAGCAGGTAGAAGAAGAGGAACAAGAGCGGTTTTGGGGCTGGTGAAGATTCAGTTTTCTGTTATGTAATTTATGTATTTTTTTTGCTTCCGCAATTTCTCCGATTTTCAGATGTAAAAACGATTTTATTTCGATTATTAATAGACTGGTTTGAGCTATGCTATGATGGCTTAATGTTTAACAATTTTATAATTGTTTAATATTACCGATGTCATGCGTCTCGGTCTCGGGGCATGACATTTTAGTGGTATCAGAGCTCACCAGGTACATAATCCGGCTGGGAAACCGAATCTGAAATTTGCAAGGTCCCGGACGAAGTTTTAGATTTTGGCGAAAGACCAGTGCTACCCCTTCCGAAACAGCCCGACGAGCAATACTCACATAATAGTGACCAAAGTCGCTTTTTGGCCGAATTCCTTCGTTTAGGCCTCCGAAAACGCGTTTTTGCCGTTTTTGGAAATATTTGAAAATTCTAAACTTTTTGTACATGACTCCGATTTCAGTTCCGTCAACTGTTCTAAAATACCTATGGTTATTACTTTCTGTTTATGGATTAACCTCACAACTTTCTATTTTTGGAAATACCTTCGATTTTTAGGAGATAGCCCCCTCTGCTCCTCGTACTCGTGCTGCTGCTGCCCTCCGTATGAAACAGATTGCCCTCGATAACCAAAGCCGAACGATTAGGCATCTTAGAGCCCAATTAGCCACAGAGAGATGAGGGTTAGCTAAAATGAAGAAAGAACTTGAGGATACCCAAGTAGCACTAGAAGCCTCACACAAGGTCATCGCTGGTCTTACTGAAATAGGCCTTAGCATGTCCAAGAAGATTGAAAAGATGAAAGTTAAGAAACAACAAGCTAAAGCAAGCCATGTGGAGTGCCATCAGAAGTTTCAGGCTCGTATCCAAGAAGCCGAAGACTCGATGCAAGCACAACACTTGATCATCGAGGCCCTGGTAGAGGACAAGGATAGCATACTCCAAACAATCCAAGGTCTCCAAGAAGCTAACTATGCGTCTGCTCCATTCGACGATGAATGAGAGGAAGAACCGGAAGAACACCCGAACGAAGAAGAAATTGAGGATATACCTTTAGGCGAGGGAGAGATAGATGATGAATAGGAAATGTTTTACCTTAAGCATTGTAGTCAATTCATCCATTTATTCGAAATTTGATTATCCCTTTGTGATATGATATTCTCAATTGCTTTACATTCATCCGTAGCCATCCTTAGTAAGCTTTCCATGGCAGAATATGGCAGGCGACCGATGAAGCGATAGGAACAATGGAGGCGAAGGATCCTCAAACTCCGAAACTGGTCTTAGCAGAGAAGATCTGATGGCAATCGCTACGATGGTTGCCACGACGCTTCAAGGATTGGTTAACCCCAACCACAACCAATCTCCTCCTCCTCCCCCTCGACCTCGTGGGACTAAGTTCTACTATGAGTCCCCCCGCAAGAACAAAGCCCCCACCTTTGATGGGAGCCACGACCCCGAAGTTGCCCAGACGTGGATGAAGAACATCGAGACGCAACTTCGACTACTGGAGGTCCCAGACGTGGTTAAAGTGGATGTTGTAACACCACTCCTCGACAGTAAAGCTGGGAAATGGTGGGAAGCAGTTGAGCCCACCATGACAGCCAATGGACAAATTATTACGTGGCAGAGATTTTGGGAATCATTCTTGAAACAATACTTTCCCATGGAAGTCCGAATGCAATGGCTCAGCGAGTTTGAGACCTTCACTCAGACCGCAGACATGTCGGTAGTAGATTATACCTCCAAGAACAAACACCCCTACAATTCCTCAGACTTCGCACGGTGGGCCCAAGAACAAGCGGCCAAACTTCAACAACCGCGGATCAGCTCCTACACCGAATAACCAGACGTTGCCAACTTGATCCTCCTACGGCCAACGTCATAGTGGAGACTGTCGCAAGCAGAGCGGTGCATGCTTCAAGTGTGGAAAGTTGGGCCACCGAATTGCGGATTGTCCGGGGAACCAAGGTCCAAAGGCTGGATCAAGCAATACGACCCCAAACAAGCCAAAGCCCCAAGAGGACAAGCCCAACGCTCTCGTGTTTGCAATGACACAGGAGCAAGCTGAAGACGCCAGCGACGTGGTGGCAGGTACCATTTCTATCAACAAGCTGCCTGCTTATGTGTTGTTTGATTGTGGTGCCACGCATTCGTTCGTGTCTAGGAGATTTGCTAAGAAGTTAGGGTTAGAGCCTGAAATTCTATGTGAACCATATAGAGTAGCAACTCCTACCAACGCTACCATTGAAACATATAAGATCCATCGAAACTGCGAGATTTCGATAAGCGGCCATTCATTCTCCGCAAACCTGATACAACTCAACATGGTCGAGTTCGATGCCATCTTAGGGATGGATTGGATATCTAAGAACCATGCAATGGTAGATTGCCGAAGTAAGAGCGTGAAGCTCCAAACCCTCGATCAGGAAGATCTGATATATCATGGTAAGAACAAGGAGCGAAAGTCCCTACTTTCTGCGGCCCAAAGCATGGACAGCCATGAAGACCAGAGCAGAAGTTTTCTTGGCTATGATCCATGAATTAAAAGAAGGAGACGAACCCAAGATAGAAGGCATCCCAGTAGTTCAAGAGTTCACAGATGTATTTCCAGATGACTTACCTGGAAAAGTACCTGATCGAGAAATTGAGTTCGAGATCAACCTAGTGCCAGGGTCGGCCCCAATGTCCAAGGCACCCTATCGAATGGCACCTACAGAACTCAAGGAGCTCAAGGATCAACTACAGGAACTGCTAGACAAAAAGCAGATCCGACCCAGTGTGTCACCTTGGGGAGCTCCAGTCTTGTTCGTCAAGAAGAAGGATGGAACCATGAGATTGTGTATCGACTATAGAGAGTTGAACAAGATCACAATCAAGAATAAATATCCTCTTCCAAGAATCGACGACCTCTTTGATCAACTCAAGGGAGCTACAACCTTCTCAAAGTTGGATTTCAGGTCAGCTTATCACCAGATAAAAATCGAGGCTGAGGATGTTCCTAAAACAGCATTCAGAACCAGATATGGCCATTATGAATTCACGGTAATGCCATTTGGTCTAACTAATGCACCAGCGGCCTTCATGGACCTCATGAACCGTGTGTTCAAGCCATTCCTTGACAAATTTGTGGTTGTGTTCATAGATGATATACTCGTGTATTCATCAAGTGAAGAAGACCACGAGGAACATCTCCGAATTACTCTGCAAACCCTGCGAGAGAAACAACTGTACGCCAAGTTCAAGAAGTTTGAATTATGGCTGAAGAGTGTGGTATTCCTAGGCCATATAATTTCCGAAGCTGGCGTATCAGTAGATCCAAATAAGGTAGAAGCCATAATGGACTGGCCTGCACCTAAGACAGTGACAGAAGTTAGAAGCTTCTTGGGATTGGCTGGCTATTATCGGAAGTTCGTGGAAGGCTTCTCATCCATTGCCTTACCACTCACTAGACTCACCCAGAAGAACTCCAAGTTCAACTGGAACGAAGAGTGTGAGACAAGCTTCGAGACTCTGAAGACGAAGCTTGCGTCTGACCTGTTCTGACGTTACCCGTAGGGGACAAAGGCTTTACCATCTACAACGATGCATCGAAAGAAGGACTAGGGTGTGTGCTCATGCAATATGGCAGAGTAATTGCATATGCATCAAGACAACTGAAGACGCATGAACGCAACTATCCAACCCACGATCTAGAGCTAGCAGCGGTGGTTTTTGCCCTAAAGATTTGGTGACACTATCTTTATGATGCAAAATGCGAAGTATTCACCGACCATCAGAGTCTCAAGTATATATTCACTCAGAAGGAATTGAACCTGAGACAAAGACGATGGCTCGAGCTGTTAAAGGACTACGACTTAACGATCAACTACCACCCAGGAAAGGCAAATAAGGTGGCCGATGCGCTAAGTCGGAAGAATATGAACAAGGTGATACTATCTTCAACCTCAGCCCAACCATGACTTAGAGAATTGGTCAAGCTAAAGCAGGATCAAGACCCCAGCCTGATGAGGCTGAAAGAACAGATCAAGGAAAGGGAAGCGCCTGATTTCCGAACGGACCAAGATGGGATCCTTTGGATGAATGGATGACTATGTGTACCCGACGTCGATAAACTTCGTCAGGAAGTGATGTCTGAAGAACATAAGTCCAAGTTCTCAATCCACCCGGGAAGTATAAAGATGTACAGAGATTTGTAAGAACACTTCTGGTGGAATGGGATGAAAAGAGATGTTGCTGATTTTGTTGCTAGATGCCACGTATGTCAACAATTCAAGGCAGAACATCAAAGACCCGGAGGATTCGATAAACTTCGTCAGGAAGTGATGTCTGAAGAACATAAGTCCAAGTTCTCAATCCACCCGGGAAGTATAAAGATGTACAGAGATTTGTAAGAACACTTCTGGTGGAATGGGATGAAAAGAGATGTTGCTGATTTTGTTGCTAGATGCCACGTATGTCAACAATTCAAGGCAGAACATCAAAGACCCGGAGGATTGTTACAACCGTGGGAAATTCCGTAGTGGAAGTGGGAAAACATATCCATGGACTTTGTAGTAGGTCTACCGAAGACGAGATTTGGCTATGATGGAATATGGGTAATCGTGTATAGGTTATCAAAATTCGTGCACTTTCTTCCTGTTCGAATGAACTACGGTTTGGATAAGCTAGCTTCGTTATACATGGACAACATCATCAGATTGCATGGAGTCCCAACCAGCATCCTGTCAAATAGGGACCCAAAGTTCGTATCTCATTTCTGGAAGAGCTTCCAAGAAGCCATGGGAAGTAAGGTTACTCTCAGTACTGCTTATCATGCGCAAACAGATGGCCAAACTGAGAGGACCATACAGACCCTAGAAGACATGCTGCGGACTTGTGCATTAGACTTCGGTAGAAATTGGAGCGAACATCTACCCCTAATAGAGTTCGCGTACAACAATAGATACCACAACAGCATAGGGATGGCACCATTTGAAGCCCTCTATGGACGGAAATGTCGATCGCCGTTGTATTGGGATGAAGTTGGAGAAAAGGCCATCTCAGGACCTGAACTTGTCCAGGAGACAGTGAAGAAGGTAGCCATCATAAAGGAAAGACTGAAGGCAGCCCAGGATCGACAGAAGAGCTGGGCAGATTTAAAGAGAAGACCCTTGACCTTCGAGGTAGGTGAAAAAGTGTACCTAAAGGTTTCACCAATGAAAGGGATAGTCCGATTCGATAAGGCCGGAAAGCTAAATCCCCGATATGTCGGACCATTCGAAATCTTGGAAAGAGTAGGAACACTTGCCTACAGACTGGCCTTACCACCCAGTATGTCAAGAATCCACAATGTCTTTCATGTCTCACAACTAAGAAGATATATCACGGATTGTAGTCATGTTCTCGATGAAGGACCACTTCTTGTGGAAGGGAATTTGACCCATGGACTGAACTATGAAGAATTCCCTATTCGAATCGTGGTCACAAAGGACCAGATTCTTAGACGAAGAACAATCCCGTACGTCAAAGTTCAGTGGTCCAACCACACCGAGCGAGAAGCCACGTGGTAAATGGAGGAGAAGATGCGTAGTCAATATCCCTACCTTTTCGAGGATCAAAGTAACAAAAGTTTCGATGACGAAACTTCTTTTAAGGAGGGAGGGATATGAAAACCCGAAAATTCAGCTCCCGGAGAAAAAAAAAACTTCAGCTGCTGGTCGAAAATCAGCTGTTAGCCGAAAACCAGCTGTTGGTCGAAAATAAGCTATTGGCCAAAAACCAGCTGTTTCCCGAAAACCAGCTTTTGGTCGAAAAACCAGCTGTTGCCCGAAATCAGCTTTTGGGTCTGTCAACTCAGCTTTTACCAAGTGAATTCATATTCCGCGACGCAGATTCACATTTAGCGACGCAAATTCAGCAGTTGGCGATTTAGCGACACTGATTCACATTTAGTGACGCAAATTCAGCAGTTGGCGATTTAGCGACGCAGAATCGGATTTAGCGACGTAGATTCACATTTAGTGACGTAAATTCAGCAGTTGGCGATTTAGCGACGCAGAGTCACATTTAGCGACGCAGATTCTCATTTGGCAACGCAAAATTCAGATTTTGGCTCACGAATTCCAGCAGTGTTACAAGTCAGATTTCATGGTTTTAACCGACGAATTTAAGAGTTAATGGCCAATTAAAACCTCTTAATTCATGAGATTAAATTGTGCATTTGTAACAGCCATTTTATGACCATAAAGGCATAGAAATTAAAGCCTTAAATGACAGGCCTTTGATTACCCTCCCCAACACCTATAAATACCAGACTATGATCACCGATTCTTCCTCACAAGCATTTCAAAAATTCCCTCAGTAAAGCAATAAGCTCTCACGCTGCAACTCTGCCAGATTTCCTAAGTTAAAATCCTACGGAAGTTTCAACCCAGCACTGTGCGAGACTCAGTAGACTTCGTGCACCAGATTTTTGGCAAGAGGATGATTTATTTCCTGCGTTTTTGGAACCACCCAGATTTCAGACTTCACACTTTTTACCAGATTCAGACTTCAGATTTTGTGTAAGTGGGCTTTTTATATTATTTTCATTTGTTATATTATATGTATTATTCATTTCGAAAATTCAGTTTTGAAACTACTATTCGAGCACCTTTTTGTTCAGATTCCTGTTTCGTTTCAAGCTCCGTTTGCACTGATTTTTGCTATCGTAATATGGGTCTACGGAATATTCCGCACTCTGGGTTACTTGTTGTAACCACATGGCCTCGACCCCTTAGAGGAGTAAATATTAAGGACTGATAAGTAAACCATAGATACAAAGTAATCATCAGTGCTATCTGTCATGCTATGCTCTGTTATGTTATGCTCTGTTCTGTTATGCTCTGCTCTGTTCTGATTATGTTCTGCTCTGAATTCAGTCATATATGTATATGTAGAATTTTTATGCTCGAATGGTATCCCCTACTTGCTGAGTGTTTCCCCAAACACTCACCCCTTACTTCTCCACCCAGATAAGAATGAAGAGCAGGTAGAAGAAGAGGATTAAGAGCGGTTTTGGGGCTGGTGAAGATTCAGTTTTCTGTTATGTAATTTATGTATTTTTTCCACTTCCGCAATTTTTCCGATTTTCAGATGTAAAAACTATTTTATTTCGATTATTAATAGATTAATTTGAGCTATGCTATGATGGCTTAATGTTTAACAATTCTATAATTGTTTAATATTGCCGATGTCATGCGTTTCGGTCTCGGGGCGTGACAGGCAAGGTATCCCGCATCCCCTCATCATAAATTGCCACAAATCATTCAAGTCCTCGGGTTTTGTCTTTTAAAAGAACATGCCCTTATCGTTTCATAAAACATTCATGATGCATGCATTTCGTAATATCATGCAGTTTAAAAGCTTAGCCCGTCAATGTACATTTAATCATTTCCTTTAAAACATTTACGTACATAGAATACTACATATATAATTAATTATACATTCACGAGTTTCTACATTTTCTACTTCGGTCAAGAACTGGTTCAGGAGCCTGGCCCACAACTTCTAGTCTCACATCAACATTGACTTAGCCCAAGACTTAAGAGTCCCTCTTTAAAATTCCTAACACCATCCAATTTTGACTAATTTCAACTCAATTTTGACTATACAATCAAATGACTAATTTTGAGTAATTTCAAAATGAATTTTAACTTAAAAATCAAAGGACTAATTTGACTAATTTCAAAATCAATTTTCACTTTAAAATCAAAGGGCTAATTTTTACTAATTTCAAAATCCTTTTTGACTTAAAAATCAAAAGGCAAATTTTCGCTAGTTTCAAAATCAATTTTGACTTAAAATCAATTTAAACAATTTTTGACTTTTAAAAGGATAACTTAATCAATTTTGACCCAAATGACCAATTTTGACCAAATGACCAATTTTGACCCGGTTAAGATTCCATGGTAAATTTTGACTCAATTAAAAATCGAAAGACTTTAATTTTGACTTAAAAACTTAAAATAAACATCAAACTCAATTAAATTAAAAGTATGACTTGATTTAAAACATTTGACAATTTTCTTTAAAATTGGACATTTGACTTAAAATTAAAATAACCGATCCATAATTCAAATAACTCGGACCAACTTTAAAATATTTTGACTCGACACTCGACGAACCGACCTGGTCCAGCCATGACAATTTAAAAATCACACATGCTAAAAATCAATTTCTAGACATTAATTTGTCATGAAAATTACCAAAAACATCATAAATCAAATAAAATCTGAAAAGGCCGAAAAACATATTAAAATAATCTTAAAACGTCAAATAAATTCATCCATGAACTTTGGCAAACTCTAAGACTCGAAATCTTAATTTTCACAAAAATGACCCGACGAGGCTCATTTCGAGCGACAAAATGGTTAAAATCATTAGAAATCCTTTTCTTACCCAAATAACTCCCTTTTTCGACCCACATCACGCTAATATACTAGTTAATGAAACAAATAAAACTAAAAAAATATTCAGGACATGACCAACCCGACGCCCACAAACCCACTGCCCGTGCGCAGACTGCAACCAGGACACGTGCTAGCCATAAAATTCATAAATAATTCATACCTTGAGCACATTGCTTCCATTTTGGACCTATGTGACCCTAACTCAATACGCTATCCCCTGAAATCAACCTTGACCACACAACCCACATAGAGTGACACCCCAAAAACTCTAATATCGCGCACAGACGACAAGCCAGAACACGTGCTGATAATAAAATTTGTAACTAATTCATTCTTTGACCAAATCGCTTCTCGTTTAGACCTACGTGATCCTACTCGATGGACTAACTATCTAGACCACCCTTGGACCTACCCTTAGCCCCATGAACCACCCATGACCAAAGCTTCACAAGAAAAGAATCAAATACGTTTTGAAAACTACGAAACATGCATGGATCTCAAACGTTATGCATAGATCTAAACAAATCACACACAATTCATGCATTGAACATTAAAAACAGTTTACTTTGGCTTAAATGGTGAGAAAAATAATCGATATTACATGCCTGGCTTGGAGAAAATTGAGATCTGCGAGTTACCGACGTAGAGGACACTCGATCGGGACCGGACCGCCTTTGAATCACCAAGATCTTTGAAATTTCGAAGGGGGCTGCTTGAGGGAGGAGGTGACGGCCAAGAGGGAGTGGAGGAGGCTAGGTTTGCAAACAAGTTGTGTTGAGAAATAATGGTAGTGTCAAAAATGACCCCTATGGCTTAATTAAGGAATTAAAAGGGTTTTTTACTATTCTATCCCTCAGTTAAGTTACCAAGTCAATCAAAACTCTACTCCATGATTTAAAACCTCTAATTTCGGAAATAAAGGCCTCCCTAAATTTTCAAATACATTAAAGTTCAATAAAACAGTCCGTATAGGCGAAAAACGGGTTCCCCTAAAAAATAATCATAAAAACCCCAATTCTTGGAAATTTGCTGCGTAAAAATAATATTTATTCTTAAAAATCTAAGGACTTAAAAATCTCAAATTATTTTCTTCTCGGCCGTCCCTAGTCTCGTCCACGCGTCCGTAACTCAACAGGTTGAAAACATGACATACATACCATACAATATAAAAATCATAATTAAATCACATTAAAATGTCATGTAATCATCTAAAATTATTTTCTCCCTAGTCATGTACTCATTTCTACGTATTCAGGAATTTCTAGGCGTTACAGCTGGTTTGTCCTTAACCAGCGTACCTGAATGCTCTGAGCTGGTTTTTCCTTGACCAACTTGAATCTGCTCCGATATGGTTTCTACATCCAACGTAGTAAGCTTCGTCCAGATCTTGTCACTTTGGTCTGATTGAAGTCTTTTATGAATTTTATTTTCTTGTCTATTTTTCATCACCAACACTTCTGAAATTTATCCTAACATTATCTCTCAAATCTCCATCGGGGCAAAAACCATCCCACTCCCATAAGTAGTGTATTGTTGTGCAGGTTTTTCAGGTTTTGTCCTGACCACCAGAGGAAGATCTTTCGATGCGCTCTTCTCTTCCACAGATGGTTTAGGATTCACCATCTTAGGCCTTTGTGTCCTCTGTTTCTTCTTGATTTCCAACAGAGGAATAGACACAGTAGATTCAGATTTAGATGGAGCTAGAACCAGTTTGCATTTTGCACCAGCTCCACATGTCTTCGCTGCACCTAGCGCCACCAAAGAACGTGTGTCCACGTCTGAGCTGGTCTCAGATTTCGATTTATCTGGAGCAGCTGAGCTCCCAGCTACCTGCTTCTTCTTCACCACCATCTTCTCCTTCTTCACAATTACTACCTTCTCCTTCACCATATTGTTCGTCAGCGACTGCAGACCATCAGCAGTGAATTTGTTTTCACCTGTTGTATCCCTCGATAGCTTGCTCACCTCACCAGCTTGGGGAGCAGCTTGGTTCTTCTTCATATAGGTGAGAACCGACTTATTGTTCAACACCTTGAGGGTATCAGTAGTTAGCGTGAGTTATCGCTAGTTGTTGGTGTTCAGCAGTGGTGACGTTAGAAGCTGTCGCTGAGTAGTTGTATTCAGCAGTTGTAGTGAGATCAGCAGTCGCTGAGCAGTAGAGAGTGCGCTAGCGTGTTTCAGCAGTGAGTGGTTCTTCGTCATCGTTTGGATTAGTTGAGACGAGAGCGTTTTTGATTAAGCGCTATGAGATTCAGCTATTGGTGTGTTATCGCGTATTAAGCTGTTGCGAGAGATCAGTTGTTGCGTAGTAATCAGCTGTTGGTTAGTGATCAGCAGTGGCTAGTGAGTGACGTGTTTTGTGGTGACGTGTCCATCTCTCTGTGCGACGTCATTTTGTTTAGTTATTCGATGTTTAGCGATAGGGCATAACTGATGCGAAATTTCAGCTTTTGGTTGGGAATATTAGTTGTGACGACTGAGTTTGTCGGTGGACCTGTTTCTCAGTAGTCAGTTGTGATTTTAAATAGGGGACTTAGCTGTTGTTCTCTATTATTGTTTCCCCGACACTTAGAAATATTTCCCGTGAACCTTATCTTGTCGCGATATCCTAGTTACTGTTCACAGAAATCTTCTTCGTTTCAATTGTCGTCGGTAGATAGCTCCGATGATAGTGAGAGTGGTAGCGTTGGACTCCTCTTGCTAAGACGCTTCGTTCTATATCTCTTTAGAAGGCTTTGGAGGAGCTGGAAGAGGATCGCAGGATCGCTAAGACATCTCCCTTCTCTAGTCTGTTAGAATAAGCATCGGATTTCGCAACCTATCCTAGCTTGTTGGTGTAAGTAAAGATTCTAACTTTAAGCTTTGCTAGAGCTTTCCGTTGAGTTAGGAAGGTAGATAAGGGGTGGTGGAGTGGTAGATCCCAGCTGCTGTTGTTTTATATTTTGGTCTTTGAGCAGTAGCTTGTGTTGGCTTAGCAGGTGGTGGATCTGTGTTGCTAGGACTTTCATTGTGGCAATCTGCATGTGGTAATTGTAGCTCATTAGTAGAGGTACGGATGTTGAGATTGTATTACGGCTTGGAATTGGCATGGATATTATGTGTTTGCTGTGTATGCATTGCTTGTTGTTTATGTGCTGGTTCAACTGTTGCATTGCATACGCATTGTCATTTCCTTTCAGCTGTTGTAGCCATGCCTTGTTGTGTTGCATCTGTTTTTACCAGGATGCGAGGGCGAGCGGCAATACAGCACTCTCATCTCCCTGTTGGGATCTGTTAGCCACCATGCGCCGAGTGGTTGACTACCACAGTTCATGGGTTCGGCAACGGCAGGTAGAGCTGTTCATGCATCTGGTATTCGGGTGTGGTGTAAAGATGAGTGGGTAATTCCCATATGCTTGTACACACACCGTGGCCACCTTTCCTTGCAGAATCTGTTGCCAGTTGATGAGCTGTGCTTGAGTTCCTTGGCTCCCTTCCTTGGTTGAAGCCTATGGCTGTTGTCCTGTTTCTCATGCATAGCATCTGCATTATATCTGTTGCTGTTCATAGCTGTTTTATAGTTTCTCTCCGTACTAGGGTTGACCCCGAGGTCCCTCTGGGGCTGTTGTGTTTGTTTGCCTGTTTGTTGTTCAGGTTTTCTAGGATTTGCAGCTGGTCGAGGTTTTGATCCAGCTGGGGTGCCCCAGGAGATGGTTAGAGTGTCCCAGTTATGTACAGTATTTATATGCAGAGGTATCACTGCGGGTGGGATGTCCCGGGTGATGCTTAGTCTTTTATAGTTAGTAGTTTGTCCGTGTTTCTGTTGTATTAAGCCGTTGGGCATTACTTGTATTTGACTGTTTGTATTGTTGTGGATTTATAAAACTGGGATTATTTTGAGTATCTTGTATTTTTAAATTATCTGTTTCAAATCCGTCAAGCCTAAGCGAAAATTTTAAGCCACCTTTTGCTATGCTTCCGCTAGTTTTGCGTGGTTTTACTCTGATGAGTGCCCGAGGCCTGACACGGATGCTGTGAACAAAGCGATGGACATCGAGGAGAGTCTAGTGTCTAGCCATACCCGAGATCGGTTGACTCCTACTAAGCGATCCTTTTTCGCAGCCCTGGGTGCCATTACCCCAACCTTACTTTGCTCCGCCGTCCTCGAGCCGTCGGAAGGTTAAACCAAGAGGAAGGAAGTTTAAGAGAACAAGTTCAGGTTCGGGTTCGTCTGGTTCGGATAGTTCTTGTGGATCATTGGTTTGTGATCAATGTGGTGGCAAGCATCCGAATTGGCAGTGTCGTGGGTTGCAAGGGACATGCCGTTTCTGTGGAAGTTGAGCACTATATTAGGATGTGTCCTGTCAAAGGACAACGTTCTGACCTATGGTAGCAGGGTCCTTCCGAAGGTTCTTCTTAATCTCAGGAGATCAGGCGACTGATTGGCCGGAGGAATGATGGTAAGTAATTGTTTCGTTCTTGGTATATCTTACATGAGTTTTGTTGTGACACGAGAACATCGCACCCATACATTTCTATTTTGACTTGCCTGCATGTGGGTTGAGTGAGCCCCACCTGGTTTGTGTAATGTGGTGTCTAGTGATACTCCTCCTAGTGTGGGGTTGTTATCCCGTGAGTAGTGTTGAACCATGTTAGTGAGTTTCTGAATAAGTGCTGGTGAGGGAGCTGTTGCTTTGGTAATGTAGCTTGCGAGACCCGAAAGATTATTTGATTAATTAAGTTAATTAATCGGGTTCAGTATAGACTAGATTTGGCATGTACAGATCTGGGATGGACCATATTTGAGCTGGTATACATGGTGAACGTATCGGGTCTATATGTATATTAGAAACAACTCTGGTATGTTGGAGAGTTCTGTGGGAACGTGATCAGATTTGAGAATTGGTGGTGAAATCTGGTTACCGCAAGGCATTCTGGGCACGCTAGTTGAATATCCTGTGCGGGTAGCGAAGCGACGTCGTTTGGGAAAAACCAGATATGAGGTGTGTTGTTTCTAGTATTGTGCGGACTGGCACAGATTGTGGTTTTGGTGTAGACCGGCACGGTTCATGGTTTTCAGATTTGACTGGTCTGCGTGTGTGAGATCTGAGTGTTCTGGTTTGGAGCGACGCGATGCCGTTTAGCGAGACACATGTATGACTAGTTGGATAGTTGTACGATGTCGTTTAGAAGAACCCACTGAGATGTGAGATCTGGATTGTGGTGCAACACCGTTTTGAGAAATCAAATCTGTTGCGAGCTGGTCGCTATGAGCATGTTCTTGTGCGACGTCGATTGGTAGTAGCGTGCTAGTTTAGCGTATGGTCCAGATCTGGAGTGGTACTCAGATCTGAGTTGGTATCAACTGTGAGTTCTGTTTTGTCGGTGGCTATTGTTCATCAGATTTGGGGAGATTTAAGTTATATTTATTGACTTTGCCTGTGGTCTCTCAATTATTTCCCAACACTTATAATATATCCTCTCCCGACATCGAACTCTCTTCTGTCGCGATACCCTAGTTACTGTTCATCGAACCTTATCTTCTCCCATTATTGACGGTAGAAGACTCTGATTGGAGCAAGATTGGTAGCGTTGAGTTCCCCTTGTTGAGAGACTTCAATTACTACCTCTTTCGAAGGCTTGGATTAAGTTGGAAGAAGAACGCGAAGAAGCTATAGACCGTCGTTGTTCGTAGTCTGACAGATTTGGTTCTTCTGTTTAGGTAGTGCTTCGAGTAAGTACTAGGTTCTACCTTGCGATGTATTTAGAGCTAGTTGTTGTGCTAGAAAGGTAGATTAGAGATGGGTTGAGCTGTAGATCCCAGTTCGTAGTTCTGTGCTACTGTCCCTGAGTATTGTCGTTGTTGTTGGCTTAGCAGGTTTCAGATTTGAGTTACTCGGGACTCTTGTTGTGGTAATTGTAGCTCAGAAACTGAAGGTACGGATTTGAGTTTGTTTATAGCTTTCGGATTTGGCATGGATATAGGTGTATTCCTGCTGGTATTGCATGTATTGTGTGTTGCTGTATCATTGTTTCTTACTGCTAGTCTCTGTGATGATTATTGTAAGCTGTTGCATTGGCATCCGCATTTTCCATGCTTGAGCTAATATCTGTTAGCCGTTGTTGTTGTGCTAACCTGTATGTACCAGGAGCTGTTGTTGAGGACGAGCGGAAATACCGTGCTCCTCATCTCCCTGCTGGGTTATCTGTTAGCCGATATGAGACGAGTGGATAGCTACCACGCTCTCATGAGCTTTGGCAACAGCATGTTGAGTGATCTGTTTATGCTCTGGTACTGTGTGTTGAGACGAGTGGATAGCTAGCCCACGCTCTCACATACTCCGTGGCTACTAGCTTTGTTCGATCTGTTGACAGCTGCTGAGTTGGTTCTTGAGCTCCTTTGACTCCCTGTTCGGTTGTAGTCCTTCGTTCTTGCATTCTTCTATGTCATGCATAGGACGTGCATTTATATCTGTTGCTACGTATTTGCTGTTTATATTGCTCTCCGTACTCGGGATTAACCCAGTGTCCCTCTGGGCCTGGTTGTTTTGTTTGCCTGTGTGTTGTTCAGGTTACCGTGGTTTCTCAGCTGGTCGTGGAGATGATTCAGATGATGGTGCCCTAGGAGGTGGATAGAGTGTCCCAATATTATATATAAGTATCAATGTATTTTTAAATTATGTTTTCTAAGTCAGGACAAAACGAAAAATTTTAGCCACTTTTAAATGCTTTCGCGGTTGTTTATTGCATGGTTAATCTCTTATTTGTGCACCAGGCCTGACATTTTTGGTATTAGAACTTAAACTGAGATAAGATCGAATTCTTTTGATCACACTTGAGTCTAGGCACATTGTTGCTTGTTGCATGTGCTTGACTATGTGATATATTTGCTGTGTGATCTTACTATATTAGTGTTTACCTAGATGCCGCCTAGACGTAGGGGTTGAGCTACCAGGCAGATCCCGACTGAATCTGAGGGTCAGAACGAGGAGATGGAGCGTAGTGTTCCTGGTCATAGGCGCGCTAGGCAGGTTGACGATGAGGTAGATGTTTTGGCAACCCATGTGGATGAGATGGAACTGATTATGGCGAGGTTTCAACGTATGAATCCTCAGAATTTCGATGGAGATGAGAGTAGTTCCGATGCTGAGTCCTGGCTGCAATATATTACCGGACTGTTTGATAGAGTGCGCTATGATGATGAGCGCATACTGACTTTGGCGAGCTTCCAGCTGAGGAAGAATGTAGAGCAATGGTGGAGAGGTGCTTCACGTAAAAAAACTTGGGACAGTTTTTGTACTGCGTTTTCGTCAGGAATATGTTCCGGAGTCCTATGTGAATTCCCTGGAGCGAGAGTTTGATAACTTGGTTCAGGGAACCATGTCGGTGGGAGAGTATGCTTGAAGGTTTTCTTCTCTTATTGCCTTTGTTCCGCATGTGTCTGGCCGCGAGAGGACGAAGAGAAACAATTTTCTGGAAGGGATGAATGAGGATCTTTATTCCTTGGTTTTGGCTGGTTCACCTACCAGTTATGCTGATGTGGTGGACAAGGCTATGGACAACGAGGAAGGGTTGAGGAACTGCAGGTCTCGAGTTCAGCAGTTATGCTGATGTGGTGGACAAGGCTATGGACAACGAGGAAGGGTTGAGGAACTGCAGGTCTCGAGTTCAGCCTCAAACTGTACAAGGTACACTTCCCAATATTCCAGGGGCGCAACCTTCCCAACCTTCTCAACCATTTCAGCAACCCCAGCGTCAGCGCAACAATCTGTACGCTTAGCACCCATGGCCATCAGTTCAAGAAGAAGCAGGGTTCTAGTTCTTCTGGTTTGGGTAGTTTGAGCAGCGGTAGTAGCCCTAGGTCTATATTTTGTGGTCAGTGTGGAGGCAAACACCCTACAACGCAGTGCGTGGGAGTTCAGGGTGCTTGCAATAATTGTGGGCAGTATGGAAATTTTGCGAGAGTATGTCCATTGGTTGGATCTCAGCACACCGCAGCCCCACCTCATGACCGTTCTGGTGGGTCATCTCGGGGTCGTTCTTTCCCTGTTCAGAAGCAGAGGGTGGGGGAAGCTCAGCATAGGCCGTTCCAACAGCCTAGTCCTTCGCGTTTTGGACAGTCTTCCCAGCCCCAGTTCACAGTACCTTAGCATGCCAGGTGAATGCCATGACACGGGAGCAAGCGGAGGGCATGCCAGGAGAAGTGATCGCAGGTACTTGTACTGTTTTTGATTTTCCAGCACGTGTATTGTTTGATACTGGAGCATCACATTCGTTTTTAGATGATGCATTTGTGGTTGAGCATGGTTTGGATACAACTTGTTTACGTAATGTTGTTTCTGTTGCGACTCCTGCCGGCGCGAGCCTGTTCTCCGAAGAGATTTTGTTGAATGACATTCTTATGTTTGGTGAGAACGTGTTGGTGGCGAACCTGATTTGAATAGTGATGTGGGATTTCGATTGCATAGTAGGAATGGGCGTGTTGTCTAGTTCTAGGGCCATCGTGGATTGTTTCCATGGCGTTGTGCGTTTTCGGCCCAGTTTGGCGAGAAGTGGAACTTCTACAGCCACGATTCCCAATCAAAGATTCCATTGATCTCTGTCATGGAGATGTTTGGATTATTGTCGTTGAACAATGTCGGGTTTATGATCTATGTTTTAGACGCATCCTTTTTGTCGTGTGTGGGGATAGGTGACATCCGTGTTGCTCGTGATTTCCCGGACCTGTTTCTTGAGGTGATTCCTGGTTTTCCTCCGAGAAGGGAGATCGACTTTAGCATTGAGTTGGTGCCTGGCACAGCTCCTATCTCGGGTACTCCACATCCTTTAGCACCAGCCGAGTTGAGGGAGCTCAAGGTACGGCTTAGTGATTTGCTGGAGAAAAGGTTTCATTAGATCGAACATGTCGTCATGGGGAGCTCCTATCTGTTTGTGAAGAAGAAGGATGGTTCGATGAGGATGTGCATCGACTTTCGGAAACTGAATAAGGCTACTGTGAAGAATAAGTACCCTTTACCGAGGATCGATGATTTGTTTGATCAGCTTCAGGGTTCAGCTGTGTTTTCTAAGATCGATCTACGCTCGGGGTACCATCAGTTGCACATTCGAGAGGAAGATGTTGCGAAAATTGCGTTTCGTACGAGATATGGGCATTATTAGTTTTTGGTTATGCCTTTTGGTTTGACGAATGCCCCTACAGGTTTCATGGATTTAATGAATCGAGTCTTTCGAGAATTCATCGATCAGTTTGTGATTGTGTTCATCGATGATATTTGGTGTACTCGAAGACTCCGATGTAGCATAAAGAGCATTTGAGGTTGGTTCTCCAAACACTTCGAGACTCGCAGCTGTATGCTATGTTCTCCAAATGCTAGTTTTCTTTATACAGAGTGGTATTTCTGGGTCATATCATGTGAGGCTCTCTGCTCACAATTATCTTCTAATCTCATCATGTGGGCGATTAATTAAACTAACAAGTTTAATTTGTCTAATCTAGTAGTATTTTTTATTTTTTTTATATGCGCAAGAGCTGGTCACGTAAAATTGTTCAGAACACTATTCATTGTCCAAAAGCTGGTGTTATATTATACGACAACTGTACAATGTCTATCATTATTACCTCTACTGATTACAACATCTAATCAGTACTATCAAACCCGATTTTGTGTTACTACCATTAAACATGTCAAGACTAAACCAGCAGCAAATCTCTAGTACTTTTTAGTCTTCGCCCTTTACTTCGGTAATCAGCTCTCACTACCCTTGTCCCTTCAATTCAGCTCTCTCTTCTCCCAGTTGTCATGCACACATAAAAAACACAACAACAGATGGATAACTCCGGTGAGAACATTTCTCAGTATAATTCAACAAGTATAAATAATAGCAATAAAACACATAACAGTCTTTCAACTGAAATAAAATGCAATGCATGATTCTATCTCATCTCTTCAGGCCCAGAATTGATTCCATTTCAGTTCGATGCCATCAAGATTTGTATACGATCTTGACATGAATATTCATCTATCGAAACCATCTACGGCTTTGAAAATCAGGCCAACTCCGTCCTGGGCATTAGAATCAATTCAATTCTCTTCGATATGCAATCTCATGCAAATATAAAAGATCCACTACCTGTGATGGATCGACACATACAAAATTCAAGTTCTAAATCAAGAACAGTAATCAACATGTATGTGATTTCATCGGGATACTCAAGAAAACTCATTCTTGAGTAATCTAATCCCTGACTCTACTGTCAAATTATACCTTCGTATTCTCTGTTTTGAAAACACTTCACTTATTGTTTTCAAACTCTGTTTCAACACTTTCCGGGAACTTCACAGAATCACAGTTCAATATCAATATTCGCGGTGTTTCCAGTATTCGAATTCAATCTTATTTATAAGTGAAAGTCTCTGGTTCTGGTGGAATTTCCAACGCAATCGGTATGAATTCCACGTGTCATGCGAGTATTGATTTCCCAGATCAGGATATACTCACACCGCTTCGAAGGCAGATTCAATTTCATACATATCGATTAACAGATTCCTCAACTGTTATCAGTCGCCGTTCAATGGTTGTCATATAAGAAATCCTACGATTGGATTAATTCTCTCGAATCCTCGCCTGCTGATCGCTAAAATCAATCGAGGAGATCAGCAGAAGTCTATTAGCAGGTGCCTTCTTTTCCTCTCGTTAAAATCAGCACAAGAAATCATATGTTGTCTTCGAAATTACAATCTCGAAACGATACCGTTCCAACTAAACGAAACGACGCCGCATCGTTTTACCAGCAGGCAACAATATCTCTTGCAAAGAACCAGATGCTGGTTTTCGAATTCCCTTGAAAACCCATCAGCAGCTGGTTACACAAAAATTACTCAAAACGACGACGCGTCAACTAATCTAGACGACTCCGTACTAGATATGCCACACCGCTACCAACTGCTGGTCAATCAGCAGGCATCCATCCTTCACAATGATTCAAAACCAGCAGTTGCACTTAACCAAACGACGTCGCTGCGCCTACAACAACCAGCAGTTGCACAAAGGAAACTCCTGCTGCTGGTTTCTACATGCAAAATAGTACTCGCCACGCGTCACTCCCTCGTGGATCCTTTCAATTGTGCGCGCCAACCACCAGCAGCAACCATCTCAAATAAAACGCAACTGTCGAAACTAGTAGTCAACACTCAAAAATGTTGACTAACACGTGTCACTTCCTCGGTCTGTCTCGCGCTACCTGCAAAATCGACCAGCAGCAACACGACTAAAACCAGCAGGTATATAAGAAAACTGCTGCAATATTAATCAACACGTGGCATTTCTGCATTAACCCTTGTATTAGCACGTTTGCTGCCAGCAGCAATTCTTCCCAACAAAACTACTACCATTGACTCTCGTTGACTTCGTTACTATGGACTGCTGCCGACCGATTTCTTTAATTCGCTTCGTCTAATTCCAACACTTAGCGGAATTCAACGGTATAAAAAAAATCCTCAACACACACAACACTTCCACAAGAAATCCGATATCATCAGTTACCCTTCATCAAAATCTATCATTTGAAAATCTGGAAATCTCGGAATTACTAATTCTCTTCTTAATTATTTTGGGCATTACATATCATTTCAGCTGCAGGTATATCTGTTGATCCCAGTAAGGTAGAGGCTGTTGTGAACTGAGAACGTCCCAAGAATGTTTCAGAGATTCGTAGCTTTTTGGGATTGGCTAGCTATTATCTCCTTCATTGAGGGATTCTCTAGTATAGCTAAGCCTATGACGCAGTTGACCCAGAAAGACAAGAGAGTTATTTGGACGGAGCAATGCGAGAACAGTTTCCAATTGCTCAAAGAGAAGCTAACTTCAGCACCTGTGTTGGCCTTGCCTTCAGGTTCCGGTGGTTTTGTGGTTTGTTTGGATGATTCCCTTAATGGATTGGATTGTGAGTTGATGCAGAATGGTCGAGTCATTTCATATGCTTCTCGTTAGTTGAAACAGCATGAGACTGGATACCCAGTTCATGATTTGGAGTTGGCAGCCGTGGTCTTTGCCTTGAAGATTTGGCACCACTATGTGTACGAAGAATAGTTTGTGGTGTATACGGACCACAAGAGTCTTTAGTATCTTTTCTCTCAGTCAGATTTGAATATGATACAGCGTAGATGGATGGATATGCTTAAGGATTTTGATTGTGAGATTCAGTATCAGCCTGGGAAAGTGAATGTAGTTGCTGATGCATTGAGCAGGAAAGCTCAAGTGTCGATGCTTGCATCGTTGTCTATCTCGAAGGTTCATGAGCATCTAAGCACTACTGGTTGGCGTATTTACACAGGTGATTATTATGTTGTGGTGTCATCTTTTCAAGTTGAGCCACAGATTGTTTCGAGTATTAGAGTAGCTCAGAGAACAGATCCATCTATCCATGAGTTGAAATTGAAGGCTAGAGCTGGATAGTTGAAAGATTATTCTGTCTCATCTGATGGTTGTTTGAGATTTCGTGGTAGGTTGGTAGTGCCAAATCTGGTTGATTTGAAGGAGGAGATCTTGAGGGAAGCTCTTTGTAGTAGACATACTGTCCATCCTGGTGTAAGGAAGATGTACCATGCCTTGAAGCCGCACTATTGGTGGGCAGGTTTGAAGAGCGATGTTACTGGTTTTGTCACTCACTGTCTGAATTGTCAGCAAGTTAAGACAGAAAGGATGAGACCTGGTGGTTTATTGCAGAGTTTAGAGGTGCCCCAATGGAATTGGGAGCATGTAGCTACGGATTTTGTTACCGATTTGCCTCGTTCCAGCCGTGGTTGTGATGCAATCTGGGTTGTAATAGACAGACTTTCAAAGTCAGCTCACTTCATTCCCTACAGTATGACGCATTCTTTGAAGAAGATGGCTAAGTTGTACATAGATTTCGTCGCGAGTTTGCATGATGTGCCTGTATCCAGTGTTTCAGATCAAGATCCGAGGTTTAATTCCAGATTTTGGAAGAGTTTGCAAACATCTTTGGGCACCAGATTGGCTATGAGTACAGCTTATCCCCCAAACCGATGGTTAAGCTGAGATAACGATTCAGACCTTGGAGGATATGTTGCGAGCTGTTCTTATGGATTATAGTGGTGGCTGGCAAGATTCGTTGTCGTTTGTAGAATTTTCTTACAATAACAGCTACCAAGTAACAATTGGAATGACATAATTCGAAGCGGTGTATGGTAGGAAGTGCAGATCGCCAATCTGTTGGGAAGAAGTGGGGGAGAAGCAGCTTTCTTCTCCAGAATTTGTGCAGCAGATGAGAGATCAAGTGGATCTGATTAGGCAACGTATGAAAGCTGCACAAGATCACCAAGATAGTTATGCGAACAGAAGGCGTAGGCCTTTGGAATTTCAAGTTGGTGATCAAGTATTCTTGAAAGTTTCTCCTTTCAGAAGTGTTATGAGATTTGGGCACAAGGAAAAGTTAACTCCTCGTTATGTTGGAACTTATGAGATTGTGGAGAGGATCAGTCCTTTGGCTTATCGATTGTTGTTTCCACCAGATCTTTCCTTATTTCATGATGTGTTTCATGTGTCTATGTTGAGGAAGTATGAGCCAGATCCTTCTCATGTGTTGAGAACTGACGAGGTGGAGCTGGATCGAACTTTGAATTATGTTGAATACCCCTTGCAGATTCTGGACAGGAAGGAGAAACAACTCAGGAACAAGACCATTCCTTTAGTTATGGTCCAATGGAGCAAGCATGGTAGAGAAGAAGCTACGTGGGAGTTAGAGGAGAAAATGCAGTGTGAAGTGGCCTCATCTTTTTTGAGTAGATATTGCATTAACTCCAGTAGCTATTTTTCTTGTTGTTTTGCCCAATTATCTTGAACTCTTGGTTAGTAGCATCTGTTGCGTGTTAGAAGTGCTGTTGGTTATTCTGTTTAGGTTTTGTTCAGTTGTCGTTAGATTTCGAGGACGAGATCTTATTTTCAGTGGGGGAGGAATGTGAGATCCGAAAGATTATTGGATTAATTAAGTTAATTAATCGGGTTTAGTATGGACCAAATTTGGCATGGACAGATCTGGGATGGACCAGCTTTGAGCTGGTATTCTTGGTGAACGTATCGGGTCTGTATGTATATTAGAAACAGCTCTGGAATGTTGGAGAGTTTTGTGGGAACGTGATCAGATTTGAGAATTTTGGTGAAAT
Organism: Dorcoceras hygrometricum; assembly: GCA_001598015.1. NCBI lineage: Eukaryota > Viridiplantae > Streptophyta > Magnoliopsida > Lamiales > Gesneriaceae > Dorcoceras > Dorcoceras hygrometricum. The sequence goes on from KV008050.1 coordinate 114,410, forward strand.
GTGGTTATCGCAATGGGCACGCTAGTTGAATATTCTGTGCGGGTAGCGAAGCGACATCATTTGGGAAAGACCAGATATGAGGTGCGTTGTTGCTAGTATTGTGCAGACCAGCCAGGTTTGTGGTTTTGGTGTAGACCGGCGCGGTTCATGGTTTTCAAATTTGGCTGGTCTACGTGCGTGAGATCTGAGTGTTCTGGTTTGGAGCGATGCAATGCCGTTTAGCGAGACACGTGTATGAACTAGTTGGATTGTTGTACAATGTCGTTTAGAAGAACCAGCTGAGATGTGAGATCTGGATTGTGGAGTGATTCCGTTTTGTGAAATCAAATCTGTTGCGAGCTGGTCGCTATGAGCGTGTTCTTGTGCGACGTCGTTTGGTAGTAGCACGCTGGTTTAGCGTATGGTCTGGATCTGAGTGGTACTCAGATCTGAGTTGGTATCAGCTGTGAGTTTTGTTTTGTCGGTGGCTACTGTTCATCAGATTTGGGGAGATTTAAGTTATATTTATTGACTTTGACTGTGGTCTCGCAATTATTTCCCAACACTTAGAATATATCCTCTCCCGACATCGAACTCTCTTCTGTCGCGATACCCTAGTTACTGTTCATCGAACCTTATCTTCTCCGATTGCCAGAGGTAGAAGAATCTGATTGGAGCAAGATTGGTAACATTGAATTCCCCTTGTTGAGACGCTTCCATTACTACCTATTTCGAAGGCTTGGGTTAAGTTGGAAGAAGAACGCGAAGAAGCTACAAAGGGTCGTTGTTCGTAGTCTGATAGATTTGGTTCTTCTGTTCAGGTAGTGCTTAGAGTAAGTACTAGGTTCTACCTTGTGATGTATTTAGAGCTAGTTGTTGTGCTAGAAAGGTAGATTATAGATGGGTTGAGCTGTAGATCCCAGTTCGTAGTTCTGTGCTACTGTCCCTGCGTATTGTCGTTGTTGTTGGCTTAGCAGGTTTCAGATTTGAGTTACTCGGGACTCTTGTTGTGGTAATTGTAGCTCAGAAACTGAAGTTACGGATTTGAGCTTGTTTATAGCTTTCGGATTTGGCATGGATATAGGTGTTTGCCTGCTGGTATTGCGTGTATTGTGTGTTGCTGTATCATTGTTTCTTACTGCTAGTCTCTGTGCTGATTATTGTAAGTTGTTGCATTGGCATACACGCATTTTCCACGCTTGAGCTCATATCTGTTAGCCGTTGTTGTTGTTGTGCTAACCCGTATGTACCAGGTGCTCTTGTTGAGGATGAGCGGCAGTACCGTGCTCCTCATCTCCCTGTTGGATTATCTGTTAGCCGCTATGAGATGAGTGGATAGCTACCACGCTCTCATGAGCTTTGGAAACAGCAGGTTGAGTGATTTGTTTATGCTCTGGTACCGTGTGTTGAGACGAGTGGATAGCTACCACGCTCTCATATGCTCCGTGGCCACTATCTTTGTTTGATTTGTTGACAGCTGTTGAGCTGACTGCTGTCTCATGCATAGCACATGCATTTATATCTGTTGTCTATCTATTTGCTGTTTATATTGCTCTCGTACTGGGGTTTGACCCCGTGTCCCTCTGGGGCTGGTTGTTTGTTTGCCTGTGTGTTGTTCAGGTTACCGTGGTTTCTCAGCTTGTCTTTGGAGATGATTCAGTTGGTGGTGCCCTAGGAGGTGGATAGAGTGTCCCAATTATATATATTATATATATATATATATATTAGGCAGTAGAGTCATCGTCGGGGAATTTCCCGAGGATGTGATGTTCTATTGCTAATTTGAGAATTATGTCTGGGAGTCACTCGATGCTTGTAATTGTTATTGTATCTTCTATTGTTGGTTTTCGGTTGTTGTAAAACCAGTATTTGAGTATGTATTTTTAAATTATGTTTAGTCAGGCCAAAGCGAAAAATTTTAGCCACTTTAAATGCTTCCGCGGTTGTTTATTGCGTGGTTAATCTTTGATTTGTGCACCAGGCCTGACATAGCTTCTCGCTAATTGAGGTTTGAGGGTGGTTGTTTCCTGTTTGGGATCCGGTTCCCTGAGCTTTGATTGAAGTTGGTGACCCCCTTCCCTATCGTTCGAGAATAATGTGTTGGAAATTGAGATTTCCTCGATTTCCTCTGAGCCTTCAGTACGGCATATGTCTTCTTAGATCCTTGTTCAACTAGTGGAGTTGTTGTATCTTGGACACCATTGATTTCCCCTCTGTTTGTATCTCAAACCATTGAGCTGATCTAGAGTCCCATTGATCGCTTCAACTCCTAAGTTAGCTTTACCCTGGGTATCGACGGATTGTTGTGTGGTAACCCATTTCCATTTTCTAGAAGTTCGAATTGTGTGTTGCTGTACACGGGAGATGCATGGTTTTCGTCTCGTTAGTGCGACCTCACTAGGTTAGATATCCCGTCCCTGTTTCAGTTTTGGGCAGCCGTCGTGTTTACCCTAGAGGGGAGATTCCAGCATTTTAAGGTGGAGAGTAGTTGGTGATTTGCCACGGACCCTATAAGGTAAAGTGTATCTTCACCCAACCCAATTATCCAGCGAGACAGTGCTTTGGAGGAAGTTGATTTAGGACTTCATATGCAAATTCCGTACCAACTTGGACGGATGAAGGTTGCTGCTGATGCTTTGCTCGGGAGTTGGAGTTATGGTTAAAGAGATATCTTAGGTAGTTCATCTTTGCCTGCGTTAAGACGTGTTCTATAGAGTAAGTGGTGGACTTGCCCGTCGATCAGGTGGTGAGGTTTCATGGTTTTTCCAGTGTTACTAGTGTTCAGCAGAGACACTATGCGTATTTTAAGTACGGGAAGTGCTTGTAGCCAGTTTCAAGTATCGATTGGCCAGGAGTTTAGTGTCTTCCCCACTTGACCAGATGGCTAATCTGGGCTAACCATGCAGGATTCTGGAAGATGTACTACGAGCAGCGGCGATGATGGTTGATGGTGATCAACAGGGATTTCATGCCTTGTGAGAGTTTCTATAATGCTTTTACTGACAAGTGATGTTAAGTATCCATTCCTTTGAATTTTTCACCATATGAGAAGGACTAGAAGAATTTGCTTTGGATCCAGGACGAAGATGGTGCGGGATCCCCATTCCAGTTTGCGTTTAAGGTATGAGTCCTTGGAATTTCAGACTGACGCTTGTGTATTTCTTGTGAGTTTCTCCGTCTAGTCGTGGTAGACTTGTGCTCGAGAGACAAACTAGCTCCTAAATTCTTCAACCCTTAAGAAAGTTTATGGAACAATTGGACCATTGGCGTGCAGTTGTGAGTGCCGGCTGAGTTGTTGTGGATACATGGTGTGTTTCATATGTCTAGCCGAAGAAATGCGAACCATATCCTTCTTTTGTGTTGAGGCTAATGGAGTGGAGCTAGACTAGATCGTAAGATGTTATGATGAAACGTGAGATTATTATACCGAAAAGAGGAATGGTAGAGGAATAAGGCCACGCCTGGTGTATTGGAGATTGTAATGGAACAATTGAGAGGTAAATTAAATGTATTAAGGTACGGAAGTGGAAAATGAACACGAGGTGCTAGGAAAGGTGGACCTTAAATAAGACCACGGCATCGAAATTTATAATGCTGTGACATGTGCTTTATTCGAGATAAACGAATGCACCCCAAGTGGACAATACATGATTTCTGAACTGTGGAACTGCGAGGAAGGAGAAGATCTCACCCTGGGTGGTGGTGTAGTATAATAGACTTGAGCGACAAGACGCTACACGAGAAGCAGAAGCTGAGGTGAATGGAGAGTGCATTCATACACGTGGAACGCTAATTTCTCTCCTGTATTCTATTCGGTTTGAGTTTTATTTCCCATCCTGTTCATAGCCTTGTTGTGCGCTTTGGGATGATATCTCTATAGGAGTAGCGTAAATTATTAAAGGTTCAATCGTAATCTGAGTACAGATTAGAGATGTACTGAGCACCATGAGTGTAGCATTTAGATTATGTTTGTTGTACCGCAACGTTTGATGATTCTAGATTAGGCTTTCGCTGATAGAAAATTCCAGGTGAAGACTAGAGCTATTCATAGATATCAGATCGGGCGAGATCTGTTTGTGAATTCGGTTTTTGGCTAAGGTGAGTCGTAGCAGCCAGCTATGTCGAGGACCGTTCAATTTTGAGTACGAAGGTGGAGAGCATGTGAGGGATGTGGTTAACCAAGATTAGTAGTTTAAATCTGTGTAAGATCATATTAATCCTCCCAGATTTATCCAACTTAGAGAGCTATCACGTTTCACGTTACGATGATAGCGTAAATAGCTTTGGGTTTAAGAGTTGTGATCTAATATGCCTTGGTGCGAATCGTTAGATGGTGAATAATCATATCTGGATGAGGATTTGCTAAGGGAGACGTGAATTGTAGTGTTTTAACTGGAAAGAATTTGGTCTAAGATGTTGAGGGCATTCGGATTTGACATAGAACGGATCAGGCGTGAGTTGTTGGTAGTTATCGGGTGGTTTGGAACGACCTGGGTAGATCATATCCGGGTGTGATATGTTTTTGTTTTGCGCGAGAATCGAGTGTCTACTGGGGATTGGTTCCGGAAGATATCAGATTTTAGGCGAACCGCTTGGAGATAATCAACCATTTAGAATTTCCGGTGAACGTAAGTTGGGATCATTTGGTGGTATTCTGGAGATTCTTTACATGCTGTTGTCAGGCCTCGTGCACTCATCAGAGTAAAACCACACAAAACTAGCGGAAGCATAGCAAAAAGTGGCTTAAAATTTTCGCTTAGGGCTGACGGATTAAAAACAGATAATTTAAAATACACAATACTAAAAATATCCCAGTTTTATAAATCCACAACAGCACCAACAGTCAAGTACAACAACTGCCCAGCGGCTGAATACAACACAAGTACTGATAGACTGCAAGCTATATAGAGCTAAGCATCACTCGGGACATCCCACTCGTAGTGATACCAGTGCATATAAATACTATAGATAACTGGGACACTCTAACCACCTCCTGGGGCACCACCAGCTAGATCAAAACCTCGACCAGCTGCAAATCCTAGAAGACCTGAACACAACAACAGGCAACAACGAAACAAGACCCAGAGGGACAAAGGGGTCAAACCCCAGTACGGAGAGCAACTATAAAACAGCAATAGACAGCAACAGATAAAATGCAGATGCCATGCATGAGAACAGAACAACAGCTGAAGGCTTCAACCTCAACATGGAGCCAAAGAACTCAAAGCATAGCTCACAGCTGACAACAGATTCTTCAAGGAATAGTGACCACGGTGTGTGTACAAGCATATGGGAATTACCCATCGTCTTTAACACCACACCCCAATATCCAGATGCATCAACAGCTCTACCTGCCGTTTTCTTCAAGGAATAGTGACCACGGTGTGTGTACAAGCATATGGGAATTACCCACTCGTCTTTACACCACACCCGAATATCAGATGCATCAACAGCTCTACCTGCCGTTGCCCAAGCCATGAACTGTGGTAGTTAACCACTCGGCGCATGGTGGCTAACAGATCCCAGCAGGAGATGAGAGTGCGGTATTGCCGCTCGCCCTCGCATCCTGGTACGTAACAGAACAGCACAACAAGGCAAGGCTACAACAGCTGAAATGGAAATGACAATGCGTATGCAATGCAACAGCTGAACCAACACATAAACAACAAGGCAATGCATACACAGAAATCACGCATAATACCCATGCCAGATCCACGCTGTAAAATAAGCTCAACATCCGTACCTTAATTTCTGAATTATACCTAGCACACGCAGATTGCCACAATGAAATTCCTAGCAACGCAGATCCACCAGCGCTAGATCTACCTTTCCATCACCACAAAAAGCTCTAATCAAAGCATAAAGGTAGAATCTTTACTTACCCCAAAAAGCTAGGATAGGATTCGAAATCCGACGCTTATGGTAACAGACTAGAGAAGGGATATGTCTCTGCGATCCTCTTCCAACTCCTCCGCTGCCTACGAAAAGGGTATGAGACGAAACGCCTTAGCAAGAGGAGTCCAACGCCACCACTCTCGCTCTCGTCGGAGCTATCTACCGACGACAATAGAAACGAAGAAGATTACTGTGAACAGTAACTAGGGTATCGCGACAAGATAAGGTTCACGGGAAATATTTCTAAGTGTTGGGGAAACAATAATTGAACGCAAAGACCATGTCCTCTATTTAAACATACAACTGATCGAACTGAACAACATATCCACCGACAACTTCCGCTAACGCAGCTGATACATCGCTTACAACTAAATCCCACAACAGATATGTCGCTACGCTAAACAGCGATCACTTAACCAAACGATGTCACTGAGACTACAGTTGGACTCGTCAATCGCTATCCACTGCTGATCGCTAACCAACATCTGATCCCTCCAACAACAGCTGAATACGCGCATAACCCAGCAGCTGAGTCTCCTAGCGCTAAACCAAAACGCTGTCTTCTCAACTAATCCAAACGACGTAGTTTGGCTAACCGCAAAGGATCACGCAAACACGCAACAGCTGAAATCCAACATCTGAAATCTAACGAAGTGCTGCTACTCCAACTGATTCCTACCGCTACAGCTGATACACACATCTGAATCAGATGTCACCAACGGCTGACCCAACAGCTGATACTCAAACAGACGTCCTCCACGCAACATCTGATATCTTTCCAACCGCTGATTCTAACACTAAACGACATCCGATGGCTACACCAAGCACATCGACCATCAGCTGGTCCAAACCCAACCAACATCTAAACGGCAAAATGTTCGTGTCTCACATCTCTCCCCCACTAAAACACGATTTCTTCCTCGAAATCAACAAGGCCAAACAACTCAACTGAACCCAAGAGTTCAAGATAACTGAGCAAACAACTACTGAAATCTGATGCAACACTCACGCAAACAAATGCAGCCATTCACATTGCATCTTATCTTCCAGTTCCCAAGTAGCTTCCTCTCTACCTTGTTTGCTCCACTGAACTATCACTAAAGGAATGGTCTTATTCCTCAGCTGTTTCTCTTTTCTGTCCAAAATCTGGAAGGGATATTCAACGTAACTCAACGTCTGATCAAGCTCTACCTCGTCTGTTCTCAACACGTGTGAGGGATCTGGCTCATACTTCCTCAACATGGAAACATTAAAGACATCATGTAGAGAAGATAATTATGCTGGCAACAACAGCCGATACGCTAAAGGGCCAATCCTCTCAACAATCTCAGAGGTCCAAGGTAACGAGGGGCTAACTTTCCCTTGTGACCAAAGCGCATAATAAGGAGAAACTTTAAGGAACACCTGATCACCAACCTGAAACTCTAAAGGCCTATGCCTCTTATTCGCATAACTGGCTTGGCGATCCTGGGCAGCTTTCATCCGCTGACGAATTAGATCCACATGATCCTTCATCTGCTGCACAAAATCTGGGGAAGACAGCTGCTTCTCCCCCACTTCTTCCCAACACACAGGCGATCTTCACTTCCTGCCATACAAAGCCTCAAACGGCGCCATGCCAATTGTCACTTGATAGATGTTATTGT
>KV008050.1:129362-146642 GCA_001598015.1 Dorcoceras hygrometricum
AGATATGGTTTTCTCCTTGAAGATGATCAAGGTGATCAAGTTGTTGGATGTGATCCAAGGACTTTCAAGGAGGCAATTTCTGATGCTGATTCTAATTTGTGGCTTTAAGCAATGCAGTATGAGTTTGACTCGATGCATGCTAACCAAGTTTGGACTCTTGTCAGCCCTCCCGAAGTAATTGTTCCTATTGGGTGCAAATGGGTGTACAAGGGGAAACTTGGGCCTGATGGTAAGGTATTGACCTTCAAGGCACGACTGGTCGCGAAAGGTTACACTCAAAGGCAAGGTGTTGACTATGATGAAACCTTCTTGCCAGTCGCAATGTTCAAGTCGATTAGAATTTTGTTAGCCATAGCCGCATGGTACGACTATGAGATATGGCAAATGGATGTGAAAACTGCGTTCCTTAATGGAAACATTAAGGAAGAGATCTATATGATGCAGTCTGAGGGTTTCACATCTGTCGGAAGCGAGCATAAGGTATGCAAGCTTTAGAGATCGATCTACGGTCTCAAACAAGCATCTCGAAGTTGGAACCTGAGATTCGATGAAACAATTAAGGAATTTGTTTTCATCAAGAATCCCGAAGAGCCATGTGTCTATAAAAAGGTAGTTAAAAGCGCTGTGACGTTCCTAGTACTTTATGTTGATGACATTCTACTCATTTGGAATGATGTAGGAATGTTGCAGTCAACTAAAGTATGGTTGTCTAGCAGATTTTCGAAGAAGGACATGGGTGAAGCATCCTATATTCTTGGAATACAGATCTATCGGGATAGATATAAATGGATGCTCAGACTCACCCAAGCTACCTACATCGATACCATACTTAAGAGGTTCTCTATGGAAGAGTCCAAGAGAGGACACCTACCTATGTGCCACGGGGTCACTCTATCTAAGTCTATGTGTCCAAAGACTGATGAGGAGATAGAGAGTATGGCACGTGTACCATATGCCTCGGCGATAGGTAGCATTATGTATGGCATGCCTCGACTAGACCGGATGTCGCATATGCTCTGAGTGTCACGAGCCGCTACCAGGCCAACCCCGGCCAATTGCATTGGAAGGCTGTGAAGGACATTCTTAAGTACTTACGAAGGACTAAGAATATGTTCATGGTCTATGAGGGTGGTGAACTGAAACTGGAAGGCTACACTGATTCTAGCTTCCAGTGTGACGTGGATGATTCGAAATCAACCTCTGGATTTGTATTCATGCTCAATGGTGGTGCTGTCTCTTGGAAGAGTTCCAAGCAAGACACCATCGCGGATTCAACCACTGAGGCTGAGTACATCGCAGCATCAGCTGCTGCTAAGGAGGCGGTTTGGATAAGGAATTTCGTCGAAGAGTTGGGCGTCATTCCTAATGGAGTTGGTCCAGTCCCGGTGTACTGCGACAACACGGGTGCCGTTGCGCAAGCAAAGGAGCCTAGGTCTCACCAAAGATCCAAACACATACTGAGGAAATACCACATAATCCGGGATATTCTGGCTAGAGGCGACATAGCAGTTGAGAGAGTCGCCTCTGCGGACAACGTTGCTGATCCACTTACGAAGCCCTTGCCAGGACCCTTGTTTGAAAAACATCGCGAAACAATGGGAATGCGTCTGATGAGTAGTTGGCTTTAGGGCAAGTGGGAGATTGTTAGAGTAGATGCCCAACTAGCCAACTTGTGGCGTGTGGGTTTATAGACTCTTGTATGAAACAATCTTTATATATGATATTCGCATTTATTATATGGAATTCTTTACTTTCATTGTATGTATGATGATTTACAATTGTGTTGAGTAAAGACCTAGAATGCACCTAAGTGTATGTTAGATGTGATAGTGGGTATGACGGCTATCATGAAACACATCTAATAGTCACTGTGTATTCTGTACTGTTCCTAGTCGATTGGGCCGTCAAAATGAGGATAAGGCCGCCCGAGTTCGAGACTAGTATCTGCGATGCGAAGTACCATGTTTCATTGGTAGGGAACATTGTGATGTTCTGAGCATGCAGATAGATAGTGACCTGGTGATCTATCGAACTACCCTCCTTCGGACTTTCCAAGTGGTTACCATTTGTCGAGTGGATAAGTCCGAGGTCTTGGTTTTACTGATTAGTCCTCACGACTCGAAACGTCATTGAGACTCTACATGATAGGAGTCTCACTTTGACCCGTTTGCCGACTCACTTGGGGTCATAAGGCGTCGGGATTGGGTGAGACCCCGATGCATGTAGGAGTCGATGCATCGTTGTCGAGGATTCACCGCTCGTAGAAATGCGTGGATATCCTATGCTATATGAGGGGATAATAGTGTATAAATCTCTGGCCAGAGTACTAGAAGTGTTTTAGGTAAATGCGTTTACCTAGTTATACTCGCGATGTCACTATTCGATCTCCAAGATGTATGCATAGCTATCGGATCTATAGCGACTCTCGATTTACCAATGGTCGTTGATCTGATCGGGATATATGGATTGAAAGGACCGTACTGTACGCTAACCACGACCAACTGGTTCTTGCAGGCACTATCAGTGATACCTAGGGGATCATGGGGCGATGTTTCTAGACGCTTTACCATGATCCGATGGGCAAGTCCAGAATTGTGATTCCGGAGCCACAATGGTTGTGGGCCCACGGCTAGTTGTATCCCTGAACCATTGAGGGTCACACAAGTACTGGATTCGAGATTCCCACATGGATACTCAGCTCAATGTGTTGAGCACAAGAAGAGGATTTTGGGGAGTGCGACTTCCTAAAAGTCAACAGGGGTCAAACCGGGGTTTCCCGCTGTTGAGGGGCAAAACGGTCATTTTGCACTGGGGTTCTGAAAAACGGTTTTTCAGATCATAGTGTTCTGTTTTGGAAACAGAATCGATCTCCGATCTGATCGGCGATCGGAGTTATGATGAAGTCTCGGTGGTGGAGATGAACTGAATGTTCATCGTTGGACCCGGGCCCGTTGGGCCGGTCCAAGTCCAACACTTAAGTTTTAATTAGACTTAAACCTAGACTTAACATAACACTTGTTACAACACAAGACACTCTAACCCTAAACCTAGATTGCAACCGCCGCCCCTCTCCTCTCTACAAGCCGCCGCCGCCGCCGCCTCTTCGCCGGAATTTGTTCCGGCCAATTCGACGAGAAGAATCCGTCCGCGCAGATCTCGTCACGCCTTCTAGTGCAGGGTGACAAAGGAGTCTCGTATCAGGTCGTGGACCGGATTGGCGATATCTACCGCAATCTACCGTGAAGAGCCGACGTTATTCGCCTTCTAGTGCAGGGTGACAAAGGAGTCTCGTATCAGGTCGTGGACCGGATTGGCGATATCTACCGCAATCTACCGTGAAGAGCCGACGTTATTGTAACTACGGTTGGAGCCAGGCACAAGTGCCAGCAAGGTAGTGTTTTGAACACCCTATGTATGACATAATTGTTTTGTATTAATCGTATTGATCGTCTCCCGGCTGTTTATTTTCTGTTCTTCCGCTGCCTCTCCGGGGGGCGTGATCCGGATCCCCAACAAGGATATCCTCCTTAAGATCTATCAGATTGGGCACAACCAACCGACCACGGAAACGCAAACAACCATCAGCTGAGACAGAATAGTCCTCAAGCTGTCCAGCCCTAACTCTCAACTTCAGCTCATGGATAGAAGGATCTGTCCTTTGAGAATCTCTAATGCTCGAAACAATCTGTGGCTCAAATTGGAAGGAAGAAACCACAACATAATCATCAGCTGGGTAAAACCTCCAACCAGTAATGCTACGATGCTCATGGACCTTCAAATCTGCAGCGAAGCCAACATATCTCCTTGAGCCTTCCTGTTCAAAGCATCCGCTACTAAATTCACTTTCCCAGGCTGATATTTGATCTCACAATCAAAATCCTTGAGCAGCTCCATCCATCTACGCTGTCTCATATTCAAGTCAGGCTGTGAAAACAAATACTGCAAACTCTTGTGGTACGAATACACCAAAAACTGCTCACCATACAGATAGTGGCGCCAAATCTTCAACGCAAATACCACAGCTGCTAGCTCTAAATCATGAACTGGGTATCGAGTCTCATGCGGTTTCAGCTGCCGCGAAGCAAAGGCAATGACTCAACCATGCTGCATCAACACATAGCCCAATACATTGAGCGAAGCATCCGAACACACGACGTAGCAACCTGAACCAGACGGAAAAGCTAACACAGGTGCTGAAGTCAAATTCTCTTTGAGTAACTGAAAACTGTTCTCACATTGCTCGGTCCAAACAAAACGCTTATCCTTTTGGGTCAACTGTGTCATCGGCCTAGCTATACTAGAGAAACGCTCTATAAAACGACGGTAATAGCCAGCCAAACCCAAGAAACTACGAACCTCAGACACATTCCTAGGGTGCTCCCAGTTCAAAACAGCATCTGCCTTACTGGGATCCACAGAAATGCCATCCGCTGAAATCACATGACCCTGAAACACAACTCTATCCAGCCAAAACTCGCACTTATAAAACTTGGCATACAACTGCGAGTCTCGAAGAGTTTGGAGAACAACTCTCAAATTCTCCTTATGATCCATCAAAGTCTTAGAGTACACCAGAATATCATCGATGAACACTATCACAAAATGATCGATGAACTCTCTAAAGACTCTATTCATTAAGTCCATAAAAACTGCAGGGGCATTCGTCAAACCAAACGGAATAACTAGATACTCATAATGCCTGTACCTCGTACGAAAAGCAGTTCTCGAAACATCAGCTTCTCGGATGCGCAACTGATGGTACCCCGAGCGCAGATCGATCTTCGAATAAAACACAGACCCTTGCAACTGGTCAAACAAATCATCGATCCTAGGCAACGGGTACTTATTCTTCAATGTAGCCTTGTTCAACTGTCTAAATTCGATGCACATCCTCATCGATCCGTCCTTCTTCTTCACAAAAAGAATAGGCGCTCCCCACGGCGACATGCTCGGTCTAATAAAACCCTTCTCTAACAGTTCGTCAATCTGCACCGTAAGTTCTTTCAACTCTGCAGGCGCTAAACGATACGGGGCTCTAGAGATCGGAGCTGTACCAGGTACCAGCTCGATGCTGAAATCCATCTCTCTTCTCGAAGGAAATCCAGGATCCTTGAACACATCAGGGAAATCTCGAGCAACGGGGACGTCTCTAAGTTCCACACGCAAAAAAGAAGATGCGTCCAACGCATAAATCATAAAGCCATCATTCCCTAACGACAAAAGGCTAAACATCTCCATCGCAGAGACTAAAGGAATCTTCGATCGAGAATCGTGACCGTAGAAGTTCCACTTCTCACCAGACTGAGGCCTAAAATGCACGATCCCATGAAAACAATCAACGGAGGCCCTATAACTGGACAACACGCCCATTCCCATGATACAATCGAATCCCACAACATCAAACGAATCAAATTCGCTACTTATGCTCACCAAACCTCAGAATGCCATCCAACAAAACCTCTTGCAAGTACAGGCTCGCGCCGCCAGGAGTAGAAACAGACACAACATCACGCAAAGAAGTGGTATGCAACCCATGCTCGACCACAAATTCTTCAAAAATGAACGAATGCGATGCGCCAGTGTCAAACAACACACGCGCAGGAAAATCAAAAACGGAATAGTTACCTGTAATAACTCCGCTCGGCGTGCCCTCTGCTTGCCCTCGTAATGGCATTCGCTTTAGCATGCTGGGGTCCAGAGAAAAGCGGCTGAGAAGACTGTCTGAAACCCGACGAACCAGGATGCTGGAACGACCTAAACTGCGTCTCTCCCATCCTAGGCTGTGGAAACTGAGGGGAACGACCCCTAGATGATCCTCCTCGACCCTGAGGTGGGACTGCGGCTTGCTGAGATCCAGCCAACGGACACACTCTCGCAAAGTGTCCATACTGACCACAGAGGTTACACAAGTCCTGCAAACCAACACACTGAGTAGACGGATGCTTGCCTCCACATAAGCCTAAAAACTCTGCCCTAGAACCACTGCTACTAGAGCTGCCAGAACCAGAAGAACCAGAACCAGACATCTTCTTAAACTGTTGGCCACGAGGTATAAACCTCTGGCGTCCAGACTGCTGCGCTAACTACTGCTGCTGCTGGGGCTGATGGGCTGACTGGAAAGACTGGGAAGACTGCTCTCCCTGAACAACGGGACGGACACTCTGAGCACCCTGAGGCCTAGCACGAGACCTTCAGTTTCACTGACCTTCCACGATATCGATCGCATTATCCACTGCTTCAGCATAGCTCTTCGGTTTGCTCGTCAGCACCAAGGAATACAGCTCTTCTTTCAAACCCCCAATAAACTTAGTCCTCTTGGCCCTCTCTCGGCCAGCAACATGCGGAACATATGCCAAAAGAGAAGAAAACAACCGAGCATACTCTCGCACCGACATGGTACCTTGCTCCAAATTATAGAACTCTCGCTCAAGAGCGTTCACTTACGACTCCGGGACGTACTCCTGCCGAAAGGCAACGCAGAAACTGTCCCAAGTAATCCCCATACCGGTCTCCTCCAAAGTCCTCGAAGAGCCTCTCCACTAGCACTCCGCACCTTTCCTAAGCTGGAAAGTCGCCAAACTCAACCTAAGTCCGTCATCATACTGCACACGGTCGAACAGACCCGTGATATGCTATAACCAAGACTCCCCATCAGCGCTAGACTCATCACCGTTGAAAACCTGGGGACTCATCCTTTGGAACCTCACCATCACAATTTCCATGCTGTCCACTCGGTCTGTCAAGTCATAAACCTCATCCTACACACGCCTACCACGACCATGAAGAGAAACACTACGCTGATCCTCGTTCTGACCTTCTGATTCCTGAAACTGCCCTTACCTCTACCCCTACGTCTATGCGGCATCTACGAAGGCACTAAACAAGATAAGATAACAAAGAACAGATACAGCATAGAAATCACATAACGCAAACAATATGCAGCACATCAATCACATAGTCAAGAACAAACAACACACAACACTGTGCCTAGACTCAAGTGTGATCAAAGAAATCGAGCTTATCCCCGCTTAAGCTCTGATACCAAAAATGTCAGGCCTCGTGCACTCATCAGAGTAAAACCACGCAAAACTAGCGGAAGCATAGCAAAAAGTGGCTTAAAATTTTCGCTTAGGCCTGACGGATTAAAAACAGATAATTTAAAATACACGATACTAAAAATATCCCAGCTATATAAATCCACAACAGCACCAACAGTCAAGTACAACAACTTCCCAACGGCTGAATACAACACAAGTACTGATAGACTGCCAGCTATATATAGCTAAGCATCACCCGGGACATCCCACCCACAGTGATACCAGTGCATATAAATACTATACATAACTGGGACACTCTAACCACCTCCTGGGACACCACCAGCTGGAACAAAACCTCGACCAGCTGAAAATCCTGGAAAACCTGAACACAACAACAGGCAACAACGAAACAAGCCCCAGAGGGACAAAGGGGACAAACCCCAGTACGGAGATCAACTATAAAACAGCAATAGACAGCAACAGATAAAATGCAGATGCCATGCATGAGGAACAGAACAACAGCTGAAGGCTTCGACCTAAACAGGGAGCCAAAGAACTCCAAGCATAGCTCACAACTGACAACAGATTCTTAAATGAATCGTGGCCACGGTGTGTGTACAAGCATATGGGAATTACCCACTCGTCTTTACACCACACTCAAATACCAGATGCATCAACAGCTCTACCTGCCGTTGCCCAACCCATGAACTGTGGTAGTTAACCACTCGGCGCATGGTGTCTAACAGATCCCAGCAGGGAGATGAGAGTGCAGTATTGCCGCTCGCCCTCGCATCCTGGTACGTAACAGAAACAGCACAATAAGGCAAGGCTACAACAGCTGAAATGGAAATGACAATGCGTATGCAATGCAACGGCTGAACCAACACATAAACAACAAGGCAATGCATACACAGCAATCACGTATAATACCCATGCCAGATCCACGCTGTAAAATAAGCTCGACATCCGTACCTTAACTTCTGAATTATACCTAGCACACACAGATTTCCACAATGAAAGTCCTAGCAACGAACATCCACCACCTTCTAAGCCAATACAAGCAATTTCTCAAGGACTACAACTCAGAAACACAGCAGCTGGGAGCTACGCCTCCACCAGCGCTAGATCTACCTTTCCATCACCACGAAAAGCTCTAATCAAAGCTTAAATCTAGAATCTTTACTTACCCAAAAAAGCTAGGATAGGATTCAAAATCCGACGCTTATGCTAACAGACTAGAGAAGGGAGATGTCTCTGTGATCCTCTTCCAACTCCTCCGCTGCCTACGAAAAGGGTATGAGACGAAACGCCTTAGCAAGAGGAGTCCAACGCCACCACTCTCGCTCTCGTCGGAGCTATCTACCGACTGCAATTGAAATGAAGAAGATTATTGTGAACAGTAACTAGGGTATCGCGACAAGATAAGGTTCACGGAAAATATTTCTATGTGTCGGGGAAAAAATAATTTAACGGAAAGACCAAGTCCTCTATTTGAACTTACAGCTGATCGAACTGAACAACAGATCCACCGACAACTTCAGCTAACGCAGCTGATACATCACTTACAACTAAATCCCACACAGATATGTCGCTACGCTAAAACAGCGATCACTTAACCAAAACGCGTCGCTGAGACTCGAACTGAACAACAGATCCACCGACAACTTCAGCTAACGCAGCTGATACATCACTTACAACTAAATCCCACAACAGATATGTCGCTACGCTAAACAGCGATCACTTAACCAAACGACGTCGCTGAGACTACAGATGGACACGTCACTCTCTAGCCACTGCTGATCGCTAACCAACAGCTGATCCCTCCAACAACAGCTGAATATGCGCATAACCCAGTAGCTGAGTCTCCTAGCGCTAAACCAAAACGTTGTCGTCTCAACTAATCCAAACGACGTAGTTTCGCTAACCGCTAAGGATCAAACTAACACGCAACAGCTGTAATCCAACATTTGAAATCTAACGAAGTGCTGCTACTCCAACTGATTCCTACCGCTACAACATATACACACATCTGAATCAGATGTCACCAACGGCTGACCCAACAGCTGATACTCAAACAGACGTCCTCCACGCAAAATCTGATATCTTTCCAACCGCTGATTCTAACACTAAACGACATCCGATGGCTACACCAAGCACATCGACCATCAGCTGGTCCAAACCCAACCAACATCTAAACGGCAAAATGTTCGTGTCTCACACCTCTCCCCCACTAAAACACGTTTTCTTCCTCAAAATCAACAAGTCCAAACAAGTCAACTGAACCCAAGAGTTCAAGATAACTAAGCAAACAACTAATGAAATCTGATGCAACACTCACGCAAACAAATGTGGCCATTCACATTGAATCTTCTCTTCCAGTTCCCAAGTAGCTTCCTCTCTACCTTGTTTGCTCCACTGAACCATCACTAAAGGAATGGTCTTATTCCTCAGCTGTTTCTCTTTTCTGTCCAAAATCTGGAAGGGATATTCAACGTAACTCAACGTGTGATCAAGATCTACCTCGTCTGTTCTCAACACGTGTGAGGGATCTGGCTCATACTTACTCAACATGGAAACATGAAAGACATCATGTAGAGAAGACAATTATGCTGGCAACAATAGCCGATACGCTAAAGGGCCAATCCTCTCAACAATCTCATAGGTCCAAGGTAACGAGGGGCTAACTTTCCCTTGTGACCAAAGCGCATAACACTTCGGAAAGGAGAAACTTTAAAGAACACCTGATCACCAAACTGAAACTATAAAGGCCTACGCCTCTTATTCGCATAACTGGCTTGGCGATCCTGGGCAGTTTTCATCCGCTGACGAATCAGATCCACATGATCCTTCATCTGCTGTCACAAAATCTGGGGAAGACAGCTGCTTCTCCCCCACTTCTTCCCAACACACAGGCGATCTTCACTTCCTGCCATATCTGTCTAGGGATGATATGTTGTACTCATAGTCAATCTGGTACCTAAAGCTGCTTGCAAACTCTTCCAGAACTTGGAAGTAAACCTTGGATCTCGGTCTGAAACAATTGAAACAGGCACGCCATGCAGTCTCAGCACAAAATCTACATACAGCTTCGCCATTTTCTTCAAAGAAAAGGTCATACCATAGGGAATAAAGTGTGCAGACTTCGACAATCTGTCAACTACCACCCAAATCGCATTGCATCCTCTGCTAGAACGAGGCAAATGCGTCACAAAATCCATCGTTATGTTCTCCCAATTCCATTGGGGCACTTCTAAACTCTGCAACAGACCACCAGGTCTCATCCTTTCAGCCTTAACCTGCTGACAGTTCAAGAAACGAGCAAAAAAACCAGCCACGTCACTTTTCAAACCAGCCCACCAGAAGTGCGGCTTCAGCGCATGGTACATCTTCCATGCACCCGGATGAACACTGTGTCTACTGCAATGTGCTTATCTAAGGATATCCTCCTTAAGATCTATCAGATTGGGCACAACCAACCGACAACAGAAACGCAAACAACCATCAGCTGAGACAAAATAGTCCTCAAGCTGTCCAGCCCTAACTCTCAACTTCAGCTCATGGAAAGAAGGATCTGTCCTTTGAGCATCTCTAATGCTCGAAACAATCTTTGGCTCAAATTGGAAGGAAGAAACCACAACATAATCATCAGCTGGGTAAAACCTCCAACCAGTAATGCAAAGATGCTCATGGACCTTCAAATCTGCCGCGAAGCCAACATATCTCCTTGAGCCTTCCTGCTCAAAGCATCCGCTACTAAATTCACTTTCCCAGCCTGATATTTGATCTCACAATCAAAATCCTTGAGCAGCTCCATCCATCTACGCTGTCTCATATTCAAGTCAGGCTGTGAAAACCAATATTGCAAACTCTTGTGGTCCGAATACACCAAAAACTGCTCACCATACAGATAGTGGCGCCAAATCTTCAACGCAAAGACCACATATGCTAGCTCTAAATCATGAACTGGGTATCGAGTCTCATGCGGTTTCAGCTGCCGCGAAGCAAAGGCAATGACTCAACCATGCTGCGTCAACACATAGCCCAATCCATTGAGCGAAGCATCCGAACACACGACGTAGCCACCTGAACCAGACGACAAAGCTAACACAGGTGTTGAAGTCAAATTATCTTTGAGTAACTGAAAACTGTTCTCACATTTCTCGGTCCAAACAAAACGCTTATCCTTTTGGGTCAACTGTGTCATCGGCCTAGCTATACTAGAGAAACGCTCTATAAAACGACTGTAATAGCCAGCCAAACCCAAGAAACTACGAACCTCAGACACATTCCTAGGGCGCTCCAAATTCAAAACAGCATCTGCCTTACTGGGATCCACAGAAATTCCATCCGCTGAAATCACATGACCCTGAAACACAACTCTATCCAGCCAAAACTCGCACTTATAAAACTTGGCATACAACTGCGAGTCTCGAAGAGTTTGGAGAACAAATCTCAAATTCTCCTTATGATCCATCAAAGTCTTAGAGTACACCAGAATATCATCGATGAACACTATCACAAAATGATCGATGAACTCTCTAAAGACTCTATTCATTAAGTTCATAAAAACTGCAGGGGCATTCGTCAAACCAAACGGAATAACTAGAAACTCATAATGCCTGTACCTCGTACGAAAAGCAGTTTTCGAAACATCAGCTTCTCGGATGCGCAACTGATGGTACCCCGAGCGCAGATCGATCTTTGAATAAAACGCAGACCCTTGCAACTGGTCAAACAAATCATCGATCCTAGGCAACGGGTACTTATTCTTCAATGTAGCCTTGTTCAACTGTCTAAAGTCGATGCACATCCTCATCGATCCGTCCTTCTTCTTCACAAAAAGAATAGGCACTCCCCACGGCGACATGCTCGGTCTAATAAAACCCTTCTCTAACAGTTCGTCAATCTGCACCGTAAGTTCTTTCAACTCTGCAGGCGCTAAACGATACGGGCCTCTAGAGATCGGAGCTGTACCAGGTACCAGCTCGATGCTGAAATCGATCTCTCTTCTCGGAGGAAATCCAGGAACCTCCTCAAACACATCAGGGAAATCTCGAGCAACGGGGACGTCTCTAAGTTCCACACGCAAAAAAGAAGATGCGTCCAACGCATAAATCATAAAGCCATCATTCCCTTACGACAAAAGGCTAAACATCTCCATCGCAGAGACTAAAGGAATCTTCGATCGAGAATCGTGACCGTAGAAGTTCCACTTGTCACCAGACTGAGGCCTAAAATGCACGATCCCATGCAAACAATCAACGGAGGCCCTATAACTGGACAACACGTCCATTCCCATGATACAATCGAATCCCACAACATCAAACGAATCAAATTCGCTACTTATGCTCACCAAACCTCAGAATGCCATCCAACAAAACCTCTTGGGAGTACAGGCTCGCGCCGCCAGGAGTAGAAACAGACACAACATCACGCAAAGAAGTGGTATGCAACCCATGCTCGACCACAAATGCTTAAAAAATGAACGAATGCGATGCGCCAGTGTCAAACAACACACGCGCAGGAAAATCAAAGACAGAATAGTTACCTGTAATAACTCCGCTCGGCGTGCCCTCTGCTTGCCCTCGTAATGGCATTCGTTTGAGCATGCTGGGGTCCAGAGAAAAGAGGCTGAGAAGACTGTCTGAAACGCGACGAACCAGGCTGCTGGAATGGCCTAAACTGCGTCTCTCCCATCCTAGGCCGTGGAAATTGAGGGGAACGACCCATAGATGATCCTCCTTGACCCTGAGGTGGGGCTGCGGCTTGCTGAGATCCAGCCAACAGACACACTCTCGCAAAGTGTCCATACTGACCACAGAGGTTACACAAGCCCTGCACACCAACACACTGAGTCGACGGATGCTTGCCTCCACATAAGCCACAAAACTCTGCCCTAGAACCACTGCTACTAGAGCTGTCAGAACCAGAACCAGAATTCTTCCTAAACTGCTGGCCACGAGGTCTAAACCTCTGGCCTCCAGACTGCTGCGCTAACTGCTGCTGCTGCAGTGGCTGATGGGCTGACTGCGAAGACTGGTAAGACTGCTCTCCCTGAACAACGGGACGGACACTCTGATCACCCTGAGGCCGAGCACGAGACCTTCGGTTTCACTGACCTTCCACGATATCAATCACATTATCCACTGCTTCAGCATAGCTCTTCGGTTTGCTCGTCAGCACCAAGGAATACAGCTCTTCTTTCAAACCCTCAATAAACTTAGTCCTCTTGGCCCTCTCCCGGCCAGCAACATGCGGAACATATGACAAAAGAGAAGAAAACAACCGAGAATACTCTCGCACCGACATGGTACCTTGCTCCAAATTATCGAACTCTCGCTCACGAGCGTTCACGTACGACTCCGGGACGTACTCCTGTCGAAAGGCAACGCAGAAACTGTCCCAAGTAATCCCCATACCGATCTCCTCCAAAGTCCTCGAAGCGCCTCTCCACTAGCACTCCGCACCTTTCCTAAGCTGGAAAGTCGCCAAACTCAACCTAAGTCCGTCATCATACTGTACACGGTCGAACAGACCCGTGATATGCAGTAACCAAGAGTACCCATCAGCGCTAGACTCATCACCGTTGAAAAACTGGGGACTCATCCTTTGGAACCTCACCATCACAATTTCCATCCTTTCCACTCGGTCTGCCAAGTCATCAACCTCATCCTACACATGCCTACCACGACCACGAATAGGAACACTACGCTGATCCTCGTTCTGACCTTCTGATTCCTGAAACTGCACCTACCTCTACCCCTACGTCTATGCGGCATCTACGAAAGCACTAAACAGGATAAGATAACAAAGAACAGATACAGCATAGAAATCACATAACACAAACAATATGCAGCACATCAATCACATAGTCAAGAACAAACAACACACAACACTGTGCCTAGACTCAAGTGTGATCAAGGAAATCGAGCTTATCCCAGCTTAAGCTCTGATACCAAAAATGTCAGGCCTCGTGCACTCGTCAGAGTAAAACCACGCAAAACTAGCGGAAGCATAGCAAAAAGTGGCTTAAAATTTTCGCTTAGGCCTGACGGATTAAAAACAGATAATTTAAAATACACGATACTAAAAATATCCCAGTTTTATAAATCCACAACAGCACCAACAGTCAAGTGCAACAACTGCCCAACGGCTGAATACAACACAAGTACTGATAGACAGCCAGCTATATAGAGCTAAGCATCACCCGGGACATCCCACCCGCAGTGATACCAGTGCATATAAATACTATACATAACTGGGATACTCTAACCACCTCCTGGGGCACCACCAGCTGGAACAAAACCTCGACCAGTTAGCAAATCCTGAAAAACCTGAACACAACAGTGACCTAGACTCAAGTAGTGATCAAGGAAATCGAGCTTATCCCAGCTTAAGCTCTGATACCAAAAATGTCAGGCCTCGTGCACTCGTCAGAGTAAAACCACGCAAAACTAGCGGAAGCATAGCAAAAAGTGGCTTAAAATTTTCGCTTAGGCCTGACGGATTAAAAACAGATAATTTAAAATACACGATACTAAAAATATCCCAGTTTTATAAATCCACAACAGCACCAACAGTCAAGTGCAACAACTGCCCAACGGCTGAATACAACACAAGTACTGATAGACAGCCAGCTATATAGAGCTAAGCATCACCCGGGACATCCCACCCGCAGTGATACCAGTGCATATAAATACTATACATAACTGGGATACTCTAACCACCTCCTGGGGCACCACCAGCTGGAACAAAACCTCGACCAGTTGCAAATCCTGAAAAACCTGAACACAACAACAGGCAACAACGAAACAAGCCCCAGAGGGACAAAGGGGACAACCCCAGTACGGAGATCAACTATAAAACAGCAATATACAGCAACAGATAAAATGCAGATGCCATGCATGAGGAACAGAACAACAACTGAAGGCTTCGACCTCAACAGGGAGCCAAAGAACTCAAAGCATAGCTCACAGTTGACAATAGATTCTTCAAGGAATAGTGGCCACTGTGTGTGTACAAGCATATGGGAATTACCCATTCGTCTTTACACCACACCCGAATACCAGATGCATCAACAGCTCTACCTGCCGTTGCCCAACCCATGAACTGTGGTAGTTAACCACTCGGCGCATGGTGGCTAACAGATCCCATCAGGGAGATGAGAGTGCAGTATTGCCGCTCGCCCTCGCATCCTGGTACGTAACAGAAACATCACAACAAGGCAAGGCTACAACAGCTGAAATGGAAATGACAATGCGTATGCAATGCAACGGCTGAACCAACATATAAACAACAAGGCAATGCATACACAGCAATCACGTATAATACCCATTCCAGATCCACGCTGTAAAATAAGCTCGACATCCGTACCTTAACTTCTGAATTATACCTAGCACACACAGATTTCCACAATGAAAGTCCTAGCAACGCAGATCCACCACCTTCTAAGCCAATACAAGAAATTTCTCAAGGACTACAACTCAGAAACACAGCAGCTGGGAGCTACGCCTCCACCAGCGCTAGATCTACCTTTCCATCACCACGAAAAGCTCTAATCAAAGCTTAAAGGTAGAATCTTTACTTACCCCAAAACGCTAGGATAGGATTCAAAATCCGACGCTTATGCTAACAGACTAGAGAAGGGAGATGTCTCTGTGATCCTCTTCCAACTCCTCTGCTGCCTACAAAAAGGGTATGAGACGAAACGCCTTAGAAAGAGGAGTCCAACGCCACCACTCTCGCTCTCGTCGGAGCTATCTACCGACTGCAATTGAAATGAAGAAGATTATTGTGAACAGTAACTAGGGTATCGCGAAAAGAGAAGGTTCACGGAAAATATTTCTAAGTGTCGGGGAAACAATAATTTAACGGAAAGACCAAGTCCTCTATTTGAACTTACAGCTGATCGAACTGAACAACAGATCCACCGACAACTTCAGCTAACGCAGCTGATACATCACTTACAACTAAATCCCCCAACAGATATGTCTCTACGCTAAACAGCGATCACTTAACCAAACGACGTCGCTGAGACTACAGCTGGACAAGTCATTCGCTAGCCACTGCTGATCGCTAACCAACAGCTGATCCCTCCAACAACAGCTGAATACGCGCATAACCTAGCAGCTGAGTCTCCTAGCGCTAAACCAAAATGCTGTCGTCTCAACTAATCCAAACGACGTAGTTTCGCTAACCGCTAAGGATCACGCTAACACGCAACAGCTGAAATACAACATCTGAAATCTATCGAAGTGCTGCTACTCCAACTGATTCCTACCGCTACAGCTGATACGCACATCTGAATCAGATGTCACCAACGGCTGACCCAACAGCTGATACTCCAACAGACGTCCTCCACGCAACATCTGATATCTTTCCAACCGCTGATTCTAACACTAAACGACATCCGATGGCTACCCCAAGCACATCGACCATCAGCTGGTCCAAACCCAACCAACATCTAAACGGCAAAATGTTCGTGTCTCACACCTCTCCCCCACTAAAACACGATTTCTTCCTCGAAATCAACAAGTCCAAACAACTCAACTGAACCCAAGATTTCAAGATAACTGAGCAAACAACTACTGAAATCTGATGCAACACTCACGCAAACAAATGCGGCCATTCACATTGCATCTTCTCTTCCAGTTCCCAAGTAGCTTCCTCTCTACCTTGTTTGCTCCACTGAACCATCACTAAAGGAATGGTCTTATTCCTCAGCTGTTTCTCTTTTCTGTCCAAAATCTGGAAGGGATATTCAACGTAACTCAACGTCTGATCAATCTCTACCTCGTCTGTTCTCAACACGTGTGAGGGATCTGGCTCATACTTCATCAACATGGAAACATGAAAGACATCATGTAGAGAAGACAATTATGCTGGCAACAACAGCCGATACGCTAAAGGGCCAATCTCAGAGGTCCAAGGTAACGAGGGGCTAACTTTCCCTTGTGACCAAAGCGCATAACACTTCGGAAAGGAGAAACTTTAAGGAACACCTGATCACCAACCTGAAACTCTAAAGGCCTACGCCTCTTATTCGCATAACTGGCTTGGCGATCCTGGGCAGCTTTCATCCGCTGACGAATCAGATCCACATGATCCTTCATCTGTTGCACAAAATCTGGGGAAGACAGCTGCTTCTCCCCCACTTCTTCCCAACACACAGGCGATCTTCACTTCCTGCCATACAAAGCCTCAAACGGCGCCATGCCAATTGTCACTTGATAGATGTTATTGT